>CAIGQV010018202.1:6177731-6241578 GCA_903798115.1 Danio jaintianensis
AGATAAATAGATAGATAAATAGATAGATAGATAGATTGATAGATAGAAAATTAATTGATTAAAAATATATATAAAAACCAAAAACCCTGTTCCTCAAGTCCCGCCCACAACACATGCACTCACTCATCAGTGCGCGTCTGTCCGCGGCCATGGCAACATCAGCAGGCAACGGACTGAGGACCAGCCGAATGTAAAAGTGCCTTGAATAAAGGTAAGACATTTACTCATTGGCATGCAAATGAGGAATTAAACGTTGAATGCATCGATCATATCGTACGTTCAGAGAAGGATCCATAAACTAACAAATTGACTTTATATTTTGTTTCCTTCCAAATCCTTTTTGTTATCGCTGGCCTAAATCTTCAGCGTTTTCCACTGTTGCCTTCTGGGTAGTGTAGTTTGTTATTGCAGGTTTCATGAAGTGCCTGTGGTTTTAGGCATAACGGAAAAAAACTACAAGTCCCTTGTCAAGGAAAACGAAAGGCGATGACGTCTGTGCTGCTCTTACATGCAAGCAAGAAATGATACATTTGATTTACTAGCTAAAACATATTGAATTTGAATGACTAATTACTTTAGATAATTGTGGTGAAAATACAGAAAAACACGCGATTCAAAAAACCCACGAGGCGCCCGGGATGGTAATTATTATGCGCCTCACGTCAGGTGTCCTCCCACAAATGCTTTATTTTTGACAGTCGCTTTGTTTGTGACCAGGACAAAGGTTAATATAACAGAGTTTAGTAGTAAGTACAGATTTACATTCAGACCCAAATAGAAATCCTCTCATTTTGATTGTTGTCAGTGAATCTACATGATATGGTAATGTCAGGTAATGTTTAGTTATTCAAGATTCAGTTACTACTGTACGTTTTAAAACGTTAGTACTATACATCAAATTTATACACTTTACGGTGGCCAGGTCGGAAAATTAAGACTGAAACTTAAAATTTTTATATTCATGATAAACTGCAACATGCAAAATATGCTGCATACGCTGAATGATGACGTTTATGTTTTAGGCTTTTTGGCTCTTCATAAAGTCTAAAGTCTAATGGAATATAGTGAAACGTTAGTGTAAAGGAAACAAACTTGTTTAATCACAAAAGCCTACATATTTGTATTTTTTTCACTCAAACTTTTTCATATCTTCACACTGGATGTTTGTGTGCAATTTTCCTGTGTATATACTGTATTTCCTACAAATAAATATTTATTTTTTCCAGTTTGCATTATTATAATTATAGAGTGATATAAAGAGACACCCAAGTTCCCCTCTCTAAAAACACTTGACTCTAATATATGACTAATAAGAGAGTAAAAAAAAGAAGTTTGAAGCATCCAATATTCAGATTATTATGCAATACATATATACAAAGTAGCGCATATTTTAATTAAAGCATAATTAGCATAAAGTATACAATTTTATATAGAAAACCTGTAATACGAAACAAGTCTGCAAATTTTAATGTAATCAGTAAACTGGGGTGTTTAAGAATAAGCCTTTTACTCTTATCATCTTTCATTTGTTACATTTATGTCATATATGCAGCTTTTACAAAAGTACACATACACACATTTTCTATTTCCATATACTCAATGAATGTATATTTTCATATACACAATTTTTACAGTGAACTGTTAAAAATTAAAACACAGTTACATACAGCCAAAACTAAACTGGATCGTGTATTCATTTGAGCAGTCAAGACTGAGTAATTGTATCAGTGTAAATGATTGATTCAGCTCTGCATCATCTTATCAGCCTCTCTTTTCTCTTCAGGACTCATGGCCTGATTACAGCGGCACTCAAACCAGCATCTCTGAGCTCCAGTCGCGTTGAAGAAACCTTCAGATTGATTTCTCTCTCATCATGAATCTGACTGAGATCTGCGACAACGCTAAGAAAGGAAGAGAATACGCGCTGCTGGGGAACTATGACTCTTCTATGGTGTACTATCAAGGTGTTATACAGCAGATCCATAAGCACTGTCAGTCCCTCAGAGATCCTGCACAGAAAGTCAAATGGCAACAGGTAAAACACTCTTATACTGAATGACTGTATGATTTAATGTGAATAAGTGATTGTTTATTGAATATAAAAATATATACAGTTGAAAATTATTAGCCCTCGTGTGAATTTTGTTTTTCTTTTTCAAATATTTCCCAAATGATGTTTAACAGAGCAAGGAAATTTTCACAGTGTTTGCTATAATATTTTTTCTTCTGGAGAAAGTCTTATTTGTTTTATTTCGGCTAGAATAAAAGCAGTTTTAATTTTCTTATACCCTAATTTGCCTAATTAACCTAGTAAAGCCTTTAAATGTCACTTTAAGCTGAATACTTGTATCTTGAAAAATATCTAGTAAAATATTATCTACTGTCATCATGGCAAAGATAAAAGAAATCAGTTATTAAAACTGTTATGTTTAGAAATGTTTAAAAAAATCGTCTTTCCATTAAACAGAAATTGGGGAAAGAAATATACTGGGGGGCTAATAATTCTGACTTCAACTGTATATTTGAATGTACACTGCTGATCAAAAATGTGGAATAATTAAGACTAAAACGTATTTTCTGCTCTTCAAGGCTGTATATATTTGATTCAGTTTACAGTAAAGATAGAGTGAAATGTGTTCATGTATTTTAAAAGAGAATTTATAACTGTGGTGCAAAAAGCTGTATTAATACTCCAGTCTTCAGTGTCACATGATCCTTCAGAAATGTGGATTGTGATATGCTGATTTAATGCTCAAGAGTATTTATTTTTTATTATCGATGTAAAACAGGTTGCTGCTGCTTAATTTTTTTTGCAGTTGGCAATACAATAAGACAAAAATATACCAAAATGCAGTTGTCATTAGCTCGCCAATAATTCAATTCATCTTTATTTCTATAGCGCTTTTACAATGTAGATTGTGTCAAATCAGCTTAATATAGAAGTTCTAGTAAACTGAAACTGTGTCGGTTCAGTTTTCAGTTAAAATTCAGTTTAGTTTAGTTCATTCATTCATTAATTTTCTTTTCGGCTTAGTCCCTTTATTAATTCGGGGTCGCCACAGCGGAATGAACCGCCAACTTATCCAGCATATGTTTTACGCAGCGGACACCCTTCCAGCTGCAACCCATCACTGCGAAACACCCATACACTCTCATTCACACACATACACTATGGACAATTTAGCTTACCCAATTCACCTATAGCACATGTCTTTGGACTGTGGGGAAACCGGAGCACTCGGAGGAAACCCATGCAAATGCGGGGAGAACATGCAAACTCCACACAGAAATGCCAACTGACCCAGCCGAGGCTCAAACCAGCAACCTTCTTGCTGTGAGGCGACAGCGCTACCCACTGCGCCGCCCATTAGTTCAGTTCAGTGCGGTTTAATTTTCACTGCTGAAAGTCCAAACACTGAAGAGCAAATCCATCGATGTGCAGCTTCAAGTCCCAAACTAAGCAAGCCAGTGGCGACAGCAGCGAGGAACAAACTTCACCAATTGATGAAAGCGAAGGGAAAAATAACTCATTGCTTTGATCTTAATGGAGTAATATTGTGAAATATTATTACGATATAAAATAAACCCTTAAAATATAGTGATGCTGGTAGAGTAAATGTATTCTGAAGGACTCAAATCAATGC
Source organism: Danio jaintianensis (assembly GCA_903798115.1). Taxonomy (NCBI): domain Eukaryota; kingdom Metazoa; phylum Chordata; class Actinopteri; order Cypriniformes; family Danionidae; genus Danio; species Danio jaintianensis. Next base: position 6,181,376 of record CAIGQV010018202.1, read on the forward strand.
AGTTTCCCCTCCTCTCTAAACCCAGGTACGGCAGGAACTGGCAGAGGAATATGAGCAGGTAAAAAGCATCGTAAGCACCCTGGAGAGTTTCAAGGTGGACAAAGCGGTTGATTTCCCCAACCCTGTGCCTGAGGAGGGCCCGAGGGACCCTGATGTGTGGCCTCCTCCAACCCCAGCGGAGCACAGGTACAGCAGAAAGAGAGTTTCAGGCTTCAGTGCCGTCACCGGCTGCTCACTCATGCAGTGCTCTAGCAGACAGCACTAATAAAATTACAGTTAGAATTCGGTGAAAATGCATTTAGTTTTATTAATAAAAAAAAAAAGTGTGAAATTATTATAATTGTTTTCAAGTATTTTTGAAGTGCTGTGTAACTGAGAGAAGATTTCTTTTACACATGTAAAAAAATATTAGTTTTAATAATTTTTTGGGGGGTGGCACGGTGGCTCAGTGGTTAACACTGTCGCCTCATAGCAAGAAGGTTGCTGATTCGAGCTGGGCCAGTTAGCGTTTCTGTGTGGAGTTTGCATGTTCTTCCCGTGTTGGCGTGGGTGCTCCGGATTCCCCCACAGTCCAAAGACATGCGCTATAGGTGAATTGGGTAAATTAAATTGGCAGTTATGTATGAGTGCGTGTGTGAATGCGAGAGAGTGTATGGGTGTTTCCCAGTACTGGGTTGCGGCTGGAAGGGCATCTGCTGCGTAAAACATATGCTGGATTAGTTGGCGGTTCATTCCGCTGTGGTGACCCCTGATAAATAAGCGACTAACCCGAAGGAAAATGAATGAATGAATAACAATTTATTTAATTTTTCCATGATTACAGTACATACTACTTAACTAGTAATTTTTAAAGATACTAGTATTCAGCTTGAAGTGTAATTTTTAAAGGCTTAATTAGATTAATTAGAAAGTTGGTCATTGGACACTAGTGGTTTGTTCTGAAGCCAATTTAAAAAAATTACAATTTCTTTTTTTGACCATAAAAAATATATTAAATATTTTTTTTTAAAACGGCTTTTATTCCAGTCAAACTAAAATAATTAATTTCATATTTATTAAATATTAATATTTAATATTTTTCTCCAGAAGAAAAAATATTACATGAAATGCTGTAAAAAATGTCCTTGCTCTGTAAGACATCAGTTGGGAACTACTTAAAAAATGATTACTATTTCACAGGAGAGCTAATGATTTTGCCTTCAACTGTATGGGTTAATGATGAAAAGGGATTTTCAAGAATCTGACATTCAAAAAACATGCAGTTCAGCATTTATTCTGTACAATAGAAAGTGTCCTAGTTTATTATTTTTTTTTGTGAGCAAAAATACATTGTGTTTAAGCTATTTTGCTGAATGGGTTTGTTTATAGACCATTTTGAGGGATATAAACAAAAACAATGGCCCCGTTGTATTTCCTGTTTTACATTTTTAATTTCTATAGCTTCCGAGAATCCAAAAAGAGCCTTTTGATAAATATTGATAAATAATGTTATAATAGCTGTTTTAACATTAAGTTATGATTGAATTGCCTCTTGTTTCAGTTATGAAATAGTTTGATAACAAGCAGGAAATGTTCATAGGCCAATAACATCACCATCATTGAAATGGTCTGTACTACACAGTGAAAACGTGAAATTATGTTGCATTTAACAGCAATAAACTCACTTTGCTGTAGCATAACTCAATCCTCTGTTTGAGGATCCTTAAGTCTTTATATAACATCTATCAGAATTGCTTTGTGATCCTGTTACACTAAATGATGTCTAATAAACCGCATATTTGATCCATTAGTTATTTTTATACTGATGGAAAACAAGACTTATGCCTTCCATGTATTGTGCTAACACACTTATTAGAACTTTCCAAGAAAAAAAAATATTTTACTCCGCATATTATTTTAAATGCTTATCTTAAGATGAAACATTAAAATCAGACCATGACGAATTGTCGATTTTACGGTGTAGTTTTATTACCTTTGGTTTGAAATAGAAATCCTTTTGAACATAATAAAGGCCTAGGCAATGTTTATTACCAGTTCAGATCAATTTAACACATCATTGGCAAATAAAATATGAATTTATTTCAGAAATTCTTTCAGAAATTAATTATTTGGGTCAGAAGAAATTAAGGTCAGAAAAGGCCAACACAAATTTACCTTATATCTTAATATCCCTACTTCCATATTAAGCAACTAACAGAATGAGAACTGAGAACTAAATCTGAATTCATAGTATTCATAAAACAATACACAAAAAGTACCTGGATGACAAAAGTTATGCATAAGGTGGACACTTTACTATCCCATGAGGCCACAGGAAGGGACTTGTCAATGACAGTAAAATCACCATGACGACATTGTGGCTGCAGTACATTAGAATTTCATTCAGATTACACATTCATGCTATACAGAACAAACCTTTTTTTTTTTTAGCATTCACAAAATACATTTTAAACCAAATGAAGTTCCCACTATACAGTATGTGTTTTTTGGGAGCAGCGTTACTTAGTTATGCCTGATAATGTGACTCTGTGTGGTCGTAGAGGACCTGTCCAGGTGAAGAAACCGGTCCCTTTATCAAAGCCCCAGAGGAAAGAGTCTCCCGGGATGCAGCATCGTGGACCTGTGGGCAGAGGTCAGCCCAACATCAAACCTGACAGACCCAACACCCGTGACGGACGTGGAAATAAGGCTAAGGAGGAAAAGGTAAGTTACATGACTGCTCAAAAGTTTAGTACATTAAAAAAAAATGTCTAAAAGAAGTCTGTTCTGTTGACCAAGGCTGCTAACCGTGGTAATATTTCACAGTTTTACTATATTTACATTTATAGTATTTCATTTATTTTACTTTATTTTATTTAAATATTTTAATAAATTCAAAATTATAAAAAATTGGGAAATATTGCCATTTAAAATAGCAATTTTCTTATTGAATGTAGTTTAAAATGTAATATATAATATAATGTAATTGATTTTAAGGCTGTATTTTAGACATCATTACTCCAGTCTTCAGTGTCACATGATCCTTCAGAAATATGATAAGTATTGAGAACTGTTAGGCTGCTTCACATTTTTGTGGAAACTCTGATACTGTACCTTTCAAAACTTTAAGTACCATTAAAAATGTTTACTTTTATTCATCAAGGACACATTAAATTGGTCAAGAGTGAAAGTAAAGACATTTATAATGTAAATTCATAATCATATATTATAATTATTTCTGACACTGAACTGAGGTAAATACATGAACAAACAAAATTATACAATTTATGAAAAATCTAAAGCTGTTTTTTAAAATAAGTTAAAATAATTTCACTATATAACTTAATTATTTTGACTTTATTTTATTGTATTTTTGATCAAATAAATTCAGCCTTTGTCAGGAAAAGATGTTTTATTAAAATAGACTGATCCCTGACTTTTTAGTATCATATCATATATCATATCATAGCATATCATCATATATCATATAAAATCATATACAAGCTGAGGAAAACCTCTCGGAGTCAGAATTATGGTTCATTTCAGGTCAGCTCATAAATGTGTTCTATGTTTCTGCTATTCCATGTTTTGTGTGTGCGCGTGTGTTCAGAGTAAGAGAAATGCTCAGGAGGGCGCTGCTGATGTGGAACAGAAGAAGTTTGATGGCACAGGATATGACAGCGATCTGGTGGATGCACTGGAAAGGGACATTGTGTCGCGCAATCCCAATATCCACTGGTATTGTGTCATTTTACTATTTTACATATAGTATATAGAATAAATATTTTGATGCCATTTTATTGGTCATTTGTGACCATCACATTGGATTGTGTATAGCATCACTTCATTACGTAATATGACAGGACAGCACACATTTAATGCCATTTCTTTACACAAATACTTTTCTTGATTTAAATGTAAATTATTGCAGTTTTGTAAGACAACATAATCATGACAGACCAGTATTTTGTCTGCTGGTATGTCTCTGATTTCTGTTAACATTTACAGTAATATTTCAACACAAATGAGATTTTGGAAAGTTATTGCAATGCAGTTTGTGTGGATGTCAAGAACAGAGATCAGCCAAAACTAAAATACAGTATCTCTTACTGAAGTTTCCTTAAGAGCTGTAATTGCGGTGGGGTTGTATTTGGTTTCTCACATATAATGGAAACATTAGTGTTTTTTTTTTTTCTTGGATGGATGTGAACCTATTGTAGGAGACGAACAAAACAAAATGATAAACTTTTAAAATAGTTTAGGGGACCATTCACACAGAATGCATCTTTGCGGCTAAAATGTAAAATGTATGACCACTGATGTTGGGGAATTTTGCTTGCATGTTTCAAAAGAAATCTCAGCGCCTGATAGCTCCTCCCCTTCCACTACGTGAGCAAAGCTGCGACCCGTGAGTGCATGAAGTGTTCAACAATACACACTACTTTTTATCGGTTGAGTAAGTGCATTATCCAAATATTTAAAGAGCATTCATTCATTCAATCATTTTCCTTTGGCTTAGTCTCTGATTTATCAGAGGTCGCCACAGCGGAATGAACCGCCAACTGTTCTGGCATATGTTTTACGCAGCGGATGCCCTTCCAGCCGCAACCCAGTACTGGGAAACACCCGTACACACTCATTCACACACACACTACAGCCAATTTAGTTTATTCAATGCACTTATAGCACATGTTTTTGGACTGTGGGGGAAACTGGAGCACCCGGAGGAAACCCACGCCAACACGAGGAGAACATGCAAACTCCACACAGAAATGCCAACTGGCCCAGCCGGGACTCGACCTTCTTGCTGGGAGGCGACAATGCTAACCACTGAGCCACTGTGCCAGAATTGTCAGTGTGAATGCACTACATATACAATTTATACTGCAAAATGGCTCAGAATTATGCATGTATGCGATTTGGTATGCACATGCATCGATTAGCAATGGTTTAAAAAAAGCGCAGCCTCCGCCATGTTAACATTAAATAAAACAGTTGTCATGCTAAGTTGCTACTGTAACAGAAGCTCGTAACAGTTGCTCCACATCCGAGTTCTTCTGATTGGTCCACTGCTTTGGAACTGACATTGATGAGTGGCACTTCGTGTAAAAATTGATATTCTGTTAACCTGAAATGCCATTTTAAAAAGGCAGCACTTGTGTGTGTGTGTGTGTGTGTGCGTGTGCAAAAACTTGAGACATGAGTGTAACATTCACACATTTGTCAATTTGTGTTTACATGGAAAAATAATGGAAAAGTAGCACATTTGAATGTAAAAATGCTTTCTGTGTTAATGGCCCCTGAAAGTGGCAAATATTTTGGCTAGTTTGATACTTTCAGCTTTCAAAAAGAATGAATAATTTTGGTTTAAAAAAACCTTTTGCATAGTGTGTAATGTTTTAAGAAAGCAGGCTTTTCATCAGGTATTTTTGGAGCCTTGGTGTTTCTGACTTTATTTTTTGTTTATTTTTTTGGTCAAGAACCCATTTGAGATTTAAACAATTTTCATTGAATTCTGCAAATTTTGTGTTTAAGACCCCTCAGGGCATAGGCATATGGGCTATGTAAACCTTAATGCAGTAAGTTTAATTTTTGTCATAAAAATTTAATGGGTAAAGATTCAATTGGGTTTTTGACTTTATTATTAAAAATTTTCACCTTTAAGTAATAGGACAGTAGGAGAGTATAGACAGGAAAGTGTGGGGAGCAGAGAGAAAAGAAAAAAGATCGGCATAGGACCTAGAGGCGGGAATTGAACTCGGGTCGCCGTAAGCACCAGAGTGCCATGTGTCGACGACGCACTAACTGGCACCGACACTTTATTTATTTTTAATTAATTAATTAATTAATTAGGTCAAAAACCCAATTGAGATTCAAGCAATTTTCACAGAATTTCACAGATTTTGTGTTTAAATAAGTCTAAAAGATCTAAAAAGTCCCTCAGGGCCTAGGCATTGGCTATGTAAACATCAATGCGGTAAGTTTAATTTTTGCACTTCACAGAAGACAATAAATAGCGTGCTGAGTCAGCGACAGCTGTCAGTCACAGTGGCAGTTAGTGATTCAGTGCTGGACGGTGATTCAGGCAAGCTGTTGTGTTTTACTGTTTCTGCAGGGATGACATAGCAGATCTGGAAGATGCCAAAAAGCTGCTGAGAGAGGCAGTGGTCCTGCCCATGTGGATGCCAGACTTCTTCAAGGGGATCCGCCGCCCATGGAAGGTTAATATGTTAGGTTACACCTGATGCCAGAGCTTGACATCCCACCATACGCACATATGGAGGAGTAGTCTGTCATTCATTGTTTTTGCCAACATTTATTTCGTCATTTGCATTCGTTTCTTAGTTTTTAGTCCACTAGAGGGTGCTGTGATACTAGTCTATTTTACAGGACAGGACACAAGCTTTTATTACTGCTGTATTATTCATCAGCTCATATAGTTCTCCTTCCGTTTGTTTTTGCACATCCCATTTGATCTATAGAGTTGTTTCTCCCATAAATCATCAGCTGCACCTGTGTATATTTTAAATTCACAAAAATCACACACTATGTTATGTTGTTTATCTGTCAGGGTGTACTGATGGTGGGGCCTCCAGGCACTGGGAAGACCATGCTGGCGAAAGCGGTTGCGACTGAATGTGGCACAACATTTTTCAATGTGTCGTCCTCCACACTGACCTCAAAGTACAGGGGCGAGTCTGAGAAACTGGTGCGGCTCCTCTTTGAAATGGTAAGTGATCTCTGAGGAAGCAATGGATAGACTGTGAGAGGACTTGTCTATTTTTTCTGAAGTGTAATCTTATACTGATGCCGCTAAAAGTGATAAAAATGACCCTCATACTTGAAATTTAAGATCCCATAGGGATGTTTTTTTCCAGATGGTTTCGGATTGATAAAACTGGAGAAAATGTAACAAAAGCAAAAGAGTATGAAGTATACTCACCAAACAGCATTAAAATCTGAAACTGATTGCATGCAAAACCATAATATTAGGCTATAGATATCTCTATATTCTAACACTGGGATCTACTATTTAAAATGCATGTTAGTGTCGTGACACATTTTCTATCATTTACAGCTGCTTTTAGACTTTGTTATTTAGTCAACCATATAGTTAAAAAAGAGATAGATGAATAAATAGATAGATAAAAATAAAAGATACTCCAGAAAATAAAAGATGGTCAACATAGAGTAAAATATTTATTAGTTAATTAGAGTGGAAAAATGCACTACAGAAAGGTAAATAATAGCACTGAAAGTGTTGATTTGACTTAAATGTCCAATATGTTGTTTTTAGGAAGGACATAGAAGGCATTTAGTAAAAGAAAATCCCCTTGTAAAAGTTAATAATATATTCCTGACAAACAGCGTTTAACACACATTAATGATAAACGCTGTATTTTTGATGAGTAAACAGTTAGTTAGTAAGTGAGTGAGAGAGGAAAATAAGGAAAACATCCTTTAGAAAAGGTGAAAACACTTTATAAACTTTGTTGATATTATATACATTGGCAGTATGTTGTTATATTGTAGGTCATTTATGAGTTAAAAAAAAGGATGGTTATTTTTAGTTGGAGAAAAAATGCCCCATAAAAGTGTTAAAATTAAAATCAGTGTTATTTGACATAACTGACCAATATGTTTTTTGTAAGTAAAAAGTTGTTGGTGTTTAGTCATTTGGTTAATTAGCCTGTTAGTTACAAAAATGCCCTCATTATAGGTACTTAATAATAATAATAATAATAATACCAATTTTGTTTTGGGCGACAAAGTGGCTCAGTGGTTAGCACTGTCGCTTCACAGCAAGAAGGTCGGTGGTTCGAGTCCCAGCTGGACCAGTTGGCATTTCTGTGTGGAGTTTGCATGTTCTCCCTGTGTTGCCATGGGTTTCCTCCGTGTGCTCCGGTTTCCCCCACAGTCCAAAGACATGCGCTATAGGTGAATTGAATCAACTAAATTGGCCGTAGTGTATGTGTGTGAATGAGTGTGTATGGATGTTTCCCTGTACTGTGTTGCAGCTAGATGCGGCATTTGCTGTGTAAAACATATGCTGGATAAGTTGTCGGTTCATTGCGCTATGGCGACCCCTGATGAATAAAGGGACTAAGCCGATGGAAAATAAATGAATGAATGTATTTAGTTTTGGTTATTTAATTTGCTATGGGGTGAAAAATTATATATTATGTATACAATACATACAATCAAGCAGGAAATTATAGGAAAGTGAGGGCGTATTTTAAATGTATTAGGAGTGAAGAAATGCATATAAAACAAACATAAACTATAGAGTCACTCATTATAAACACTGTTCATTAAAACTAAATTGAAAAGGTGAAGTAAAATATTGATAAGCAATGTTCATTGTTTTTGTATAAGGGATAAGTTCAATTAGTTAGTTAGCAGAAAATGATGCCCCATAAAAAAGTCATTAATATATTCCAGTGCAAATATTTCTCCTTAATATATATAAAATAATAATAATAATAAATTAAGTAATTCTGTTTATGGAAGTTTAAGATCTGGTAAATGAAAACAAAAAGTTCTGTTATAACAATGTCATTTTTCCCCTTTAACAGGCCCGTTTTTATGCCCCCACAACCATTTTTATTGATGAGATCGACTCTATATGTGGCAGACGCGGAACATCAGACGAACATGAGGCGAGTCGCAGAGTAAAGTCAGAGTTACTGGTGCAGATGGATGGTGAGTTCAGTGTAGTCCAAGTCCACCACTCTGTTATAATAGGACAGTGACTGATTTTAGCAACACTGGGGTAAAATAACAAATACTCAAATTAATTTATTTGAGTAGTTTTTTAAGGGATTATACTTTGAGTAGTTTAAAAAATGTGTATTTTACATTTACTTGAGCACATTGTTAGTGCTGCATCAGTAATTTTACTGCACTACTTTCCTTCATCCTGCATTCACTACTTTTGTATGTTTAGTTTTGGTTGTCTATGGCGATTGGCGAAGTAGAATAATCAGATTTCCGTCCAATCAAATTGCTTAAAGACAGTGAGACTGTTAGCACTGCATGATCAGCATATACATTTAATAATGTTAAATAGGTTTAATATGTATTAATTAGATTATAAACCTTACCATTTCATGAGTGAGTGCATATTCTTTGCTTCTGAATGGCTGTATTTAAATTTCTGTCGTGTTTCTTCTGGTGCAAACAGCCAAATTGCTTATCACTGGGTATCTCGTCATGAAGCGTGTTGTTAGGACACACGATTACAATGTAACCTGCTCACCTGATATTTATGTTCGTAATATTTATATCATTTGCTAATTAATAACCTTATGTGGAAATCTGCATCTCATTTCTGAGTCTGCTACTGTACACCGGAGGTCGCATTTCGGTCATGGACGCATGCTTTCAGAGTCTTTCTGAATGAATGAATAAATTATGCGGTTTTCCAACAAGGCAACCCGGGGTGCTGAAATATAATTGGCTAAACTGACATTGGGCAGGTTAAAATTACCAAAACAAAGACAGCGTCGGAAAATTTTCAAAGCAGAATATCTGACTTCAGCATTGTTTTTCAGATAAACCAGAATGTTCACTTGGCATGTTTCTTAAATATCTGCAAACATATTTTGGTATTTTTATGCTTTTAGAAGATTAAAAAACGTACATACAGCACCTTTAAACATCATTTGGGAAATATTTGAAAAAAAAAAAAAAAAAATTACAGGAGGGCTAATAATTCTGATTTCAACTGTATATGCACCTGATAAAGACCTTGTAGGTTAAGGAGTTGTCCAATTAAATTAGTCTTTTTAAGAGCTAAAGTGGCAGTGTGCTGATGTTTTTTTTAATTTTTATTATTTTACTTTTTCTATAGTATTTATAACGCATACCTTTACTTTACTTTCATTATATGTATTTTTGGGAAGTAATGGTACTTGAGTATGATTTTTCAGTACTCTTCCCACCACTGTTTACCACCCACCCGTGTAATGGCATCAGGTGTAGGAGGTGCTCAAGAGAGTGAAGACCCCTCTAAAATGGTGATGGTCCTGGCAGCCACTAACTTCCCCTGGGACATTGATGAGGCTCTGAGGAGACGACTAGAGAAGAGGATCTACATCCCGCTGCCCACTGGTAAACTCAAACCCGCACACACTCACATCCTGCAGGCAGTCACGGCTCCTCTGTTCACCCACTCACTGATCATCCAGACTGACTAATCTCCATCCATTCATCGTGTGCTGGTAGGTCAGTGGGTTAGTCATTGCTTGCGAGGATTCACTGTCTGATGTAACTCTATTGTTACTGTTACAGGGCCTGGATTTTAGCATTTCAAATTGGACGGGAGACAAGAATACATCAGGTTTATAAATGCTCATATTTCTGCCTGAAACCAAAAAAGGGGGAAAATAGAAACGGTATAAATATGAATGAAGCGTTAATTTTAGGACCATTAAGATTGATTTTGAATTGTAAATGAGAAAATGAGTGGTGAATAAATAAATATTGTTTATCTTTAAACTCGAAAAATGAAAGGTAAAATGAATACAATTAAACTTGTATACATACTAAAACATGCAAATGACAAAAACAATACAAAATTGCTACAACTTTAAATTGAAAGAGTAAAAAAAATTTGAAAAAATTGAAGCATATTTAGAAATATGAAGAATTAAATTATTTTAAAATTACTAACAGCATAGATTAATAAAGAAAGTAAACTAACAATTAACACAATGAAGTTTAAATGCTTTATTGGTAATATATTATTATGTTGTTTTGGCGGGGATAAAAGATAAAAACAAAAGCCATAAAATAGAAATGTATAATAATTATATAAACAAGTATATTACAATAATAGAATGCAATATCAACATAATGTATTTTCTGCAATACAAGTAAATGAAGTACATTTAGCACTATTTAGAACAGATTAAGAATGAAAAAAACATTAAAAAAAAAACCTCTGCAGTCATTCATTATAAACAACATTCATTATAAATGTCAAGCCTAAACTGCAAGCATGTGAGAAATGAGCTTTACAAATAAACGTGCGTGTTTCTCAGTCAGCAACAATGCAAATGTGTGTGTTTTTAAGTGCTCTGTTTCTGTCTCTTTGAAATATGAAGTAACACGTTTCATATTATAAAAAAGTGACTTGTATTTCTAAAAGGACGCCAAAACAATCTTATGATAAATGCATTTTTAATAAAAACAGGAAAAAAAAACATTGTAAACAAAGATAGACACGTCTTTTATTAAAGCCTTACTGAACTCCACAGCTAAAGGCCGGGCAGAGCTGCTGAAGATCAATCTGAGAGAAGTGGAAGTGGCGTCTGATGTGGATCTGACCGTCATCGCTGAGAAGATTGAGGGTTATTCAGGTGCTGACATCACCAACGTCTGCAGGTACAGTGTGTTTTCAGGATTAGAGAACACCTCGTCCTCACTAAACTGCACGTGAAGTCAATTCTCTGTGCGCAGTACACTGCAAAGTGACAAAATCACTGGCAGAAAGAACAGACTCAAGCTCATTTTTGCTGCTAGCGCCCCATTAGATTATTTTCCATTTATTTTGCCCTTCAGCACTGCAGAAAAAACTCCTCAATAGAAGCAAAATCGTAAACCACACCAACCAGATCTAGATGCTTAAAGGAACAGTTCAACTCCACTAGAGTTAAACAGTTGAGTCTGACCTTTTTTTTTTTATCTATTCAGCAGATCTCCACATCTGACGGGAGCACTTTTAGCTTAGCTTAGCATACATTATTGAATCAGATTAGACCATTAGCACCTCGCTCAAAAAATTCAAATAAGAGTTTAGATAATTTTCCTATTTAAAGCTTGACTCTTTTGTAGTTACATCGTGTACTAAGATTGATGAAAAATGAAAAGTTGCTATTTTCTAGGCAGATATGGCTAGGAACTTTCATTCTGGACAAATAATCAAGGCACTTTGCTGCTGTGCCATGGCATAAGGAGTAATAAAAACTACTTAGAAAAGCCACCATAAACATAAATTAATTGATAGAAAGTTTATAGAAAAACTGCACTGTGTATTTTTATTTCAAACACAAGTTTTATGTAAACTGTTATGTAAATTGTTATTCAATACATTAGCATTTTTATTTACTAATAAATTAATTTAGTTTCTGTGTATATATATTATTATTATGTATTTTTTTTTATTAAATTAAAATCAAATCAAAAGAAGTTTTACAAAGTCAAGTCTGGATTAGTTTATATAACATTAGTTTTTGACCATCCTGATTTTTTTTTTCAGTGCACTATTTAATTTGACAATATTGATTAGAAAAATAAGAATGGACTGTTTTGATTTGATGGTTCTCAAGCAGAGCAAAATCAGATCTCCAAGTTTTAATAATATGAAAAAAATTCAAGACATGTAAAGTCTTCATTTCCATTGGAATTTAGAAAAATTAATTAATATATTTAATATACATGCAAATTAATTATATAATTATTTCTATAATGAATTATATAATTATTATATTTCTATATTAATTATATAATTATTATTTAAAATATATAAGAATTTAAATAAAAATGCAATCTTCAAATATTTTTTTAAACCAGGTAAATGGTGTACAACTGGACCAAACTTGTGTGGCCTTTGAATATTGTGTCAAATGAAAGTTAAAAAATGGTTGATAATCGCTAGCATAAGTGAAGCTGTATGTTTAAATCATGTGGGTTTTATGATGTAAATGAGCCTGCTGATCTTGCTTTTGTGCTCTCAGAGATGCGTCGATGATGGCGATGCGCAGGAGGATCCAGGGTTTGAGTCCTGAGGAGATTCGAGCTCTTTCTAAAGACGAGCTGCAGATGCCGGTCACCATGGAGGACTTTGAGCTCGCTCTCAAAAAGATCTCCAAATCCGTCTCGGCAGCAGACCTGGAGAAATACGAGTCCTGGATGTCTGAGTTTGGGTCTGTGTGAAGACAAACCACCGCTACAAGATAAGTGTGAATGTGGGAGAACACACTGTGGACCAGTACTTGGGGGGGAAAAAAGGCACGGTGTAATGTCTCTAGAGACTTTTTAAAATGCAACTGAAAACTAGTCAAGCCGGTGTTCAGATGCGTTTGGACACGTTTGGACTGAGAAATCGCACCTTTAATTGTCAGAAATGCACTACTGATCTGTGTTTGACACGGAGCCACCTTTACTTGTTTCTAGCATCTCAGTTTCAAGACATTTCTAACTTCATTCTCCACTAACAGATGGAAATCGGCTGAGTTGTCTTAAGTTTCAGTTTAGTGAAAATAATACTTGACAAGGGAGACCAGCATAATCTTGGTACAGTGCTGGATGTTTTTTTTAATGTTCCTTAGTGTATAGACATGTGTTGTGTTCTTATATGTGTTTTATTTGATAATTATAATAAATGAACATTTATTCTTTACCTATGAAATGTGCTTTGGCCAGATTTAGTTCTTTTCTCAATAATCCACATTTTATTGCAGGATTTACTTCAGGACAGTTTCAGAATGTTTATATAAATATTGCAAAGAAGTGACAGTGAATACATAGAATTTCTTGGAGAAAATGCACTAACAATCTTTTACAATGATGATAATAAGTGTAATAACCTTCTCCAGTTTGATGTTACCAAATCTTCACAGGCTAGTAACCTCATTGGATTAGGACCAAACCCGGAACAAGATTTAGGACTTGTGTGCTACTCTGGGCTAGATTTTATTTTTATCAATTTTTTTGACACCTTTTCAATGATCAAAGTTCATTTTTAAATGAGAGCCATTTTGAACAAGATGTTTGAGTGAATGATAAAGCGGCGGTCACATTGCACTTTTCGCCCCATAGACTTTCATTCATATGCATGCGAATGCGACAGACTGGAAACACAAGCTCGTGGGACACGTTTCGCAGTTGTAAAGTTCAAGCTTGGTGAACTCTGACCTGTGAAATCGCAACACGTGACTGCGTGAGACCAATAGAAGATCAAAACATGACCTCCCTGCACAGACATTTAAAATAGGGACCAGTCGCTCGCTAATCATCTTATTAAAACCCCCCCCTTTTCGCAGCACCGTGCGACAGAAATTCGCATGCTCAAAGTCTACTGTGACCGCGGCATTACTTTTAAAGACTATATTTATTAGTTAGGCCTAAACCTAAACGTACCTGCACAAAAACACATTTAGCAAAATTGCTAAATATACCTTGATTAAAAAATATTATGAAAATATTGTTAAATACATGTTTTTTTATCAACATAGAACACCTCTATTTTGACCAACATAATCAATCTCTTGACAAATAATCTTGCGAAATATATTCCATTATCGAATTTTGTGATAGTTAAGTAATATCACCCAAAGATGAGTCTTGTTTTCATCAAAGAAAAAAAAAAGTCAAAGTAGGAAATAGTTAATATTCCCGTCCCCCTATACATTATGGTGTACCCCAGGGCTGTATTCTGGGTCCTTTTCTGTTTGCATTATACATGCTTTCACTCATGTCATATTTTTCAAAAACACAATTTATCATATCAAATATAAGCTAATGATACTCAGCTCTACTTTCTAATCAAAAATAATAATTGCTTTGATTCTGGCCTGTTTGACTTTGTTTGGTTCTTTATCATCTAATGTTCATGACTGCCAAACATCTTGGTGTCATTTTTGATTCCAGTTTGAGTTTTTTTCAGCTAAAATCAATTGCCAGAGTCAAGAAGATGCTCTGAAGTGTCTAATTTCTAATATTTTTTATTCTTTGCCACAGTGACAGTACATTTTTTTACTTTTTTTTTGCAAGATACTAGTATTCAGCTTAAGGTGAAATTAAAGGCTTACCTAGGTTAATTAGGCAAGTCATTGGACAACAGTGGTTTGTTCTGTAGCCAATTGGAAAAAAAAAAACAGGGAGCTAACAATATTGACCGTAAAAATTTAATAAAAAAAAAACCTTAAAACTGCTTTTATTCCAGCCAAACTAAAAGAAATGAGACTTTCTCCAGTAGACAAAAACGTATTAGGAATTACTGTGAAAATGTCCTTGCTCTATTATACATCATTTAGAAAATATTAGAATATTAAAATAATTCAAGTTTGCATGAATCGGAAGTTCTTTTATTTCAGTATGTTGATGTACTTCCAACTGAAAGGGAATATAGAGTGGGGGGCGGGGCTTTCTTTTGAAGCATCATTCCCTCATAGCAAACTAAATGTAAGAGAGGGTATTAATATACAGTTGCTATGGAAGCCCTCAGGTTGATGTCAATTTCAGTGGATTTAACTTCCACTAATAATATTATTAATTATTCACATTAAGAATAACAACGTCAGCTAGAAAAATAAACAAATTTAGATTTTATGCAGACTTCAAATTTTTACAGGAGGGCTAATAATTTTCCCTTATGTCTGTATATACAGTTGAAATCAAAATGATTCGCCCTCCTGTGAATTTTGTTTTTCTTCAAATATTTCCCAAATGATGTTTAACAGAGCAAGGACTTTTTCACAGTATTTCCTATAATATTTTTTCCTCTGGAGAAAGTCTTTTTTGTTTTATTTCGACTAGAATAATAGCAGTTTTTGATTATTATTTTTTTAATCTATTTTAATATTATTAGCCCCCTTAAGCAATTTTTTTTTTCAATTGTCTACAGAACAAAACACTGGTATACAATGACTTGCCTAATTAACCTAATTAAGTCTTTAAATGTCACTTTAAGCTGAATACTAGTATCTTGAAAAATATCAAGTCAAATATTATGTGCTGTCATCATGGCAAAGATAAAAGAAATCAGTTATTAGAAATTAGTTATTAAAACTATTATGCTTAGAAATGTGTTAAAAAAAATATACAGGGGGGCTAATAATTCTTTTAACTGTATATATACACACAATATTGGATGAGTGATGGAGTTGTTGTTTTGCAGCAGACGGGAGTGATTCAGTTGTGAGTGAAGATGACTGTAGTTGTAGGTCGTGTGTGGTGTAAGTGTGGGCTGCTCTGTGTGTGTGTGTGTGGGGAGTCGATTGTCGTCTGACTACTACTCCATTAAAATGCTAACCGTCATCGTGTGCTGTCAGCCTGAAGGGAAGTTTCCTGACCGTTCTGAAATTATTCATCCGTCCTGCTTTGTTATTTCTCCATCAGCCAGTCACGAGCAGCAGCACAGCATAGATAGTGTGTGTGTGAGTTGCATTGGTTAGTGGGTGTTTAGTGAAGCACCTCCAGGTTTTGAGCTGTGGAGTGGATTGGTCCTGTAGTGTTTGTGTGGACACAGATGGACATGGCCGTAGTTTGTGTCCACAGAGAGCGTGAATGAATCATTGGTATGGAGTGGACAACAGTCGCTGTGAAGGCGTGACGTGGCTCTTTTAAAGACCACTAGTACACATGGCTGAACACACAGGCCAGATGCTCTTATTTTCTCTGATGATTTGTCTAAGCAGGCTGTTCATCAAGATATGACATTTATATATACAAAAGCAGGACACGATAATGCATGTGCACTTGTGTTTATCAACACAGTATTTATATTACGTATACGGTTGAACTCAAATGCATTTTTCTGATTTAATAAAAAATACATTTTAATTTTAAGTATAGCACATTTTCATTTATGATAAACTATTCAAGTGAATTTTATATCTATTCTTTTAAAGATATAACATTATAAATATTACATTGATGTTAAAATGTCTACAGTACCTGACAAAAGTGTTGTCGCCTATCCAGGTTTTAGGAACAGCAAATAATGACTTGACTTCTAGTTGATCATTTGGCATCAGAAGTAGCTTATATGAAAGGCAAAGGGCTCTAGATGATGCTTATTTTACCAAAATAAAATATGATCATGCCTTGATTTTTAATTATTTAATTAGGACAGTAAGGTCTGACTTTGCTTATACAAAAGTCTTGTCACCTAACAGAAATAATGTACAGTATAGAATATAAAGTCATGGTGCAGTGGAAAAAGAATTAATATTGTGTATGACTCCCATGAGCTTGGAGGACTGCATCCATACATCTCTGCAATCACTCAAATAACTTATTAATAAAGTCATCTGGAATGACAAAGAAAGCGTTCTTCCAGGACTCCCAGAGTTCATCAAGATTCTTTGGATTCATCTTCAATGCCTCCTCCTTCATCTTACCCCAGACATGCTCAATAATGTTCATGTCTGGTGACAGGGCTGGCCAATCCTGGAGCACATTGACCTTCTTTGCTTTCAGGAACTTTGATGTGGTAGGAACTTCTGCAGTATTTGTGATGATTGGGATGCAGTTCAACAGATGATTCATCTGAAAAATCTACCTTCTGCCACTTTTCCAAATGATCAACTAGAAGTCAAGTTATTGTTTATTGCTCTTACAACTGGGATCAATGACAACAAGACTTTTGTCAGGTAGTGTATATCAGTATATGGATCATTATTATTGTATAGCAATGTTGCATTGTAATATTTACATCATTCATTGTAATAATTGTAGATAATAATACAATTAGTATTATTAATTTTTGTTAAATATCAAGTAATATTCCATACTATTAATAATATATGAACCATAAATGCATCATTTATAATTATTGTAATAAATATAAGCATTACAATGATGTATTTAGATTGAATAAATGTGTTTATATACAGTATATGGTGTGTTTGTATTTATTTTAGTTTGGCTGAAGTAAATGCAATTTTAAATTTTTTGTAAATTCATTTTTACAGCTCTTTTTTTTAAATTTGCTACAGAACAAAACCACTATTGTCCAATGACTTGCCTAATTAAGTTAAGCACTTAAAATGTCACTTTAAGCTAAATACTAGTATCTTGCAAAACAACTAGTAAAATATCATGTACTCTCATCATGGCAAAGACATAAGATATTAGTTATTAGAAATGATTTATTAAAACTAATATGTTGATGTCTAATGTAATGAAAAAAAATCTTCTCCGTTAAATATCACTTGGGAAATATTTAAAAAGAACAACAATTTTACAGAAGGGCTAATAAATAGCTTTTAATTGTATATGTACTTTGAGTGTATATGTAAAGTATGTATATGTACAGTGTATATATATCTCAAATGTATCATGCTGATGAGGGTTACAGTACTGCATGTTTGTTTTGTCGGGAGTGTTGGATTAAAGGCAGATGTTCCAGATGGCGTCAAACGCATCTATTTTTATCCAGCCAAAGCTTGCTTTTCATAATCAGTAAATGCATTTTAGGAAAATTATCTTCACTGGTATAGATTTTATAACATGTAGACTTGAAGATTTGCTGGTACAGTCTCTAATCAGTGACTCCTCCGCAGCATCTGGACTCAGGCAGATGTAGATGCTTTAATGGATTTTATCTATTTAAAAAAAATACCGAGTAGGCTGAGTACTTACATCTGTTGCGTTTACATTATATAACCCAACATGAGTTTGTGCTTAATGGCAGCATATCCACTCGGAAGCATTTGATCATGTTTGCTGTTGCACCTCCAACAAGACGGACGTTCATCATCGAACACTGTTTTTATTTCTCTGCCTCTTTTATCGTTTGGTCCCCTTATTTAGCCTGGTTTCTTCCGTCATCAGTTTTTTTTTCAGCCAATTTGCAATAGAAAAACGCATTAGAAAATTCTTTTTCTTCATTCACATTTACAGGTCACATGGTATACATAAATGTCACATGAGCTTTCTTAAAAGGGGACCTATTATGCAAAAATCACTTTCATAAGGGGTTTGAACACATTTGTGTGGCAGCAGTGTGTGAATATAGCCAGCATGTCATGGTAAAAATGTATTAATTCAATTTCTTATAATCACACTTGATAAAAACAGTCTGGAGAAACACTTTGATTGACATTTTCCCTTTATACTCGTCATCAGAAGGAGAAAGCCCCGCCCACTAGTGACAATCTCTCCCTCATTAGTATAAACAGCCCTGAGTGAGAAGCAGTCGTCTGCCATTAGAGTTTTGAATCTGCTGCTATGGTGATACAGGTGTTTATAGCTCCGCCCTCTTTTGAAAATAGGGCTGAGTGCTCAATCTCATTTGAATTTAAAGCGACAGTCACCAAAACGGCACAATTTGGATCAAATCCTATAAGAGGCAGTTTCAATTATAAAAAATGTATTCGTGTGGTATTTTGAGCTGACACTTCACATACACACTCTAGGGACCTCAGGGACTTATTTTATATCCTGTAAAAAGGGGCATAACAGGGTTAGTTCATCCAAAAATGAAAATTCTGTTATTAATTGCTCACCTTCATGTCGTTCCAATTCACTGAGAATTTATCATCAGAACACAAAATATTTTAGGTAAAATCTGAGAGCTCCCTCATCCTCCATAGGCAGCAATGGTCATGAGACATTCAAAGTCCAGAAAGATACCAAAAAACATCCTCAAAACAGACCTTCAGTAGTTCAATCTGAATATTTTGAAGCTATGAGAATGCGTTGACAAAAACAACGATTTCATTCAACAGTTTCTTCTCCTTCGTGTTAGTATAGTGTGAGCAGCAGTAGTAGTAGTAGTACTAATAAGTGTACATTAACAATAAAATAAAAAATTTAAATACTATAATAATGTGAGTTGTATAAAGTACAATTAATCTGTTGTGTACAATAACAATTTAAATAAAACAAATTATTATATATATAATTAAAATATATTTTAATAATATATAATTAAACTCTGACATACAGTCGAAGGCAAAATTTTTAACCCACCTGTGAATAATTAAAAAAAAATATATATTTCCCAAGCGATGTTTAAAAGAGCAAGGAAATTTTCGCAGTATTTCCTATAATTTTTTTATTTTTATGGAGAACGTCTTTTAAACAAATGTTAAGATCAATATTAATAACCCCGGGCGACACGGTGGCTCAGTGGTTAGCACTGTCGCCTCACAGCAAGAAGGTCGCTGGTTCGAGTCCCGACTGGGTCAGTTAGCATTTCTGTGTGGAGTTTGCATGTTCTCCCTGTGTTGGTGTGGGTTTCCTCCGGGTGCTCCTGTTTCCTCCACAGTCCAAAGACATGCGCTATAGGTGAATTGAATAAACTAAATTGGCTGTAGTGTATGTGTGTGAATGAGTGTGTATTGGTGTTTCCCAGACTGGGTTGTAGCTGAAACGGCATCCGCTGTGTAAAACATATGCTGGATAAGTTGGTGGTTCATTCCACTGTGGCGACCCCAGATAAATAAAGGGACTAATGCGAAGGAAAATGAATGAATGATTAATAACCCCCTTAAGGATTTCTTTTTTTCAGATTGGCTACAGAACAAATCACTGTTGTCCAATGACTTATTAACCTAACTTGCATAGTTAACCAATTATGGATGAGGGAGCTCTTAGATTTTACCTAAAACATCTTAATTTGAAGAACAACGAAGGTCTCAGGGGTTTGAAACGACATGAGGGTGAGTAAATAATAACATAATTTATTTTTGTGTGAACTAACCCTTGTGTGACCTTCAGCAGCAGGTTGTGAAAGTGATTGTGGTGGTTTTTCTGTGTGACTCTTTGCATTGTGTGCTTCTGCTCTGGGTTTCAGAGCTCAGCTGTGCTGCTCTTTCTGATGTGTCCCATGAGATGAAGCTTTTGTTGCTTGTTTCTCTTCATCACCACATTTCCTGCTACACACACACGTAATGCTCGGCAGCTCAGAGAGCAGGGTTTCCTGAAATGAATACACACTGTAATGTGAGCTGTGTGGAAGCCTCTGGGACGTTCATAAGTGACAGCATTCAGACTTGAATGGATATTAGTGAAATCGAGGTCAGCTTCTGTAAGTATGAACTGTTGTGCTGACGTTTTCTCTTTTAAACTAGTCTCAGATAATAGTGACAGGATCATCTGTCATCTGATGCTACTCTACAACTGGTCTGTCATGTTTGCAGCCTTTGGAGTGTCGGCATTGACAGCTGCCAAGCCACACCCTAGCAACAAAATAGACTACCTAGCAACAATTTAGTAATGCCTTCATGTGAACTCTTTTGACTTATGCTGTCTGCCTATCTATCTATCTATCTTTTATTTTATCTATCTATCTATCTATCTATCTATCTATCTATCTATCTATCTATCTATCTATCTATCTATCTATCTATCTATCTATCTATCTATCTATCTATCTTTTATTTGATCTATCTTTCTGTCTTATTTTTATCATCCACACATCCATCTATCATTAATCTATTGTAATTATAGTATAATAACATTACAATATACCATAATGTGTGTGTTCACTGACTAGGTTTTGTTCTTGTTGTTTTTTCTTCCATAATCAGTGACAGGCTCATCTGACATCCCAGCATGCTCTGCTATGCACTCTGACATTGTCTGAGACACAAGATTTCCCAGAAGGCATGATACAGCACTCCACACCCAGCAGACATAAACAGTACACACAACATTTCAGCCCGTAAATGTGGACTTTGAGAACTCAAACAGAAATATCAGCTGCTTTCAGTAAACTTATTCAATGCCAAGGTCAGAGACGGACCTTCAGTCCTTCTGTAGTGCAGCTATTCATGGAGTAAATACGTGAAATGTGAAACCAATTGTTTTTCATGTTTATTTATTTTAATTCATCCATGTAATTTATATGGAAAAATAAATTTACAATTACAATTTTATTGTAGGTGGCACTGTGGCTCAGTGGTTAGCACTGTCGCCTCACAGCAAGAAGGTCACTGATTCGAGTCCCGGCTGGGCCAGTTGGCATTTCTGTGTGTAGTTTGCATGTTCTCCCCATGTTGGTGTGGGTTTCCTCCAGGTGCTCCGGTTTCCCCCACAGTCCAAAGACATGCGCTATAGGTGAATTGGATGAACTAAATTGGCCGTAGTGTATGAGAGTGTGTATTGGTGTTTCCCAGTACTGGGTTGCGGCTAAAAGGTGTAAAACATATGCTGGAATAGTTGGCAGTTCATTCCGCTGTGGCAACCTCTGATAAATAAGGGACTAAGCCGAAGGAAATTGAAGGAATGAATGAATTTTATTGTATTTAAAATTTTTAAAATCTTTACAAAATGTTTAATCTTATGCATGTATATACTGTATTTATCTATTGAATTAATAATTTATTTATACTTCAGTTTCTGTATTAGTTGTTTTAGTACATCAAATCATTCAAAATAAAAATAAGAAGCCTTGCTTAGGTGAAGAGATGGAGAAAATGTTTAAATGTAGTTTAATGAACTATAATAGTTATTTTATATATAGTTTTTATGATATATTTTTTCAGTTTGTATTTTTATTGGAATCGCAGTAATAATTATACATTAACATTCATTCATTTCCCTTCGGCTTAGTCCCTTTAATCATCAGGGGTCGCCACAGTGGAATGAACCGCCAACTTATCCAGCATATGTTCAGCGGATGCCCTTCCAGCTGCAACCCAGTACTGGGAAACATCCATACACACTCATTCACTACGGCCAATTTAGTTTATTCAATTCACCTATAGCGCATGTCTTTGGACTGTGGGGGAAACAGGAGCACCCGGAGGAAACCCACACCAACACGGGGAGAACATGCAAACTCCACAAAGATATGCCAACTGACCCAGCCGGGACTCCAACCAGCGACCTTCTTGCTGTGAGGTGACAGTGCTAACCACTGAGCCACCGTGTCGCCCTATACATACATTATTGTTATACATTAACAATAAAATTAAATTTAAATACTATAATAATGTACGTTGTATAGAGTACAATTAATCTGTTGTTTACAATAATAATTTAAATAAACAAATAATTATATATTAAAAATATTTTAATATTATGTAATCATTTATATATGACGTTAAGCAAAATAAAGAAGAAAAGTTGCTTTGAATACTAGATGACCGTGTATATATACAGTTGAAGGCAAAGTTATTAGACCTCCTGTGAAATTGTAGTTTTTTTTTCCCAAGTGATGTTTAACAGCAAGGACATTTTTGCAGTGTTTCCTATAATATTTTTTTAATAAGGCTTTTTTTTTGCCTGGATTTAAATTCGTAATTCTTCTGTACATTAAACATCGCTTGAGAAATATTTAGAAAATAAATCAAACTTCACAGGAGGGCTAATCATTTTGACTTCAACTGTATATACAGATATAATCTTAGTGTTATGAAACTAGTTGTTATATAAAATAGTTTTACAAAACAGTGAGTAAAACACTCCTCTCAAAACTTCCAGGATTGTCTTATTTTTTAATGCACAGTTTATAGCCTATGTAGCATCTGCTCAATCAAAAAAAATAACCACAATTCATTCTTTTAATCTAAATCTTGCTTCCCAGCCTGAATCCCGATCCTGACTTTTCACTCCCATTTCAGCTCACTAGAAGATCTTTGACCCTGAAATCTATAAAGTCCTCAGCTGTTTGTGTGCACGTACACCTCGAGGCGTCACTGTGATGATGATGATGATGATGACTCTTATTACTGTGCTGATGCTAATTGAGCTTCAGCGAGATGTTCTGCTTATTTGTGGCTTCCTGTCGTCATTACTAATGCCAGAGGACACAGAATGAGGTGTTGTCACATCTGCACCGGATGATGAGGGATCTTTTCCACAAATGAGCCAGATTTAAGCGGTATTAGAGAGGGCCACATGCATGATGTCATCAGATGATGTCACAGCCGATGGAAAAAGCCACATGGAGTTACATATAGCATCTGGTTAATGCGAGATGCTTTGTTTTATGCACCTGTCAATTTTGAGATTTTGGGCTTAGTGGCCTAGTTAGTGGCTTAGTTTTTATAGTGTTTTTTTATTTTATTTCTGTCTAATGGAAAGACAAGATCCAAAATATACTCTCTTAAGCAGTGCTGGTGGTAACGCATTACAAGTAACCTTTCTACGTAACGAGTAAAGTAACTCATTACTTAAAAAAATTAAGCAATATTATTTGAGATACTTTTTTAAAATGTAACTGGAGTTAATTTTTAGATTAATTAATTTGCTTTTAAAAAATAATTTGATGAATTAAAATGAGTGTAATCACGTTGAATCACACACTCAATGAGAGAATGAAATCCCTGCGGGAACAGACAGAAACCAAGATGGCACAGCCTTACATTTCTGTGATGGAAGTATTCTCATTATTTTGAATGCATGGAAGAAAAGGGGATTGTCTCAATGCACAGTGATTTTACTGAACTAATAAGACAAAAATACAAAAATGGCAAACACATTGCTATAAACTTTCATTAATCTGTATATACGGCATGTAGAGCGTCAGGAAGTTCTCAGAAGGTAACATTGTTCACATTTGTTTTTATTGTATTTTATTTTATTTTTTTTAAAGATAAATGAATGTGTAGGTCATACAGTGTGTCATTAAATGCAGAGCTCCTCTATTAAAAAAAAAAAAAAAAAAAAAAAAAAAAACCCTGCAAGGTCTGAAAAAGATCAAGCCTCAGGCAGGTATGAAAAAGTAACTCAAAAGTAACGTAACATTACTTTCTATAAAAAGTAACTAAGTAATGCAACTAGTTACTTTTTTGGGGAGTAACTCAATATTGTAATGCATTACTTTCAAAATTAACTTTCCCCAACACTGCTCTTAAGTGTTTTTTATTACATATTTTTGTGTGTATATTTTAATTACAAAACATATTTAAACGTCTTTTTTCTCCTGCACATAAATCTGCACTTCAGCAGCACTTATACAGCAAACTGCAGTTTTATTCGTATCTACGTTCTGAAGTTTTTAACTGAGGCATACATTCATGTATAATTTGCCTGATTATAGACATTTTTCTACAAAAAAAGCGTTTTTGTTTATTTTGACTGTTTTCAGTATTTTCTGAATTATGGAGTGATCAAGAGATTCCCCAAAATCCCCCCTGACTCTAATATATATAAATGTTTAACCTGACTTCATGCAAAAGTGAATATTTATTGAAATAACTTATTTAAAGCTTATTAAAAAAAATGATATAAAAATGTTTCCAATTCTTAATGTAATCAATCAACTGAGGAAATATGGTCATAAACAAACACACATGCACAGTTTATGCAAAAATTATAATCAATATTAGCCCTCTTGTGAATTTAAAAAAAAATATTTGTCAAGTGTTTTTTTTTTAAGATTATTTTAACAATTCTTTAAAATTATAGTTTTAATAAGTGGGTTTCCGCCAGGTGCTCCGGTTTCCCCCACAGTCCAAAGACGTGCTATAGGTAAATTGAATAAACTAAATTGGCCGTAGTGTATGTGTGTGAATGTGTATGGATGTTTCCCTGTACTGGGTTGCAGCTGAAAGGGCACCAGCTGCGTAAAACATATGCTGGATAAGTTGGCGGTTCATTTCGCTGTGGCGACCCCTGATGAATAAAGGGACTAAGCCGAAGGAAAATGAATGTAAAAAGTGCTTTTATTCTAGCCAAGCAAAAAAAAAAAAAAAGACTTTCTCCAGAAGAAAAAACTATTGTAGGAGATACTGTGAAAATTCTTTGCACAATTCCTAAACATCACGTGGGAAATATTTGGAAAAAGAATAAAAATATCACAGGAGGGCTAATAATTTTGCCTTCAACTCAAAGGTAAAATGTCAATTGCTTGAGAGGATTTTTTTTTTTTTTTTTACCATTAAAACCATTGAGGATTCCATGAGAAAATGTCTATATGAGCTGTGCATTTCTAGCAGATGAAACATACACATGCATCTCCACCCTCTATAATACAGTGTATTTATCGCTGTTGTCACGTTGAGGTAATACTGTCATTATGGCCACACCCAGCCTGATGTACACTAATCTGCTGTCTGCCTGGACTTTACACAGGCTTTACAGTAAAACCATGTTATGAAGCCTCAATTGAATCTCAAAATGGTTGAAAAAAGCTTCATTGTCTCACAGACTCTTTTAAAATAATTCTTAGTCTTTTGTGCGTTGGGAATTTTTTAAAAGTCTGTTCACTCCATGATCAAAAACTTTAGTAAAGCATGTTAATGTTGTGTTTATTATAAGCACATGCTGCAGTTTTGTCATCTGTTGCCGAGCTCTTTAAAGAAGGAAGGATTCTGATTGGCTGTCAGTGTTTTTATCATTCGTAGGCTGGAAAAAATAGTTCTGAAATTGATTACAACAATATCGTTCCTCTGTGCCATTATTGTTAACAAGTTGCGGTGACAGCTTCTGCTGTTCATACCCTACATTGAGTTGATGTTTTTCAGTGAAATTTAATTGAATCTTTTTAACGCAGTGGTTGGGTTTGCCCATATTCGACCCAACATTAGTTTAAAACAACCCAGCATTTTTTGTGTGTGTGGTTCACATTAAAAAGACAAAAACAGACTATAAAATATTTTAAAGGTTGTTTCTGAAAATCTTGTTTCTGTCATGGAATAAAAAAATGTGATTGTGCGATGTGATTATTCTCACAGTTCTGACTTTCATTCTTAAAATTGTTAGTTAAGATCACAAGAACATCTTGCAATTCTGAGGAAAAAAAAGTATGAATTTCAAGATATAAACTTGTAATTACCAAAAAAAAAAAAACACTCAGAGGGAAAAATAGCAATTACTCATTTTCGTTAATCCTGTTGTGGAAACAAACTTCCATAGTTGTTCCCTAGTTATGATTTAAATGATATATTTCAGTTTTCTTGAAGAAAAAAACCTGTAAAAATAGAAAACTTCAGAATTCAGATTAAATTAAAAAATTTGCAACATGGAATTGTGAAAAAAATGTCAGAATTTGGAGAATTATAAGATAAAAAACAATATGGGGTCAAATAGGACAAACACAACATTGGGTTACTTTTTCCAATGAAATAAAAATTCTATTAAATTCATGTTTATCTCTATAGCGCTTTTACAGTGTAGATTGTGTCAAAGAAGTTCTAGTGAATTGAAACTGCATCAGTCCAGTTTTCAGAGTTGAAGATCAGTTTAGTTCAGTTCATTCGTTTTCCTTCAGCTTAGTCCCTTTATTTGTCAGGGCCAACTTTTCCAGCATATGTTTTACACAGCGGATGCCCTTCCAGCTGCAACCCAATTCTGGGAAACATCCATACACTTTCACATTCACACACATTCACTACGGCCAATTTAGTTTATTCAATTCTCCTATAGCGCATGTCTTTGGACTGTGGGGGAAACCGGAGCACCCGAAGGAAACCCATGCCAACACGGGGAGAACATGCAAACTTCACACAGAAATGCCAACTGACCCAGCCGGGGCTCGAACCAGGGACCTTCTTGCTGTGAGGTGACAGTGCTAACCACTGAGCCACCGTGTCGCCTAGTTCAGTTCATTCTTTCATTCATTTTCTTTTCGGCTTAGTCCCTTTATTAATCTGGGGTCGCCACACCGGAATGAACCGCCAACTTATCCAGCATATGTTTTACGCAGCGGATGCCCTTCCAGCTGCAACCCATCACTGGGAAACATCCATACATACTCATTCACACACATACACTATGGGCAATTTAGCCTACCCAATTCACCTATACCGCATGTCTTTGGACTTGTGGGGGAAACCCACGCAAACACGGGGAGAACATGCAAACTCCACACAGAAACGCCAACTGACCCAGCCGAGGTTTGAACCAGCGACCTTCTTGCTGTGAGGCGAACGTGCTACCCACCGTGCCACCTAGTTCAGTTCAGTGTAGTTTAAATTTAAACTTAAAGGAACAAACTTCACTAATTGAGGAAAGTGAAGGAAAAAAAAATGCAGTTTTTAACCTAAAGGTTGGATTTGGGAACAAGTGACCCAATGTTGGGTTACAAAACCCAGAATTTTTTTTAAGTGTAGTTGGTTTCACAGGTATCTTTTGAAGACAGATTTCATCAATTTTTCTAAATGTCTTCTTTTTGTTTTCCACATAATGTTAGACAAACGGGACTTGTAATGATTTGATGGCGAGTAAATGATGACAGAATATGCATTTTCAGATGAATTATCCCTTTATGGAGCATTATGAATGGCCGGTCTCAAAGTTGTGACTGAAACAAGTGGAAACATTTAGCAAGCACCACAGAACGCTTTACTGGAAAGAAAAACAGAAAATGGTGGTGATTTGGGCAGGAGTTTCACACAGTAAAAGCCGTGGTACCTGCTGATCTTTCAGACCGGCTCATGGAAATGTTCAGACATGTGATGAGGGAGGCATATAAACAGGTTTATGTTTAGAAATAATGTCACGAGAGACTAGCCACAGTTTCACACATACACATAAAGTGTACAACTCTTTAAATAAATAAATTAGATCTAAATTAGTTCCTCAGTGTTTACTGTAAATCTCAGTCAGAACCAGAAACTGCGTGATTGTCATGTTTTCAACACTATAAATATTGAGTCAAGGATCAATGTTCAAGGGAGTTTAAAAGCCAACTTTTAAAGTGTTAATTATCAACTAGAAACATGTGTGCAAATATAATGTTCAGGATTTTTTCCTGTTCAACTTTAGACATACTTTTTTGTACATTCAGCAAGAACAGAGACATTTACCTCCTATCTTTTATTTCTTCTATAGCAAAAAACTATTTAGCTCTTTTTAACATCAATATCTCCTATAGCATTCAAATAAAACGAAAAACAAAATAATTTTTTTTGTGATTATTTCAGAACATTTTACCCATTGGAAAGTCAAATATTTCAAAAATAACATTTGTCATTATAAGTTTTGTCATTAAAAATCTACCAAAGGTCAAGTTATGTGAATTGTGCAGTGTTAAATATATCATACTTTGTATATTTCACTGTATACAGTTCTCAGAAACTAAGTTACAAAAGTTATCATTGGTTAACCTTGGGCAACTTTTTGATTTAGAGGCTAACTCCTATTTTTTTTATTGCATTCATAGATTTGTTCATTAAACAATGTGGGGTTAGGGGTAGGGTTTGGGGACACGCTTCCTTTTGAAAATTGTACGTTTTCATACAAATTAAGTCGTATGTATTCACCATGCTGACAAAACATAAAATAGCTACGTATCCTCGTTATCTGGACGTAACTACTTTTCGAATTATCAGAAAAGTGGCTAATTTGTACAATTTAGTTTGTATGAAAATGTACAATTTGTACAAAGAGGCATGCCCCCAAACCCCACCCCTAAACCCAACCCTCATGAGAAAACCATACTAAAATGTATGAATGAGATTGTACAAACTCACATGAATTAGCCACTAAATCAAAACGTTACGTTTGCACAATTGCAGTGAAATTACATTGAGATTTGCGATGTGTGTTTTGAGCAAAATATTTTTTTTATTTCATTTGATAAATTACGGATAATGTGTCTTAAAATTTTCAAACAAGAAAATAATCATTTGGAGCATTTATTTGCAGAAAATGACAATAAGTCATTAAGAAAATTTACATTTTTAGATGTTAAATGTTGGAATATGTATATGGTATATTTTATACTGACCTATTGTCATTTTTTTACAAATTAATTTTGTTAATACACTCTAAAAATGCTGGCTTATTTCAACCCAATTTTGGGATAAAATATGGACAAACACAACTATTGAGTTAATCTGTTTGTAATTTAACCCAGTGGTTGGGTTTGTACATATTGGAGTTTAAACAACCCAGCATTTTTAGAGAGTATTAACATTCTTATTTGAAGATATTATAAGTAGTTTATATAGTAAATATGGTAATACTTTAAAATAATGGTCAATTAGTTAATGTTAGTTAATGTATTTACTAACATGATCTAAGTATGACCAATCTTGTACAGCATTTATTAATCATAGTTCAACATTTACTATTGCATTATTATGGCATATATTAAGGTTAACATGAACTAACAATGAACAACTTTATTTCAATTAATTAACATCAACAAAGATGTACAAATACTGCAATAAATGTGTTGGTAGTAAACACAAGATAACGTAACGGTTACTAAAGTAACCCTCGTTCCCCGAGGGGGGGAACGGAAATGCTATGTGGAAACTTCCACTATGGGGATTTCGTCAGAAAGCCAATCACTCTGAAGAGTAATTAAACGGGCCAATGAAATGCCAATGAGTTGGCGGTGTCAGCGTGCACAGCTGGCAGCAATCATAATCAGCTTGTGAATAAGAATGCTCGCTGTGCCACACAACCACACCTTTTCTAGCTGAAGAAGCCGAACTACAGCTGTCAGCTAAGGCGCAATCCCTGTGGCGAAGGAACATAGCATTTCCGTTCCCCCCCTCGGGGAACGAGGGTTACTTTAGTAACCGTTACGTTCCCCAGCGGGAGGGGAACTACAATGCTATGTGGAAACTTCCACTATGGGGAAATCTATGGAAAACGCCACAGTGATTGAACCTTACCACGTCGCTGGTGAGAGGTTTGCCAGGCTCCAGCGTGAGCGCACCATCATCACCAGAGACGCAGCCCACCAACGTGCCCCCTGGCCCTAACTTACCTTACTTACCTGTGAAGCACTTAAGGCTTATTTATATTTTTTTGGGGAGTCGTAAAAAATACACCTAGTTAAGATTCTAGGAATTTTAAATTACGACAGTACGTTGGGAAGCGTGCAGTCCCGATAGGGAGGACGCTGCGGAGGCCACCTGCTGCCCAATGGGGAGACCTGGTGGCAGGAAGACATATGGACTAACCCTGAAAGGGGGAGAACACATATGAAGGATGGTTAGCGGGGAGGGAAGACACGGGCCCGCCTGAGAGGGGGGAACTACACCGTGGCTGAGTGAAGCATATGGGATCGCCAGAGGGGATCGCGCATAGCAGGCACCTATACCCAGAACGCGGGCTGACCAAGTGGGCATGCCAACTACGCAATGGGCCAGGCACCTGACTCCTCCGCTGAGTCAGATGCTGGGGGCCTCGGAGGAACTCTGTAGGGTTCGCCAATGGGGAACTCAACTGAACAGAGTGAAAAAAGCGCACGTATCTCTGTGTTAGAGAGAAAGGCGCAGCAAGCGTGTTACAACACCAACCCAGTTTCCTCATTCACCGGAGTTAACTAGCACACGTGAGGAAACCGGTACCACTCGAAGATTATAAAATCTCGCAAATGTATTAGGTGTCGCCCAGCCCGCAGCTCTACAGATGTCTGTTAAAGAGGCGCCGCGTGCTAACGCCCAAGAGGAAGCGACGCTCCTAGTGGAGTGCGCTCTCACCCCCGGGGGACATGGCTCGCCCTGGCACTGATAAGCGAGGGAGATGGCATCCACTATCCAGTGGGCCAACCTCTGTTTGGATACGGCACTTCCCTTCTGCCGACCACCGTAACAGACAAAGAGCTGCTCAGAGGATCTAAAGCTCTGAGTGCGGTCCACATAAAGTCGCAAAGCGCGAACGGGACACAGCAAGGAAAGGGCTGGGTCTGCCTCCTCCGTGGGCAGCGCCTGCAGGCTCACTACCTGGTCTCTAAAGGGAGTGGTAGGAACCTTGGGCACGTAACCAGGCCGGGGTCTCAGGATCACGTGAGAGTAGTCTGGCCCGAATTCCAGGCACGAGTCACTGACCGAAAACGCCTCCAGATCCCCGACCCTCTTGATCGATGCCAACGCAACCAGCAGAGCTGTCTTTAAGGACAGAAATCTCAAGGATACTGAGTCGAGTGGTTCGAACGGATCTCCGCGTAGGCTAGTGAGCACTACAGAGAGATCCCAAGAGGGCATGAGAGGGGGGCGGGAAGGATTTATACGCCTCGCACCTCTGAGGAACTGGATGATGAGGTTATGCCTTCCCACCGTGCCGCCATCCACCGCGTCATGATGAGCGGAAATGGCGGCAACGTAAACCTTCAGTGTGGAGGGTGACAGCCTCCGCTCCAATCTATCCTGAAGAAAAGAAAGCACAACACTTATCTGGCAAGTCCGGGGGTCTTCTCGGAGAGAAGCACACCACTCAGTGAATAGACTCCACTTCAGGGCGTAGGCATGCCTCGTAGAGGGTGCTCTAGCCTGAGTGATGGTGTTAACCACCGCAGCCGGTAGGTCACCTAAGTCTGCCGCGCTCCGTCTATGGACCACACGTGGAGGTTCCAGAGATCTGGACGCGGGTGCCAAATGGTGCCCTGTCCCTGAGAAAGAAGGTCCTTCCTCAAAGGGATCCGCCAGGGAGTGGCCGTCGCGAGGAGAGAGAGTTCTGAAATCCAGGTCCGGTTGGGCCAGAGGGGCGCAACTAGCAAGACCTGCTCCTCGTCCTCCCTGACCTTGCACAATAATTGTGCGAGTAGGCTCACTGGGGGGAACGCATATTTGCGCATGCTCCGAGGCCAGCTGTGAGCCAGTGCGTCCGTACCGAGGGAGGCCTCGGTTAGGGAATAAAACCACTGGCAATGAGTGCTCTCGGAGGAAGCAAACAGGTCGACCTGGGCTTCTCCGAAGTGCGCCCATATCAGCTGGACAGACTCGGGGTGGAGTCGCCATTCTCCCTGGCGTGGAAGCTGCCGTGAGAGCGCATCGGCTGCACGGTTGAGCTCGCCGGGGATGTGAATGGCACGCAACGATTTCAGTCGCGTATGACTCCAGAGGAGCAGACGGCGAGCGAGCTGAGACATGCGGCGAGAGCGAATACCCCCCATGCGGTTGATATACGCTACCGCCGCCGTGCTGTCCGTCCTGACCAGCACGTGTTTCCCCTCTAGCACCGGTAAAAAACGGGGCAGAGCGAGATACACTGCCAACAGCTCCAGGCAATTGATATGCCAATGCAACCGGGCTCCTTTCCATGGACCCGCAGCTGCATGCCCGCAACACATGGCTCCCCAGCCCGTACTGGAAGCATCTGTCGACACGACAACATGCCTGGACACTTGTTCTAGAGGCACCCCAGCCTGTAGAAACAGAGGGTCCGTCCAAGGGCTGAAGGTGCGGCGACACAGCGGAGTGATTGTCACCCGGTGCGTGCCCGCTCGCCATGCGCGTCTGGGGACCCGATCGTGAAGCCAATGCTGAAGTGGTCTCATATGGAGCAATCCGAGCGGCGTGACAGCGGCTGCAGATGCCATATGCCCCAGGAGCCTCTGAAAGAATTTCAGTGGGACCACAGTTTTCCTGTCGAACTCTTTCAGACAGGTCAGCATCAGCTCGGCGCGCTCTCGGGAGAGGCGCGCCGTCATGGTGATCGAATCCAGCTCCAACCCGAGAAAAGAGATGCTCTGCACAGGGGCGAGCTTGCTCTTTTCTCGGTTGACCCGAAACCCCAATAGGTCGAGGTGCCGGAGCACCCTGTCCCTGTGCGTAATCAATTGATCCCGCGAGTGAGCTAAAATCAGCCAGTCGTCGAGATAATTGAGCACGCGGATGCCCGCGAGCCGAAGAGGCGCCAGGGCACCCTCCGTGAGTTTGGTGAAAACCCGCGGAGACAGAGAGAGCCCGAAGGGGAGGACTTTGTATTGCCATGCCTGACCCTCGAACGCAAACCGCAGAAACTGCCGGTGGCGTGGAAGAATAGAGACATGAAAATACGCGTCCTTCAGGTCTATTGCTGCAAACCAATCCTGAGGACGGACGCACCGAAGGATGCGCCTCTGCGTGAGCATTCTGAACGGCAGCCTGTGAAGGCAGCGGTTCAAAACGCGCAGATCTAGGATTGGCCGTGACCCACCGCTCTTTTTGGGTACGATGAAGTAGGGGCTGTAAAACCCGCTCCTCATCTCGGCTGGAGGGACCGGCTCGATTGCATCCTTCGCCAGGAGGACAGCAATCTCCTCGCGCAAGACAGGGGCGGACCCGGGGCTGACCCTGGTGAAATACACGCCCGTGAACTTGGGAGGCCGTTTGGCGAACTGAATCGCATAGCCGAGTCTGATCGTACGAATGAGCCACCGCGACGGGCTGGGCAGCGCTAACCAGGCTGACAGAGCTCGCGCTAGTGACATCATCGGCACGATCGTTGACATACCAGCGGTGGGGCAGCGCGGAATGGGAGAGCTCACCCCGGGAGCCATAGGGTCCCGAGGAAGAGCAGGAGGCAAGAGATTCACACTCACCTTCGTCCCAGAGTCCGGAAGGGGGGGCTGGAGTGCAAGAGAAGGGAGCCCGTCCTCTAACACACTCAGAGCCCGTGGCGAGATGCACCGATCCTGCGAGCTGGAAGGCATAGCGTCCCAGACTGGCAGTGTTCGGGCTGTCACATCCAGAGAAGGGGGAAAATGCTCTTTTATTGAAAATTTTGCGGCCGCCGGCCGTGAGGCTAGCAGCCTGGTGTTGAAAAACACCGTTTGATGTTGGTTCGCTCGGCCCTCCACCGAGGAAAGAGCAAGTCCCCTCTTCTCCGGATGGCCCGTCTCAGGGTCGCTTCGCAGTCCGTTTACCGGACTTAACGGCGCCCTGGGGCGGGGGCGCTGAACGCCTGCGAGGTGCTCGACGCTGCCGTTTAGCCGGTGGAGCGGGCAGAGGCAGTGGAGCAGGTCTTGATGCCGCAGGCGGGCGCCCTCGGCGAGGAGCAGCCGAGGTGGATGGTTCGGCGGGAGGAGCGGTTTTACGAGCCCGCCGATAGATGACCTCACCCATCGCACTCGACTGCTCTTTCACCGCTGTGAATTCCTGGGTGAACTCACCAACGGTGTCGCCGAACAGGCCAGCCTGGGATATGGGTGCGTTAAGAAAGCGAACCTTGTCAACGTCACGCATATCTGCCAGGTTTAGCCAGAGGTGGCGCTCCTGGACCACTAGTGTGGCCATCGTCCTTCCCAGGGCACGCGCAGCCGACTTGGTGGTACGCAGAGCATAGTCGGTTGCGGTGCGGAGCTCGTGCATCAAGCCTGGGTCGGAACCACCCTCGTGCAGCTGGGCCAACGCCTGCGCTTGGTAGCGCTGATACGTTGCCATAGCATGCAAGGCGGAAGCAGCCTGGCCCGCAGCAGTGTAAGCTCTGCTCCCGAGGGACGCAGATAACTTACATGCTTTGGACGGAAGACGAGGCTGACCACGCCAGGAAGAGACACCACGCGGGCAAAGATTGACCGCAATGGCGCGCTCCACCTGGGGAATCGCCTCGTACCCCCTGGCTGCTCCACCGTCAAGGGTGGTGAGAGAGGAAGCGCACGCAGATCGGGCAGAGAAAGGTGCCCTCCAAGACTGCGTGAGCTCACTGTGCACTTCCGGGAAGAAGGGGACGGGAGGCTTAGAAGGCTTGGCCCTCCTCTTAGCCTCCACGTAGCACCCATCTAGTCGGTCCGGCCGCGGGGCTGGGGGATAAACCATCTCCAGACCCACCGCCGAAGCAGCCCGGGAAAGCACGGCCAACATATCTGCTTCTAGATCCGGCGCCTCGCTCACTACCCCGGAGGGAGGGAGCGGGTCCGGATCCTCGTCAGAATATGACAGCCCACCCTCCGATGCCGCGATGGACATCTGATCCTCGGTGTCATCGAGTGAGAGGGCGACCATCCGAGAGGATGGAGCGCTTCTCTCACTTGAAGCTTGGATGGAGCGCGCTGAGGAGCGGGAGGTCCGCGAGCCCGAGGGCGGCGGATTGACTCCCACTGTAACCCTCAGATCTGCCCGAGTGCCAACCGACTTGCGGGGGACAGCAGGGGTGGTTCGCTCTTTTGCAAGAGCGAGCCGCGATCTTAGCTGCGCCACAGACATGCCATCGCAGTGATGGCATGAACTGCCCGCGAGCACTGAATTAACATGCTGGACCCCCAGACATGCAACGCAGTGCTCGTGCCCATCATCCGGGGACAGGAAACCACCGCATCCAGAAACGCACGGTCGGAACGACATCTTTAAAAAGACGCGCTGCTCGACCGTGTTGCTCTTTTAGGGAAATTTGCTCTTTACTATACAAACCGCTCTTGTAGAACCGGACCAGAGAAACGCCCAGGGACGGGAGAATGAACCCAGCTCGACCGCCGCTGCCTGCGTTGTAGCTCGCTCTGGGACCGGGAGAAACAGCTCGTTCTGAAGCCACTCTTTCTCTCTCTCTCTCTCTCTCGTGGAGATCTTTAAGCGATACTCTCAGTTGCGTGAGGCTTCTGAAAGCGAAAAGGTGTGGTTGTGTGGCACAGCGAGCATTCTTATTCACAAGCTGATTATGATTGCTGCCAGCTGTGCACGCTGACACCGCCAACTCATTGGCATTTCATTGGCCCGTTTAATTACTCTTCAGAGTGATTGGCTTTCTGACGAAATCCCCATAGTGGAAGTTTCCACATAGCATTGTAGTTCCCCTCCCGCTGGGGAACTAATGAACCATTATTTTAAAGTGTTACCACAAATACACTGTAAAAAAGCGATTAGTTGACTTTTCTTTTAAAATGAGTAAACCCATTGCTTTTTAAATTGATTAAATGACTTAATTTTAAGGAAATGGGTCACTTTAAACTATTAAATGAATGATGTGCATAATTATACAAATTAAGTAGTGCTGGGCGATTAATCGAATCCAAAATAAAAGTTTGTTTTGACATATCCTATGTGTGTGTATTATATATATTTATTATGTATATGTAGGGCTGTAAGCCCGGTGTCTTGGCCAAATTCCCTCCATCGGCCCTTACCCATCAGGGCCTCCCAATCATCCCCATCCACTGAATTGGCTGTATCACTGTCTCTCCACTCCACCAATAGCTGGTGTGTGGACGCTGTTGTCCTGTGGCTGCCCTCACATCATCCAAGTAGATGCTGCACACTGGTGGAGGTGTGGAGAGATCCCCTCCCTCATGATTGTAAAGTGCTTTGGGTATATGGCCATACACAATAAATGCGCTATATAAATATACATTACAGGACATTACATATGTGATAGAAATAAAAATATACAAACCAATTTTGTTACATAGATATTTAAATTTATATATAATTTGTATCATATACATATATAATTTATATCTAAATATAAATAAACATTTACTCAAATATATGCATGCATGTGTGTATTTATATGTACATAATAAACACAGTACACTTAAAATATGTCAAAACAAATTATTTTGGATGCGATTAATCATGATTAATTTTTGCCCACCACTAAAATTAAGTTAAATCAACCTAACAGTTCAAAGTTACAACGGATGTGCTCTTTTTTTTGGTCAACTTATCGCTTTTAAGGCAACGAATTACTTTTCAAGTAAAGTAACTAATCGATTTTTACAGTGCAAACTAGCTCATTTGAAGTGCTCTTAATTTTTTTGCAGAGCTGTAAATCCTTAATTGTCTAATTTCGTTCATCGGAATGCATTAGAAACATCCCAAACAGAGCTTCTATTTAAAGCATAACCCAGATCTCCAGAGCTTTAACATTTGCACCCCGGAGCAATAACATTTTCCTCTTGAATTTTTTTTTTCTTTCCCTCTCTCAGTTAGTGACTAATGCATATAGCGCTACTCTCAGTTTCTCGAAGCTGTGAGAATGTCATTAGTTGCTAAAATACAAAACAACAAACACCAGAAGGGCCAAGCAGCCTGTGGATAATGCGTCGGGAGCGAGGAACGCACTGTAGGGCTAGCAGTTTGGAAAGTCTTTGTTTATCAAAGGCAGTCATGTAAAACCCTGGGGTCTGGTCCCACAGCACTAAGCTGTCATTCAGAGCCTCTGTGCTTATTCTGGATGTAATCTTGCTTTAGCTCTACCTATGCTCTCTAATGTCTGCGACCGAGAAGGCTTCCTATGTCATTCAATCCCTGGACCTTGTCACATGTAATCCACAGTAATTGATTTCTCTCTGTTTGTGTTTGTGCGTGTGTACTTGTTTATGTGGTTTATGAGGACACAAATTTATATAATGGCATATGACAGAACATTTTTTGCTATTTCTGCGCAGAATTTTGTAAAAAAAATCTGGATTTATGAAGAATGATTTTGAGAGTATAGTAAACTTAACACCACTAGTTTGGTAAAAAAAAAAAAAGTACATTTCTCATATAATATATCTACTAAACGACAGAAAGTATTACTTTACAAACTGCATTATACATAAATCATATAAACATTTGTATATTCAAGTATATTACTGAAATTAATATAAAAGCGGAACAAATATTTACAAACATTTACAGAAGTAAATAAATAAGACTCAATGATGTGAAAAAAATGTAGCTTTTTAAAGTATCAAATATTTTACGCTTATGGAGATTCCTCATAGCAGTGTGTTTGTGTGTGTGCTTGTTTATGTGGTTTAGGAGGACACAAAGTTATATAATGACATGGGTATGACAGAATCTGCGAACATTTTTTTGCTATTTCTGCACAGAATTTTGGATATATAAATAAAAAAGGATTTTGTATTATATAAAAACGGAATAAATGTATATTTTACACACATTTACAGAAGTAAATAAATAGACTCAATAATGGGTACAAATTAAGTATTCAATAAAATACATTACGCTTATGGAGATCCCTCATACCAGTGTGTGTGTGTGTGTGTGTGTATGTGTGTGCGTCAGGAATCTGTACTCAATGGCCTCTCAGTAAACACACTATTATACAGATTAACATTCACAATCAAACAAAGGAAGTAGTTACATGTTTGTCTGAACGTCGACACAATCACTAACAGATTACGATCTCGGTGTACCCGACAGTCCTTGTACAACACACACACGCACACACACACCTGTTTTAAACTCCTGCATATTTAGAGCATATTTAAGAGCATTTATGGTGCTCTTCTGATGGCATTTGTGGTGGTATTTTGTTCTGACAGGAGACTGAAATGGCACACAGGAGAACAAAAGCGTTTTGGAGATGGCACAGAAGAATCAGTGACAGATTAAAGAGTTAATCCTCTTGAGTATCTGTGGCTCTGACACTCCACGTCAGGCTGAATTTCTTTCAACATCATGCAAGACAATGGAGGAGTCAACAGTACAGATATAGACCTCATGTTTCTGAGACCGGGACACACATGCAGACTATAAAACACACACACACACACACGCACACTTGTTTATATATCCCAGTGGGGACTCTCCTAGATGTAATCTATGTACGTTTCTACTGTACAAACTGTATATTCTCTCCCCCTACCCAAACTCTACCCCTCAACCCAACACTTACAGGAAACAATCTGCATTTTTACATTTAAAAAATATTTAATTCTGTGTGATTAATAAGCATGTTTATCCATGGGGACCTCAATTTGGTCCCCATGAGTCTGTGTGCATTCAGGTTTAAGTCCACCAGGATATAAAAACAAGTACACACACAGAGATGCAAAGCTTAAGGTGATTTTGTTTTTTATTAAGTAGTTATAAGATGTCAAAAACAAAAAATTTATTGAGAAAAGACACTATGGTTTTACTTCAATTTTGGATATTGTATTAAAAAATACTGTTTTTAGGCATTTATATGCTCCTGACTGGTAAATTTCATATCCATTAATCTATTTATGTCTTTATTAGGAATTATGCAAGTTAACCATGGAAGTTAACCCGTTTGTCTTTCTTAAAGCGAGCAGTTTTCACTGTTTTAGAGGATTAGAATTTTTTTAAAGAAAATGCAGAAGGCATTTTTTGAATTTCTTGTATAAAATCTAATTATATTCTGTGGAAACTGATATTGCAAATAGGCCTTAATACTTAATAAGTATTAATTGTTTTTAAAGATTTTTTTTTATTATTTATTTACTTATTTTTAATACAAATGTTTATAATACATTTTAATCTAATTTGCCATTTGATTTATTTTAAGTGTGTGTGTATAGGTGTGAATGTGAGAGTGTATGGATGTTTCCCAGTACTGGGTTGCAGCTGGAAGGGCATCCGCTGTGTAAAACATATGCTGGATAAGTTGGCGGTTCATTCCGCTGTGGCGACCCCTGATGAATGAATAAAGGGACTAAGCCGAAGGGAAATGAATGAATGAGTGAATATTTCCTTATTTTTTGCTTTTTCACCAAACCTTTTCAAACCCCTCCAACACTCGGGTTTAAAAACCACCGTCTTAAACCATCCTACTATGATTTGCTGGTCTTCAGATGGTTTTAGAAGTGTTTTCAGATGGTTAGTTTGGGGTACCAACTGAACCAGCTGAGTAAAAACTTGTCAAGGTCTGTGAGTCAAGTGTAAACCAGCAAACCATATTACGCAGAGAATAAACCACAGTTAGATTAATCCAACCAATGAGAAGCCATTCATGTTTTTAACTTGTGGTTATTATGGTCTAGTACAAATGCCACAGATGAACTGGTTTCTATGAACTAACTGAATAAATACAAAACAAACATTAGGATGATTATCATTTAAAAATGTTTACCTTTATGTGCTCTGAAAGAGATTAGGAATGAAGCATTTTGATAAAAGCTCCCCACTAATTCATTTATACTGAAACACACATGATCTCTCTCTCTCTCTCTCTCTCTCTCAATTAAATTCAAACTTGCTTTACTGGCATGACAAATGTTACAAATGTATTGCCAAAGAATGTGCAATATTTACATTGAATAAAACGTGAAAATAAATTACATAGGATTAGTGATAAAAAGTTATGATGATAGGCCTAAAAATAATAATGAAAATAAAAAAATAATAATGCAATAATAATAAATTGTATTAAACTCTACATTTAACAATCAAGAATTTAGGATTCATTTATAAAAATCTCTATCTCAATTGCATTCAAACTTACTTTTAACTTTTACTATTTATGACAAATAAATTACATAGTAGCCTAGTAGTGATTTAAAAAGTAATAATAATAATAATAATTCAATGATAATAAGCGGTATATTTAACTATCCACATTTTAAGATTAACATCTCTCTCTCCGCCTCTTTCTTTAACTGCTGAGGGCGTGTATTCATCCGCGCGCACACACATACTGATCGACATCGCGCCGTTTTTATCTCCCTCACCAGCTCCGGTTTCCCCCGTTCAGCCTTTCCCCCCGTCAACTGCCGCCATGTTTTTCTGAGGCAGGATGACAGCAGAGAGCGAGTGCAGACGAAGACGGATAAAAGACTAAAAAAACCGTCGAATTACAGCATTTCTCGACCAGGCGACGGTCTATTTTTTACAGCGGACTCGCGCGGAACTCTTTTCTCGGTACATTTGCGAATTCCAAGGGCTGAATTGTAGTATTATTTAGTTTTTCTATGGCGTAGGCACATTTTTGTCCTAATATATATCCTTTTTGTATTCCAGGATGGGAGGGGGTCCTCCCACATAAATATAAAATCCAGAAATTATAATTTCCTTGGTTTTGAAGTTTATACCATGAAAAGGCAAGAAGTGAGAAGCATTTCTGAAGAAGAACCGATTCCTGTCTGTTTTTAACTACCTCTACTGGCGAACATACAGGAATAACCAGACGAGCGATCAACTGCTTTACCACAAGTCACCTGCTGTCAAAACTTTGTTTCTTAAAGCAAACTCGATCGAAGAAAAAAAGAAACAACTCTTAATCTAAAGTGAATAGAGCACATTTCAAAGATGACGGGCAACATCCCTGTTGACATGGTAAGAATTTACTCACTTAAAAGATTTAATGGTGTTTACATTAAATGTTGGTTCTTTCTATGACGAACTAGCATCAGCTTTATATTATTGCTAGTTGTTGTTTTGACTGAAGGGTCTGTTTCAGTATCTGTTTTAATATCACTGCTCTGCTAAATTAATAAATCTAAACTCATACCTCATATTTTTTGTTGCTTACTTTTGTACTAGTCACCATACCAATACAGACAATCCATTATTCAATTGTTACTGGTTACAAATTACAGTATTTTACTAAAAGGAATGGATTAGATTTTAATAGTAGTTACTACAGTTTAATACTTACATGGAACAAATCAATACTAGTACCCAAAGCATATTTGGAACTAAACTATAAAGGTAGCCAACAGCCAGTTAAATATAGTAGAATTTAATCAAATATTTAATTTCTTACCTAGTCAAAATCCCAACAATATGTACTATTTATTTGATACTATTAGAAATATCGAACGAACACAAGAAACTAAAGGTTAGATTGAATTGTTTTGGTTTCTTACTAGTAAATTGACTGTTTTTAATATTTACTGTACTAGTATTTACTGGTTACTTACTAGTGAAGTACTTTAAAAACAAGTTATAAATATAAATGTGTTTAATGTTTGTCAAAGGCTAAGGTCAACTGACTCATTGTTAATTTTGCATA
Source organism: Danio jaintianensis (assembly GCA_903798115.1). Classification (NCBI taxonomy): domain Eukaryota; kingdom Metazoa; phylum Chordata; class Actinopteri; order Cypriniformes; family Danionidae; genus Danio; species Danio jaintianensis. Next base: position 6,223,340 of record CAIGQV010018202.1, read on the forward strand.
TTGATCAATCCCGGACAGACGTGAAGGGCTGTGTTATTAAATGCCTCGGATCACTTTTTGCTCTTCTGGCAATAACCCCATCAAAATTCCACCTCTATCAGGAAGTGTAAAGATATCCTATCTGATGGCTTACAGTGCTTTTCTGACTGATAATAAGGAAGTGTGATCCGGGAGACTTGAAAACACTCACACTGTCTTGTTTGCGAAACTCAAAACACCCCAGAATGTGAATCACAGCAAATAATCAAACCAAAATTCGAATCTTGCTCTCCAGGGGGATGATGTCATTGACTCTGTTTAATCCTCATTGCATGCTTGTGAAATGACATTTTCAAGCTTTGCGCTATGATGTAAGGCTATAATAGATTGAGACTTCTGAACCCGTGGGTGGTGGTAGTACTGCTAGTACTCGCCAGTGTCCAGAAGGTCAGTGGTTTGAATCCAAGGACGTTGGAAATCAGCTTACCAGCAACAAACTACTGTCATGATTGTGTGTGAAAATATGGAAACTAATATCAAAACAAATTGGAGCTCCTTCTGTTGGTGTCAGACTGTTACACTGTGTCCCAGTGTGCTAGTCAAGCATGCTTTAGATATGCCAAACAGCTGATCTGGCTGTCAAACTTGAGATATGCCAACGCTCTGACATTGCAGAGACTCTGTTTGATGTAATGTACGCCGAGGGCTGATGTGCTTTGCTTTTACCGTGCACATTCTCTTGTCCTTCTGTTTCTCCACTGAGTAGCACTGCAATGTAAATCTGGCCATCTAAAAGGCTTCCTTGGCAAGTTTATGTAATAAAAGAGCAACGGCATATTCTGTTGATTGATTTTAGAGGCAAAAATGTGAGCCGACCCTGATGATGACGATGCATCTCCTGACGTCTCTACAGGAGGAAAGGTTTTTCTCACACTGTGCAAACAAGGACTGGATAGGGATCAAAGTGTTATATTATAGCTAGCACAAAGTCAGGTATTGATTATGTAAGCTAGAGTTAGAAGGTTTTTAATGTTGTCATCAGAGCTTGAAATGAACATTTTGCCACACTTGCCAAAAGCCGGAGAAAATTTACTGCCCATAAATATTTTTTTTTACAGGCCATGATACTTTTTGCATTATTAAAAATGGCCAGAACAAACGGGTGAAATGCATTTAATTGCAATTATTATAATAGTTATAATATTAATAATGTAATCAAATTCTACATTAAATAATAAAATAGTAATATAATACTACTATAAATTATTATTATTTTATATATTAACTGTAAAGTTACAATATTTAAGGTTGAATAAAAAAAAACCTTTCAGTGTGCTTCCGTGCATTAGGTCATTTATTCATACAGTATATTTACAATGTACTTCTATAAGGTCTGTTTACACCTGTCAATTCTCTGATCAGATAGATGTATGACTGGTGAAAAACGGTTCTATTTATATTTAGCCATATAAAAGTGTCTCCTAAATGCATATGATTCGGATATACAAATCATGTTCTATATGCAGATTTAACTATATTTAACTTATTAACACATTCATTCATTAATTTTCTTTCGGCTTGGTCCCTTTATTCATTAGGGGTCGCCACAGCGGAAGGAACCGCCAACTTATCCAGCGTGTGTTTTACACAGCGGATGCCCTTCCAGTTGCAACCCAGTACTGGGAAACACCCATACACGCGCATTCACACACTACAGCCAATTTAGTTTATTCAATTCACCTATAGCGCATGTGTTTGGACTGTGGGAGTAACTCACGCAAACACGGGGAGAACATGCAAACACACAGAATTGCCAACTGAACCAGCCGGGACTCGAACCAGCGACCTTCTTGCTGTGAGGCGACAGTAACTTATTAACTAATTAACTTATTTATTTAATTATTATTATTTAAAGAAATTTGAGCTATATATCTTATTCAGAATACAAATGGTTTCATAAGTAGGTTACAGGAGGCTTCATACTTCACAAGCGCACAAGGCCAAGCTCCACGATTACTGTCATTATAGGCTGAACGAAACATCTATTTTTATCATACAGATATGCTCAAGACATCATTAAAAACTGTAAAGGGGAAAAAAAAGTATGTATAACCAACCCTCCCAAAAACAAATCACTGTGCCTTTGCAAATGAACAAAATGGTATATTTTCTATTATTTTTCCTCTCCATCCCCAGAGATATGCTATTACATGTGAGTGATGCGTCTCTTTTGTTAATGCTTCCATTTAATATTAATACATTGTATATAGATATCAATACATTGTAATTTCACCATTTAACATTGTAAATTCGTCAGTTACTGACCAGTCAGAATAATTGAACTAAGACTAAACAAACATCTGTGGTGTTGCTGTTGCATACAGTGTTAGAGCTGTTATATCTGTAATGTAGCCCATAACACACTCTCAAGTTAAATTTTATAAAATGTAACATTTTGGGAGGAGTAAAATTTACATATATTTTCAACAACCAGATACATTTTGACTTGTCCAGTTTCATCTGGAATGCGTCCCAGACCACCCCCTGAAGTGGTTTGAGTGATTGTATTTATATCCATCCATTTATAGGGTTTACACATGCCCTTTTCACAACTAGATAGCTATCTGATCAGAAAAAAACAACATGCAAAGTGACCACGTGTAAACCGCTCCATAATGTCCTCTAGCATTTTTAGAATTTATACAATAAAATTACCATTCCACTGGAAAGTAGCAACTTTTTCATATATTTGCCATTGACAATTACTCTTATTTGGAGCACAATGAATGTTAATTTCATTCCCTGGCCGCCATTGCAAAAATTTACAATGGCCAAATCTACTTAGAAATACATTTTAGATGGATTTTTGCAAAAACGCATTAGATAATATTTTGCTAGCTTTGAAACTAAGGCCTCATTGGCAACTTTAGATATTAAAAGAGCAGTGTCACAAATTGTTGATTGATTTCAAGGGCAGAAATATGAGCCAACCATGATGATGACTATGCATCTCTTTATGCCTCTAAAGGAATAAAGGTTTTTTCTCACACTATGCAAACACGGACCGAACAAGGAACAAACTGTTATGTTACAGCCCAAAGTCGTGTATTGATTATCTAAGATAGCGTCGGAAGGTTTTGAAAGTCATCTCTGAAAACTTCAAACAGCCAAACGTCATGGGAAACACTTTTATAAAGGAATGATAAGAAAAATCCATTACTAGCTTTGAAATTAATTACGTTTTTTTTTTTAAGTAGGAGCTGCATGACGTTTATCTGTGTCGAGTTTAGTTGTCTATTTTTGGTTTCCCAGAACAGCGCATTCAGATTTAGGATGAGGTGAAACTTTGAATCATTGTGTGGTCTCCAGCTGAGGGGCATTCATTTGGGGGGTAGGGTTGTCAAACAATGGCAGTGTTTGTGTGTGTGTGTGTGCATGCACATCTTGTGGGTGGGCATTTTAATGAATGGGCTTTTTTCTCGAGAGCTCTCACTGTTTCAAAGCAGTGAGACGTTGTGGAAGCCTTTCGCCTATAGGTGCTACATCAGATATGCTCTTTTAAAAGAATCCGCTTTGATCATTTGTGAGACAGAGGTGTGAAGGAGAACTCTATACTCCCTGACAGGACCGTGTCACTTTGTGTGGTGTCATGTGGTATTGTGTCCTCTATGTGTAGGGGTGAATTATTAGAGGATACCATCAGGAGGAATGGCAAGTAGCGACCTACGCTGTCAGTGTGGTCCACACATTGAGCAGCATTGCTCAGCACTTTCACAACTTTAAAGGGTTATGTAAAAAATTAAGGTGTTTGATAAACCTAGAGGAGAAATAAAATTAGACTGAAACCTAGCAATTCTGAGTGTATATTTCTATATCCAAAGAAGCCTATAAACCTGCAATTGCATAAAAAAGTGACACCTCAGAGAATCTCACAATTGCGTGTTTATTAGGTTTCTTATTACTATGATGTTTTCTCAAAATTTCAAGATATAAACTTACAATTAAAATCACAATTCTGAGTTTATAACTCAGTTAAGTGTATTTGTAAGTTTGAGGTATAAACCAAGCAATTTTCAGAATAAATGTCTAAATTGTGAGATTGTAAACTCAAAATGACATGAAAAGTCAAACATTTGTCACAATTAACCTATTTCCCCCCCTGTCGTTATAATAAGTATCCATTGCATGTTGTTGAGTAGTAGTTTCTTTGTCTTATACTTTATGAAATGGGAAATGGAGTTTGCATGCCTTTTTGCTTATGAAATTCTGACATTAAGTTGAAACAGCATATTTTATGTGAAATAAATGTTGATAGCACTTCATTTTATCCATTGATTGTGAAAGGTGGTTTTGGCATTGAGCGTTTAACATTTTTCTCTATAATAATGTGCACTGATGAATGCTCAGTAAGACCAAGAATGTGCATGTGTTTGCTGCATGCTTTCTGTTTGCAGAATCAAACCAGCTTTGTCATCGAGACTTAGCTAAATTATGTAATCATGCTGAAATCAATAGAGCTCATCAGGAAACCAGATAACAGAAGGCTACACCAATCAGTCCCTTTGAGGGTTTGTTAGGTCATTATAACATCTGTTTTATGACAGATAGACCTTTTTTTTGTCCCCAAACAGCCTACCTCTTACGATCAACCACTGTTTGAACTATGAGAGTGTGAGAGAATGATGGAGAAAATTACAGGGTAGGTAACGATTAGTGTTTGTGTATAAAAGATGGAAAACCTGTAGGGAATTATATGAAACTCAACACAGCACATGCCACCATTCAAAGCACGGCGACTGAAACCGCGTCAGCAGCATGAGAGAAAGACTCAGCATTTTGGTAAGGTATCAGATTAAATTATTCACACCTGAGAAATGCCAATTTTATCAGAGTTTAAGCTCATGCTGAGTTCAAGTTTTTCTGGGACGTTTCTACTTAGAAGTTGACAAGTCGTAATAACGATGGCAGGTACGTTCAAGTCACTTTTGTCGACACAAGATGCCTTTGATAAATTACAAGGTTGCTTATAAAAAACAAAGAGCAAAGAATTTGCATCAATTGGGTTTTGTCATTGACATCCCACAATTGTTAAATTTGCATTCCTGAATTCCATCCACTGATCTAAATATTGACCTTATTCTACAATGCGGAAGTGCGATAGTTTTAGAACTTCCGATTCAGTTGCCTATGGGAGAAATGACTAGGAATAATAAACGGCAGACAACGATCAAACTACTTCCTCTACAAACAAGTGTGTTCATGACTATACATAAAAAGTAGATTAATATAATAACAAAACAAATTAGTTTGCAACATGAAGCAGCATAACGAGCTGTTTTAAAGGTCTAAAAATGAATGGAAGTGAATGAGACCGGAAGTCTCGAGCCAAAAAGATTCAAATGGCTGCGCCCGCTCATATGTAAAGAATTCAATTCAATTCAATTCATCTTTATTTCTATAGACCATTTCAATGTGGCGGTGTCACTGGCCCATGAACATTTCCTGCTTGCTACCAAACTATTTCATAACAGTAACAAAAGGTAATTTAATCATATCTTAATGTTAAAGCAGCTGCCATGACATTATTTATCAATATATGGACCTTTTTGGAGTCTTGGATACTATGGACATTCAAAATATAATACAGGAAATACATTAGGACCATTGTTATTGTTTACATCCCTCAAAATGGTCTATAGCGCTTTTACAATGTAGATTGTGTCAAAGCAGCTTCACATAGAAGATTATAGTGAATAAGGTCAATAGTAAGGTATGAAATGGTAAATATGTAGTTCTTTGTTATAGTTGACTGATTCCGCCACGATTCTCACTGACATGCCCCAAACTTTGAGGTTAAAGATAATTTAGAGTGTCTCACTTGTAATAATTGTGACGTTCATGTGCATTAAACTCGTAAATATACGTTTCACACGACATGACCGACAACACACCACCAGTTTGGACAACCTTCTTTGAACTGAAATTGTATCAAAATTGGTGTTCTGCATTCAGCCCTAATTGAAGAATAACATAAAGCGGAGATGTTTTTGGTATCTGATGTGTCCGTGTTTGTATGAATAAATGCAAGTAATACATGACGAGCACAATTTGCATGAAATGAATAAGTTCAGCAAGTGTCTATGGGTCAGTAAGGGTTAAAGGCTAAAGAGGGAGCAAGAGAGAAAGGAGGGGGAGGAAGTAGCTCAGACTCACTCAATAAAGGATCCTTTCAGTAGAGTGAGGAACAATTTACAACAGCTCTGTGAGAGAGGTGCTCACACACGCACACACATATAAACACTGTCATGGAAAGTTAGAGTGATTCAACGTCAGTTTGTGTAAATAATACTGCTCAGCGCCTTATTATAAGTTGTTTTAACTTCTCTGCGGTGTTTCTACATATTCATTACTGGACGTGAGTCAACATATATCTGTTTTTACATGTTTCCAGAGGTGGTTCTGTTCAGGTTTTGTGTGAGTTGGTAAAGGCTGACTGTGAAGGCTTGTTCCACTGTAAACAGTGGCGCTCGCTCGCTCGCCTTTATGACATCACTGCTCAAGCATTCTCTTGTAGTTTAGTGAAGTCACAGATTGAGATCTCAGAAGTCTTCCCTTCTGTTCTCTTACTAGAGGCCTCTTCATACCTTTTTTCTCTCCTTTTTAGCAAAATGTTTTTTTTCCCTCTGATCACAAGATGTGATATAATCAAAGGATCTTTCTTTTTATCCCAATTCTGAGATTTTAGATAAAGTAATTATTAGCGATATAATTATTAACACAATTATGGTTTGGTTAGCTCCTCGGTTTTGAAGTCACATTCTATTTTCAGTGCAGCAGGGTGGAAAACTAAGTATAAAATGTCTTCTTTTTGCTCTCAGCTAATGCTATAAACTACACTGGGATCCCAGTAACTTCCACATTACTATAAAATCAAATGCTACAATTATAAGACAGAATGTTTTCAACCTGTTTCAACCCTCATTGAGTTAGTTATTACGAGATTTGAGATGCTCATGTTTATTATCATGTTCTTTTTGATGATCCTTGTTTTTTTCTATATGCCTAAAAAAAAATTCTTCATTTTTCTGCTGTGCACTGAAATATAGGATATTGCCACTGCACAAATTAATGCAAGTTACATGGATTTAAAATATCAATAAAGCTTTGTGTGGAAAATACACTATATTGAAATACAATTGTATTGCCTTGTAGCCTTTTTACTTAATCCCAGAGCTGGTGCTGATTTAAACCATTATGCACTCAAAAAGAACAAGAAAAAGCTTTAGGACAGAATGAAAAATCCTCTTTGGGCTTGCCTGAAAGAAAAGATAAAGAATGGGTTTTTTTTTATTCATGATGATCTTTGTCTGCAGAGCTGTAAAAATTCAGTTTGAGAGCATGTGTATGATAGTAATTGGAGATGAGAAGGTTTGTAATACACTGCTGTAATACAGTAGGCTGCTATCAAAAGGCCATTTCTATGAGACTGCCTCACTGATGGAGAGGTAAGTGAATGGTCCCCTCCCCCTGCTTTCTCTCTCTCTTTCTGCAGATGTCTGCCCTTTTTCAGCAGTAGGCACGTGGGTTGGGCCTGCAGGGCAGGAGGCTGCCTGCCTTCATCTGGCTATAGGAGATGAGATATTATTCTCTCTTGCTCTGTCCTTCTCCATTTGATCTCTTTTTATCCTCCTTTTAATATAATTGCATGTCAAAACATTTATTTTATAAAAAAATGAACATTTTAAATATAAAATAAAAATAATATATATAGGCAATATATTTTAGTGCCTTTGAAAAAAACAGATTTATTTAACAGGTATATTTAAAAAAAATTTTATTTAGTCACTGAATATTACATTTAAATTCAAATTATATATTGCAAAAAGAAAAAAAAAACTACAAAATTTCAACAAAATTTAATACATTTTTTGTTTCTCTTGATTTTTTTCGTCTTTTAAAAATGTTACTTAATATTTTTCCCTAACATATACATTTGGCTGTACTAATTTATCGTTAGTTACGTTACGTTTATCGACCGTCATCGTAAGTTTTAATAATGTTAATGTTTTAATAAATAAATATAAAATTAAATAAAAATATCTAAAAAATATTATGTTCCGGCTGGGTCAGTTGGCATGTTCTCTCCGTGTTGGCATGGGTTTCCTCCGCGTGCTCCGGTTTCCCCCGCTGTCCAAAGACATGCAGTATGGGTGAATTGAATAAACTAAATTGGCCGTAGTGTATGTGTGTGAATGAGTGTGTATGGGTGTTTTCCAGTACTATGTTGCAGCTGGAAGGGCATCCTAAGTTGGCGGTTCATAAGTTGGCGGTTCATTCCGCTGTGGCGACCTCTGATGAATAAAGGGACTAAGCCGAAGGAAAATGAATGAAGGAATGAAAAAATATTATATATATAATTCTTAAAATAAAATAAATGTTTTGACATGCAATTATATTGGAATGAGGATAAAAGAAACAAAAGATTAAAAGGAAAAAGAATAATATCCTTCTGCCCTGCTGGTCCGACCCATGCGCCTACTGCTGAAAAAGAGCATAATGTATGCATGTTCATAGTACAGAAATATTTCTGTTTTTCCTATTTTTGAGTGATTTTTGTTTTGAGTAACTACTACTTTTGTAATGAATTGTAGTCATTTTGAGTAATTCTGTTGTGCTTTTCTGTCTTTTTTGTAATTTTTTTTAAATGTAGATTTTATACATTTTTCTGAAATAAATTTTAGCATAAAATGAAAAGAATGAGAGTGAAATCTGTTGAAAATTAGAAATATTTCCTTAAGGCGCATTAAAGGAGTCTTGTTTCACTTCGAGAAAGGTCAGAGTTCTAGGTTTGTGTTTATTTACCACCACAGAGCGCACACTGCTAATGTGTTTATTGAAGGTGTGTAATTAGCCTCTAGAGCAGGAAAGTTTGCACAGAGATGAATCATTCAGACTCTTTTTTTTTTTTTTTTAAACCACCCATGTGAAGACATGTGCACTTATGAGATTGTAATTGACACATCATCAGACAGGCTTGTATTGATTTGAGTGATATGACCACCGAAGCTCTTGTTTTTTCATCCGGTGAGATGCATGGTTTGGGCCGGATGAGCACAAGCGGGTATGTCTGTGTGAGTGATTGTCCTTCAGGACTGCTGATGGGGCATCCGGACAGGCTGAGACTGCAGCTGCTGGTGTGCTGTGGCCGTGATTAAGTATGGAAGCTAAAACTAGCTCTCTGTTGCTAATGGCCGCCATACAATTCACTCAAGTGAGTTGGGGAGAAGAGCGAAATAATGAGAGTAGTGGACGTTCTAGACGTTCTTGAGGAAATGATTGCGAAATGATCACTCTTGCCGTAGCTATTGAGACATGTCCATCATGGAAAAAATCTATCAAGGAAGCACGGAAAGTTGTGGCACCTTGCGTGTGCATCATGTATGATATTACAGGAAGTTTTGAATAACCGACAGCTGAAACAAGAGCTTTCCTGCTTGTCTACTCTGACATATGGTGCTGATTATCATGTTTAATAAGGCATCGTAAACATTAAGAGAAACTAAAGCCACAACAGCCTTTAACAGAGACCAAAGACAAACCTGGTCAAAAACATTAGCAATATTGAAGTCAACATGACTTTAAAATGAGCATTCTGTCATCATTTATTCACTCCTATTTCAACCCAAGCCTGTATGACCTTATAAGGGGTGAACAAAGGATGAAAGAGCTTTTGTTTTTGAGTGAACGGTCTCTTTATTACATGTTCCTGGTTTTATTGTGAACAATCCATTATTACATGTTATTTTAAGAAAGATCATGTTTGTCTAATCTTTTATCAAATGTAATAACCTGCTCCACCTCTAAAGCAACTTTCCCTTTCTGCAGAAGAACATCCTGTTTCCAGTGGATAAAGCCCAAACAAAAAATTGTAACATTATTGAATTAAAATGATTAGTATCTATCTATCATTGTGTTTGTCCATCCATCCATCTTTCTATCATTCGGTCTAAAAATCATTCAATCATCTATCGTTCTATCCGTTCGTCCATCCATATATCCATCCATCATTCTATCATTTGTTTCATCCATCCATCTATTGATCCATCCATCTATTGTTCTGTCCTTCAATCCATCGTTCTGTCTATCAATCCATCATTTTAACTTCTATCATTTTGTTTTCATCCGTCTATCAATCATTCTGCCATCTATGGTTCTGTGCCTAAGCACCATCTGTCTGTCCGTTAGTCCCTGCGTCTGTCCATTCATCCATCCATCATTCTGTCCATCAATCTATCATTTTTACTTCTATCATTTTGTTTTCATCCATTCATCCATCTATCCATCATTTTGTCATCTGTTGTTCTGTGCCTAAACACCATCTGTCCCTCCTTTCATCCATCCATCGGTCTGTACATCCATCCATCCATTCATTCGTCGATCCATCAGTCCATCAATCCATCGTACTGTCCATCAATCCAACGTTCTGTCCATTAATACATCCATTGTTCTGTCCATCCATCCATCCATCATTCTGTAGATCCATCCATCCATCGTTCTAGCCATCAGTCCATCATTCTGTCCATCAATCCAATGTTCTTTCCATCAATCCATCCATCCAATGTTCTGTCCATCAACCCAGCCATCGTTCTGTCCATCAATTATTCTCTATCATTTTGTTTCCATCCATCCATCCATCCATCCATAATTCTGTCATCTATTATGCTGTGCCTAAAGTCAGTCTGTCTGTCCACCTATCCATAATTCCATGTATCATTCTGTATTCTGCCTTGGATTTTCTAGTAAACACTTCACCTTTTCTTTCTCTCTGTTTCTACCTTTGTTAAAAGCATGATGAGGCAAATACAGCTAAGAGCAAAATCAATCACTTTATGCTCAATCTACTGCACTTCAAGTCATGCAGAGAACATTAGACTATTTTTATGTTCCTCATACATGGCATGTTTGCCCGTGTGTGTGTGCGTGCGTGTCCATCCATGAGTCGGTTCTCTAATTCCTGCATGAATGTGCCATCTACAGAGGTCTTGGAGATAGACAGGGAACATCACAATTCCTCCACAGCCCCTTTTCCAGTTTAATTTCCCATGTCTAAATGTGCCATCTAATTCTCAGATCACATGTCATTTAATGCTGTTATCTCTTTCTCCTGTGCCATGCTCTTCATAATGAGAATATAACTGAGAGTCTGACGCACGTCTGAAAGATGTCACATATTAATGAATGGCCAGATCTTGTCTTCTCAGATTTTTGCTCTTAAAACAATCCATCCAATAAGGCACTTTTATTTGAAACGGTTAGGAATCATTTTGTGGCCTGGAATCCATTCATTAGCATCTCTGCCTAGAAACTAAAAGCTGAATGAGTTTGCTATTATCAAATTTGCCAGTGGTCATTATGTTTTTGGTCCTGGCTGGAGCCAGACATTTATCTCTCCATTCCCATGTCCAAATGCATTTCAGTCTGTCAATTTATACATGTTCATTGCTGTAGCCTCTGCTAATGGAAACGGGTCAGACCATTTCATATTCTCGTCAGAAAGAACTGAAGGTGACCTGTAATGTTAAGTATCTAGGCAAATCCCTACACAAACAATGGCTGGTTTACTGTACTCAGCGGTTTTAACTCTGTCACCATGCAGAGAAAAAAATTGAATCTCAATTGCAAAGTGGATAAACCTGTTCCCCTTCATATGGAAACTCCAACGTGTGTCTGGAACCAGACACATTGGGAGTACGTCAGGCGACCAATCACTCTGAAGTAGAAAACGGGCCAATGAATGCCAAACATGAATCGGTAGAGCTCAGCTCCACAGCTGACAATGATTAGCCATTAGCGCTATATAAGCTGCCATATAAGCTGAACCCTTCTGCTAAGCTGACTTCCAGAGAGAAAGCAGTGTGTGTGTGTGCGTGCGTGCGTGCTCACAAGTGTGGGAGAAGACGCGACAGCGGCGGTCGATCTGGGCTTCCCGTCCCCTGGGCGTTTCACTGATGCACTAAAAGAGCATTTTTCACTAAAAGAGCAGAATTCCCTAAGAGAGCACACGGTCGAGCAAAGTGTCTTTTTCAAGATGTCGTTCCGACCGTGGATTTCTGGATGCGGTGGTTTCCTCTCCCCGGATGACAGGCACGAGCATTGCATCACATGTTTGGGGGTCCAGCATGTTGACGCAGTGCTCACGGACAGTTCTTGCCCTCACTGCGAGGGCTTGACTGTTGCACAACTAAGGTCACGGCGCACTCTTGCATTAGGGTGCGTCCCCCCTGCTGCTCCCCGCCATGCGGTTAGCACACGGGCAGGCCTGAGGGTTACAGTGGGGGCTTATCCGTCGCCTTCGGGTGCACGGACCCCTCGCTCCTCATCAGTTGGCTCTGTCCAAGCTTCGAGTGGGAGTGCTGGTCCATCCTCCGGGATGGCCGCGCTCTCATTAGATGACACCGGAGACGTGATGTCCATCGCTGCATCGGAAGGCGGGCTGACATGCTCCGATGAAGATCCGGACCCTCTGCCACCCTCCGGGGTGGTCAGCAAGGCCTCAGATTTGGAATCAGACATGTTGGCCGTGTTATTCTGGGCTACTTCGGCCATAGGTCTGGAGATGGCTTGTCCCCCAGCATCGTGGCCGGACCGCTTAGATGGGTGTTACGTGGGTGCTAAAAGAGCGAGAGCCTCCAAGCCCCCCGTCCCCTTCTTCCCGGAGGTACACAGTGAGCTCACGCAGGCATGGAGGGCACCTTTTTCTGCCCGGTCCTCGTGCGCTCCCGCTCTCACCACCCTTGATGGCGGAGCAGCCAGGAGATATGAGGCGATTCCTCAGGTGGAGCGCGATATTGCGGTCAATCTTTGCCCGCAAGGCGCCTCCACCTGGAGAGGTCCACCCAGACTCCCTTCCAAAGCGTGAAGGTTATCTGAGTCTCTCATGGCCAGAGCCTACACCGCTGCGGGCCAGGCTGCATCCGCCCTGCACGCTATGGCCACCTATCAACGCTACCAAGCCGAGAAGCTGGCTGAGCTGCAGGAGGGTGGTTCTTCCCTGGGCTTGATGCATGAGCTCTGCACGGCAACCGATTACGCTCTCATGACCACCAAATCGGCTGCTCGTGCCCTGGGGAAGACGATGGCCACACTAGTGGTCCAGGAACGCTACCTCTGGCGTTGAGACCACTTCAGCGCTGGCTTTACGATCGAGTCCCCAAACAGGCATGGCGCGCGGGCGTGCACCGGGTGCTCATCACTCCGCTGTGTCGCTGCACCCTCCGTCCCTGGATGGATCTTGCTTTTCTAAGGGCCGGTGTGCCCCTAGGGCAAGTATCCAGGCATGTTGTCGTATCGACGGATGCCTCCAGCACGGGCTGGGGGGCCGTGTGCAACGAGCATGCAGCTGCGGGTTCATGGTCCCGCAGCCCCGTCTGCATTGGCATATCAACTGCCTGGAGCTGTTGGCAGTGTTTCTCGCTCTCCGCCGCTTTTTACCAGTGTTAGAGCAGAAACACGTGCTGGTCAGGACGGACAGCATGGCAGCGGTAGCTTATATCAACCGTATGGGAGGTATACGTTCCCGTCGCATGTCTCAGCTCGCTCGCCATCTGCTCCTCTGGAATCATACGCGGCTGAGTTCGCTGCGTGCCATTCATATTCCGGGCGAACTCAACCGTGCAGCCGATGTGCTCTCACGGCAGCTAGCGTCCCGAGGAGAATGGAGACTCCACCCCGTTGCGATCCAGTTGATATGGGAGCGCTTCGGGGAGGCCCAGGTCGACCTGTTTGCTTCTCCCGAAAACGCCCATTGCCAGTTGTTTTATTCCCTGACCGAGGCCCCCCTCGGCACGGATGCGCTGGCTCACAGCTGGCAACCGGGTATGCGCAAATACGCGTTTCCCCCAGTGAGCCTAATCGCACAGACACTGTGCAAAGTCAGGGAGGACGAGGAGCAGGTCTTGTTTGTTGCGCCTCTCTGGCCCAACCGGACCTGGGTTCCTTAACTCACACTCCATTGCGACGGCCCCTCCCTGGCGCATTCCCCTGAGAGAGGACCTCCTCTCCCAGGGACGGGGCACCCTCTAACACCTGCGCCCAGATCTCTGGAACTTCCAAGTGTGGTCCATAGACAGAGCGCGGAAGACTTAGGTGTCTTTCCGGCGGCGGTGGTTAACACCATGACTCAGGCTAGAGCACCCTCTACGAGGCATGCCTACGCCCTGAAGTGGAGTCTATTCACTGAGTGGTGCGCTTCTCACCGAGAAGACCCCCGAACTTGCCAGATTAGCGTTGTGTTATCTTTCCTTCAGGATAAGCTGGAGCGTAGGCTGTATAATAGATACTCAGGAAGCATAATCTAATCATCCGATTCTTCAGAGGCGCGCGGCGATTAAATCCATCCCGCCTCCCTCTCATGCCCTCTTGGGATCTCTCTGTAGTCCTGGTGGGTCTGCAGAGAGATCCATTCGAGCCGCTCGATTCGGTATCTTTGAAAATTCTGTCCATGAAGACAGCTCTGCTGATCGCGTTGGCATCGTTCAAGAGAGTCGGGGATTTGGAGGCATTTTCGGTCAGCGAATCGTGTGTGGAATTCGGCTATGTGCCCAAGGTTCCGACCACCCCATTTAGAGATCAGGTGGTAAACCTGCAAGCGCTGCCTTTGGAGGAGGCAGACCCAGCCCATTCACTGCTTTGTCCCATTCACGCTTTGCGCCTTTACGTGGAACGAACGCAGAACTTAAGATCTTGTGAACAGCTCTTTATCTGTTATGGTGGTCGGCAGAAGGGAAGTGCCGTATCAAAACAGAGGTTGGCCCACTGGATAGTCGATGCCATCGCCCTTTCTTATGAATGCCAGGGCGAGCCGCGTCCCCCAAACGTGAGCGCACACTCTACTAGAAGTGTCGCCTCCTCCTGGGCGTTAGCACGCGGCGCCTCTCTCACAGATATCTGCAGAGCTGCGGGCTGGGCAACACCTAACACATTCGCAAGATTTTACAGTCTTCGAGTGGAGCCGGTTTCCTCCCGATTATTGGGTAACCCCGGTCAATCGGGAGGAAATTAAGCTTGGTGTTAATAAACAGCCATGCTTCCTAACCCGGAGATACGCGTGCCTTTTTTATTCTACTAGTAAGTTTCCCACTCGGCGAACCCTAGAGAATTCCTCCGAGGCCCCCAGCACCCGACTCAGCGGAGGAGTCGAGTGCCTGTCTCAGTGTGATGACTGTATGCCCAATTGGTCTACCCACATGCTGAGGTTCGGTGCCAGCTATGCGCGGGCCCCCCCCTGGCGACCCCATATGCCTATTCAGCCACGGAGTGTTCCCCCTGACTAGGCAGACCCGTGTCTTACCTACCCGCTAACCAGCTTATCATATGTAGTACTCCCCCTCATCAGGGCTAGTCCATATGCTCTATTACCATCAAGTCTCCCCTCTTGGGTAGCAGGTGGTCTCCGCAGCGTCCTCCCCCTTCAGGGACTGGCACGCTTCCCAACGTACTGTTGTAATTCTAAAATCCCTAGTCTACATTAGCTAGGTAAAAGTACCTTACGACCCCTGATCTAAATTTCTAATTATTCCCATGTAATGGTAATTAAGGGCCTTGGGGACGTTGGAAGGTTGCGCTCTTGGTGATGCTTGTGCGCTCACGCTATGCTTGTCAAACTTTACATCAGGAGCGTGACGGGCTTAGCTGCTGTGGCGTTTTCCATACACTCTCCCAATATGTCTGGTTCCAGACACACGTTGGAGTTCCCATATGAAGGGGAACGTCCTGGTTACGTCCGTAACCCACGTTCCCCGAATAGGGAACAGAGACGTGTGTCTCCACTGCCACAGCACCTGAGTCTCCAGCTGTTAGCTGAGTAATCGGCTCTTCAGCAGGCAAATTCTAAGAGCTCGCTTCTCAGCTGGCAGCTTATATAGCGCTAATGGCTAATCACTGTCAGCTGTGGAGCTGAGCTCTGCCAATTCATGTTTGGTATTCATTGGCCCGTTTTCTTACTCTTCAGAGTGATTGGTCGTCTGACGTACTCCCAATATGTCTGGTTCCAGACACACGTCTCCGTTACCTATTCGGGGAACGTGGGTTACGGACGTAACCAGGACGTTCTGTTGAATAAAAACAAAACAACAATAACTGGATTGTACAGGCTGTACCGTACTTGAAATCGAATCATTGCTTTTCTATATTGGTCCCCTAAAGGTTTGAAAACATACAAAAATGGATTGTTAGATAAACTTTTATAAGTTATACCCAAGTATGAGGACGCTGTTTGTTTGATAGCAAAATCATTTTATGGATTAATTTCTTAATTATGTAATTAAAATAGACAGGAAATGCCATTTTACTTCCGCAGTGTGAACTATTTCTAAGTAAAACAGGATGTTCTTTAGGCTGGGGCTTGATTTCATCTATTGGGAATTGATTCGATTGTGATGGGGGAAAATGGTTTGGTGATGTCAACTGAATAGAAAATTGTATCAGAGCTGAAACAATGCTAATATTAAAAAAAAAATATTTATTTAAAACTTTCTGGTAATGTTTTGTAAAGAACTTAAATATTAATACAATTAAAAATGGTTTTAGTATATCTTAATATATCATCCAGATATTCTGATTTGATGCTAAACTAACTTTTAAAGTAAATATTTATTATTTATCATTGTGCTGCTTACTTATGATAAAAATAAATGTGCCAGGAAAAACAAACAATGCCATAGAAGACATTTTTTGATACTCTTTTTAGTAAACAGTTTTTCAAAGAATATTTTTTCATAGTGTGAAGAACAATAATTAAAGAACTCTTTTCCACTATAAAGGGAAAATTCACCCCAAATTAAAATTTTTCTCACTATTTACTAACCTTTCACTTGTTTCAAACCTTTATAATTGTCTTTCTTCTGTTGAACACAAAAGAAGATATGTTGAAGAAAGCTAAATACCTGTAACCACTGACTTCCATAGAAGGAAAAACAAATACTATGGAAATAATGATTACAGGTTTCCAGCCTTTTATCAAAATATCTTCGTTTGTGTTTAACAGAAGAAAGAAAGTCAGACAGGTTTGGAAATAAGTTAAGGCTGAGTAAATAATAAAAGAATATTAATTTTTGGGGGAACTATCCCTTTAAGAACCTTATATGACAAACCATTGATCCCAGTAAAGAAGTGTAATGTTTCTGTGGAAACTCTGAGAGAAAGACTGCCACTCCAAACACTGAAGAAAATGCTCAGACTTTGAAGATTACCAAAACAAACCTTTTCTTTGCAGTAGATTAACTTGCACATATTAATGTTCATCTGAAGTGCACTAGCAAATTCATTAATTAATTTTCCTTCGGCATAGTCCCTTTATTCATCAGGGGTCACCACAGTGGAATGAACCGCCAACTTATCCAACATATGTTTTACACAGCGGATGCCCTTCCAGCTGCAACCCTGTACTGGGAAACACCCATACACTCTCACATTCACACACATACACTATGGTATCAATTCACCTATAGCGCATGTTTTTGGACTGTGGGGGAAACCGGAGCACCCGGAGGAAACCAATGCAAACACGGGGAGAACATGCACACTCCACATAGTAATGCCAACTGACCCAGCTGGGACTCGAACCAGCGACCTTCTTGCTGTGAGGCGACAGTGCTAACCACTGAGCCACCATGCCACCCAACTACCAAATTAAACATTGTAAATTGCTATTTAAATCACTGTAAATTCACACAAACTTCAATGTTTCTGTAATGTATAGAAAGAACAAAAAGAACAGTACTTCAAAAGAACACTTTATTTGCAATATAATCATGTTACATTATAAATGTATCTACTGTTACTTTTGCTTATCTTAAAGCATCCTTGCTGATTACAAGTATTAATTTACAAAAAATCATTCACAGTAAGAAGTCAGTATATGGAAGCAAGTTTGTAATAACCCAATTACAACCTTGGATGAAAAAATAACACTTTCATTCTTAGAGCGAGATGCTAAGAAAAGCTCGTGCTTCACACCTCAGATAAGCGGGTAAAATCCTACTAACACTCCAACTGATGAACGAGAGATGAGTGAGTGTGATCAGTATTCAAAACCAGCTCAGTCTCGACTACAACACACACAGACAGAGATGACACAGTTTGAACCAGCACTGTGCCGTCAGGAGGAAGATGGATGGCTTCCTTTTTGTTCTGTCTCTGTTTATGGCTGAGGTTGAGTTCACACACACACACACACACACACACACACACACACACACACA
>CAIGQV010018202.1:6241978-6293464 GCA_903798115.1 Danio jaintianensis
TTCTTTGTTTATTTGTTACATCATGCTTTTGAGGTAGTTTAAAGGGACAGTTCACCCTAAACCGAAATTTCTGTCATTTACGCACTTTTTACTTGTCACAAACCTGTTTGAGTTCTTTTCTGTTAAACAGAATTTTGAAAAATGCTGGAAACCTGTAACCATTGACTTCCATAGTATTTGTTTTTCCTACTATGGAAGTCAATGGTTAAATTATCTTCTTTTGTGGTCAACAGAAAAAAGAAACTGAAAGGTTTGGAACTACATGAAGGAGATTAAATGAGTCAATTTCATTTTTTGGTGAACTATCCCTTTATTGAAGACCACTCTTCTTTGTTCACTTTCTTAATGTCATGATATTTATATGATTAGTTAGTTCATCTGAGTGATGCTTGGATATGTTGAGGTATATAAACTCTTATTATTAAGTAATAATTAAAATTATTGAACAATAATTATAGAATAGTCTTACTATTTATATAAAATAGACATTTTAATCATTCTAAATTATATATATATTTAGATTAGAATACATAAACATGTGTTTTTTTGTAATGAATGTAATATATTGTCTACACAATAAATTTACATTTAAATTTTACACCAAGACCATATATACCTGTTTTGCAAGGTCTAACCTTTCCTTTTAACTAATGTTGTGGCCTTTCATTATATATTGGTAATCTGATCATGTGAATGGCATTTCAAACATTATATAAATAGGGTTGCATATTTTGGAGATGCACCATGATTCAGTCACTTGCAGCATTTGTAGTGTGAACTTAAGGTGGAATCAAGTTCATCTGAAGACAAAGCTTGCATTCGTTCTGCGTAATTTTAGCCTCTAATAGCTCTTCCTGTAAATCAGGCAAGTAGCAGGTGACTTGTTTTTGTTTTGGGAATTATTGTCATAGCACTCACTCATTTCCATAGATCTCACTCATTTCCTCTCCCTCCAAAACAGACAAATCCCTCTGCTGGAGGCGACGTTTCTAATATTGTTTTCATTGATGTGCAGTTGCGTAAGTCCTGTGAGTGTGTGTGTGTGTGTGTCTGTTCCCTATTGCATAAATGTCATTCCCGGAACAATCTGGCAGACCTCTATTCTGAGATGGGCAAAGCCGGTCGGCGTGTCACATCCACTGTGTGGTCAGCATTTGTTGTTGTGACTGCTTTTAGTTCAGACGTCCTGTCTGACACACTCATTACTGTCAGCATCTCTCTCTTTCTCTGTGTGTGTCTCCTGGCAGAACCAGCAGGTTGTTTATTCTTCTCAAACAGAGAATCTCCTGCTCATCTTGCGATGCCCAAATGCTGCACCGCTTATGAAATTCTCTAGTACTTCACAATCTGTTTTGAACCGTAGTAAACCTGAAACACCTGCTCTGGGTGGCATATCTGTTTTCAGCAAGTCAGCTCTGGAAAGACTAGTGCAGGTGTTATTTGGCATCGGCTGGTACCTTGCAGTGCTCTATTACAATACAGGTGTCATAATTCAATATATTTTTCTGGAATATTGCAGTGCATTTATATATTATCTACTTAAGTGCATGATTATGGCAACAAACTATTAACGGCCGATTAATCTGAAATATTCTGCCTTTATTTTTTGAGAGTTTACTTTATCAGCATCAGCTAGTCTGTATTTACAGTGAATTTTGTGTAGTGATTAATTATTGTGTTTATTGGGTTGTGCTGTATTTTATTGCGTTAGGTAAATGGCACACAAAAACACCAAACAATTCAACTCAAGTCTTTTACTTGTTTCATAGGACAAGCGTCTGTCACAGAAATGCATGCTGTTGTGAATAATTAAGCAGTGGCTTCTCATAGGATAAAGCAGAGAATTATTGAGACTGCAACTATTTTCTCAGACATGGAACATTACCTGGATGATAAAAAAGCAGTCTTTGACATTTAAAATTATTGCATACTAGCATAGTCTTCTATTAATTGCAATACAAGCACTTCTGCTAAAACCTTGGTAAAATGTAGTTCAGATTTCATTACCCTTTAATGGTGCATTTTCTTCCATATACTACAATCATCTAATTTGACAATAAATTACTGTTGAGGTTTTGGAAGTAATGTTCAAGTTTTGAATTTAAGTAAAAAAAAAAAAAGGAAAAAAAGAACATCTAAAATAAATAAATAATCAAATTATTCGACATTCCAAAATTGTTTGTTTTTTCAGTGCAATATATTAATTCTTATTTATTCTACTGTACTTGCCTACATAGACAATTAATGGTAGTACATCTGGTTAAATATGATTTATTTATTGCATTATTTTAGCCCCATTTGATGGTGTTTTTACTGGAGTTTTGGAGCCTTTACTATACCACATCTATTTCCCTGGCATTAATGCAGTCTCCACAGATCTTTCCAAAACAGCAGAGATCCCAGTGCTGCCCCGTAGCCTCATGACTGCGCTGATGCATGACGTCTTTGCCCTCAGGAAGGTGTGTTTGTGTCTGCAGGATTGCGCTGGGGGCCGATTACATCAAACATTGCCCCTAAAGACTTGGTTACGGGAGCTGGGGGTTCCTGCGCTGAAATTGCTCACCATATTTTATGAGGTTGCAGTACTAGAGAAGCCCACGTTTGGCATATCAACTATTTTCTCAGACAGGGAACCACCTGCTCTTACCCTGGCATTAGAAATCATACTCAGTAGTATGTTTTCTACTGAGTTTGTTGTTGAATTTCCTCGGAGGTATCTTTGTAAGTCGAGCGACGTCATCGTGAGATTTGGTCGGCTCGCTGAGGAAGAGGAATGTTTGGAGCAGACGCATCCAATCATAACACATATTTCTGCGATTAGATCTTTTCCTCTGCACGTCTGGAAACCTCATAAATCTGCTGCTCATTGGCATTCTCCGGGTGCAGATGATACGTCATGGTTAGACAAAGATGTGGAAAAGATGGAGTGACATAATGAAGGATGAGGCTGGGATGAAGATAAACTCAGCCTGCAGGTGATTCAGGTCAGCGCTCTCACTGAGGAGCCGCTGCCACGGTTACCATCGCTATGGAAACTAGGAGGTGTGCGGGTGCGTTCGAGCTGCCGTCCTGATGTTTTTAATCAGCTGCGAGCTGGCAAATGCCAATGAGTCCATATGAGAGAATGATGACACAAGCTGTTCGGTTTTCCATTTTTTTTTACTTTCCTCATAACCAGTGGTGGGCAACATTTTGCCCATAATATGATGTATTTTGTGTGATATACATGTAGGTTTTGTCTATTGGGAGTTGTGTAGGGCGGGCTTTATGATGTCATCTGAGAAGGACAGCTAATTCAGAGGTGGAGCTTTAAAATATATATATATATATATATATATATATATATTCCAGATTTATTCATCATAAAGTTGCAAACAAATTGTATTAGGTTTTATTAAATTTGCTTTAATGTCAAGGGCACTTTAAAGAGGAGGGTGGGCTAGTAGTGGTAGTATGTAATGCAATTAATTAATTCATTTTCCTTCAGCTTAGTCCCTTATTTATCAGGGGTTGCCACAGCGGATTGAACCGCCAAATTTTCTAGCATATGTTTTACGCAGCGGATGCCCTTTCAGCCACAACCCAGTACTAGGAAACACCCATACACTCTCGTATTCATACACGCACTCATACACTACAGCCAATTTAGTTTATTCAATTCACCTATAGCACAAGTCTTTGGACTGTGGGGGAAACCGGAGCACCCGGAGGAACCCCACATGAACACGGGGAGAACATGCAAACTCCACACAGAAATGCCCACTGGTCCAGCCGGGACTCGAACCAGCGACCTTCTTGCTGTGAGCCACCGTGCCACTTATGTAATTTATTATCAAATACAAAGTTAACTGACATCCCATATTAATTCCCAAAAGCATTTTTTTTAAATATAATGTAAGTTCAATTTATTGATCAATACATTTTGGTCTGTTTATTAATGTAAGTGATGTCAACTTGCATAGCCAACTAGCCAAGGCAATTCATTTTCAAATATTACATTTATGAAAAAAAATTAATCACCCTCTTCTGTTTACAGCGGCTATAATAGAAATTCAGTCAAATGAAATTAATTTACAAATTTCATATCTTTTTATATGCATAAAAAGCATATTAAATTTAAGTAAAGAGTCTAATGTTTCAAATAATGACAATAAAATGTACAAAGCATTGGTAAAATAGCTCATTGATGTAACAGATTTATGTAAAAATGAAGTAACATACATATTCTGACCTGTGTTTAGTAAAATATAAAAGAATAAGTGATCCTATTACTTTTTTAATGTTTTAAATGAATAAAAGCATCTGACAAATGTGCAAATCCTAGTATTTTGAATGATAAGTAATAAGATTTAAAATGATAATGTCTTTTAATATGCCATCATATGATTATTGTTAGGCGACACGGTGGCTCAGTGGTCTCAGTCGCCTGAAAGCAAGAAGGTCGCTGGTTTGAGTCCCGGCTGGGTCAGTTGGCATTTCTGTGTGGAGTTTGCATGTTCTCCCCGTTTTGGCGTGGGTTTCCTCCAGGTGCTCCGGTTTCCCCCACAGTCCAAACACATGCGCTATAGGTGAATTGAAAAAACTTAATTGGCCGTAGTGTATGTGTGTGAATGAGTGTGAATGGGTGTTTTCCAGTACTGGGTTGCAGCTGGAAGGGCATCCGCTGTGTAAAACATATGCTGGATAAGTTGGCGGTTCAATCCACTGTGGTGACCCCAGATGAATAAAGGGACTAAGCCGAAGGAAAATGAATGAATGAATGATTATTGTTCTAAACATGCCTCACACGAATGTTTGGTATAAAAACTATTCTTACTGAATGACATTTTAGTTTGCATCTTCAGTAACATCCTCAGAAAAAAATGAAACCTTCTGATGTACCAAAATTTAAAGCTATATTATATTTTATTGGATTAATTCTTGAAAACCCCCTTTTCATCTTTGACCCTAAAGCAGTCTTTTTAAAGCTCTGCAAACTGAGGAGTGAATTGTGAAAAATGTGTACAGAAATATAGTGATAAGTAGATTTCCTCTGGTATTTCCTTCCTGTGCGGTGGCTTCATAAAATAGCTCCATACTAATCCCAGGCCTAAATTAGATTTGCATGTGTATGTCTGTATGTTCGTCCAAACATCATTTGGTCTTGTGCATGAATGCACGCGGCTGTTTGTTGACTGATACTCTTTGCTCTGAAGGAGACTTAAGACGGTGTGTGTGTGTGTGTGTGTTTTGATCTCTGGTTGAGTCGTTTCAGTGAGCGGCTCTTGCTCCTGGCTCTAATCTGATTCTATAAAGTGCTTAGGAGGATCTTTGTTTCCATCTGCTGGTTTTCACTCTGTTACATCACTGCAGCTGGCAGTGTGTGTGTGTGTGTGCGCGTGTAGAGGGAGGAGTGTAATATCAGATCCTCTGATGTCAGACTCTTGCATAGTAACACACGTGCATTGGACATGCACTGCCCCGAGCCTTGTCCTGTCCTGTCCCGTCTCTCTCTCTCTCTCGCTCTAGCAGCTTGATGTCTGCTACTCTTTTGTTTTTAAATGAGCAGCACTCTGGGATGTGAATGAATATGATAATGGACATTTTGCAAATTATGTTGCTTGAGTACTTGCGCAAACAGCATAATTGTGCTGATTGAATCACTGGTGGTTTGGAGGCATCAAAGAAAGGATTAAATGAAGGACAGATGAAGATTTATGTGCTCAGACTGTATTTTACATGATGATGTGAACTGTGATAGATGGGTTTGATCTAACTATGCCTAGATGCAGAGAAATAGAGATGATAAATCAATCTGAACCTTTTTTTTTTTGTTTTAGTTTTTGTGTTAATTAAATTAGTATGTTTTGCCTTTGTATGGCCAGAATTATTGCAGTTAACAAATAAAAACAATAAAATAAAAATAAAATGTTTTTGTCATTTATAATTAACATCAATTAGGAAGATAAATTATTACTAAAGTATTAACAAACATTAAAATACAAACGGTTGTTTTTAAAATAAAAACTAATGCAAACTATAATGATCATATTTATATTAATATATGGGCGACACGGTGGTTAGCACTGTCGCCTCACAGCAAGAAGGTCGCTGGTTCGAGTCCCGGCTGGGCATTTCTGTGTGGAGTTTGCATGTTCTCCCCGTGTTGGTGTGGGTTTCCTCCAGGTTCTCCGGTTTCCCCCACAGTCCAAAGACATGCACTATAGGTGAATTGAATAAACTTAATTGGCCGTAGTGTATGTGTGTGAATGACTGTTTATGGATGTTTCCCAGTACTGGGTTGCAGCTGGAAGGGCATCCACTGTGTAAAACATATGCTGGATAAGTTGGCGGTTCATTGCGCTGTGGTGACCCCTCATGAATAAAGGGACTAAGCTGAAGGAAAATGAATGAACTTTTCTTTGGCTTAGTCCCTTAAAGTCTTAAATTCACTGAAATCGTGTCTTGTAGGTCTTAAATCATTTTAAACAGGTCTTAATTTTCCTTTGTTTATGTAAGCCGAAGGAAAATGAATGAATATTAATATATTTTCATTTGTAAATTATGTAAATAAATCCTAATAGAATCTCTCATCACAAATTTGTCAAGTGTGTGCTAAGTAATTTAGCATTATATTGAAGAGATTGTTTTAAAAGGTTAAAAAGCATAAAATCCAAAATAACCCTATGTAATATCTTTAGTCCTATGTGCATTGATTCATTAAAACTTAAACTCTGAAAACTGGACGGACACAGTTTCAATTTACTATAATCTTCTATGTTAAGCTGCTTTGACACAATCTACATTGTAAAAGCGCTATAGAAATAAAGATGAATTGAACTGAATTAAACATTATTGTAAATACAAAATTTTTTATTTTATTATATTTTAGTTATCATTCATTTAAATGAAACTCTTGTCCTACACATTCTTTTGTTTATTTTGATTTCTGGAGTAGGTTCAATTAGATAAAATGTGCCAAATGGAGCTAACAACACTTTTATTAGTAGCTAAAAGCATAATTAAATTAGTCAATGTACTTTATAAACAAATATACTAGGGTTGTGAGTTTGTAAAGCTTTTTACACTGTGAAAATGTGCACATCTTCCTCCAGTGTTGCCTGCCAATAATATAATGGCTATTTAGGCATTGTTTTTGCAAATGTTGATTCTGCTATGCACCCTGGAAATACGTCACTCCAGCAAGTTAAAACTGGCCGTGAATGGCGTTTCGTGTCTGTGTAGAGGAAGCTCGAGCTGGATTCTGAGCGCGCTTCTAACAGCCCTATTGTTTGTGTTTGTGTTTCAGATCAACTTGAGGCTCATCTTGGTGAGTGGAAAAACAAAAGAGTTCCTGTTCTCTCCGAACGACTCCGCGGCCGACATCGCCAAGCACGTGTATGACAACTGGCCAATGGGTGCGTGGTGATTCACATCTCCAAACACACACTTTGTTATGAATGCGTCCCCCAGTAGACTGAAACTGTTGGCTTGTGTAAAGGATTTTTAGGCCTTTGTTTCCTGGCGTTGAGTAGACTCCTTTTTACAACCTTTTTCTGTTTTCAGATAATCTGTGCTGCAGACAAATCTGAGTCTGACCGAGTGGTAATCCCACACAGACCTGAAGTCAATGACATTATTGAGGGGGAAAAAAAAACAGTGCGTCTGAGTTTGTGTGTTTATACACCTGTCTAGCCGGCTAGTGCCTGAGAACTGTGAAGTAGGGTTTACACTGGAATATTCCACAGATACTAGTCTGAATCTGTAGGATATTATATATACACACACAAACACATACTGCTGAGTTTTAGGAATGAGCAGATGGTATCCAGACTCTTTCATCTGTTTCTCCACTGTGCCTTGGCAACCCTTCTGAAACAGCAAGTGCTTTTCGAGATGTGCCCACAAGCTCGAGTTTAGCATTTTTCCATCTGATTGACTTCTCAAAAATGTGCTGTTGCAGTACTATGGTGCAGTGATGGTGTATACCATGATATTTTGATGCACTGCTATTCAAAATTTGAGGTCTGTATGATTTTTGTCTTTATTTCTCACAAAGGCAGCATATAATTATCATTTAAAATAACGGTTTTCTATGGCTATCAAATATGAAATGTTTGATTGAGATGCAATGATTCCTTTTTAATGTGACCCAGGGCCTGAAAATCAATCGTAAGTGTCAATTTTTGGAAACCTGAGATATATACATCAGTGTTACCCCTACCATTATATTAGGGGGGCGCCCCGCCCTCCCAATGGCTTTCCCCGCCCCCCCTTGGAGTCAAGTTAATTGTATTTTTTATATAGCGCCAGTTCACAACTTCTTTTAATAAACAAGCTAAATAGCTGTATGTAATATCTTATTTACCCAACAGCATGTCATTTCTTTCTCTACATGGTCGCGCTTTTACAAATTTCTGCTCTCTGAACCGCGCACGGTGGAGTTTCACACAGACACACTCTGCTATATGCGAGTGTGCGCCACATCTGACAGGACCGAAGACGCACGTGAGCTCCCGTATATTATGCATAGCCTACAGCAGCCACATCACAGGTAAATGATGTGTGGGGGCGTGAGCGATTTATGCGCTCGCGTCACAGCAGCTAAATATATACAGATGCGGTGCGACCTGTTTGTACAGTCTATTGGCGTGACTTGCGCGAGTGATGTTCTCTTTGTTGCAAGTGCAGTCATTGTATTTCTAGTGTCTCGTCCAACCTTATGACCTCTCCCGGAAGCTCTGCGAGTCTCCTGCAAATTTATACCGGCTCCGTGATCCCCAAAAATGAGTTAAAATACCCGGAAATCATGGCGACGAGAGGGAACGAGCAAGAGAACAGATTGCGAGTGGCACAGTGATGGTCTAAGCATTACATTTGTTAGGTTAAATGAATAGAGCAGTAAAGATATCGCGAGTGCAAATCCCTCTCTCTCATTCAGTGATCTGCTGTCAATAGTTGGAGACGAGCAAAATATTTGAACGGTCTTGCATGTATTTAGGCCTTTTTACATATAACAACTGAAAGTTCTGTGTTTTTGACAATATTGCAAGTTCACTAAAAGCTGGCTGGAATTATTAGATAAATAAAACTGAATTTATTTTTTAGCATGAATATTTAATAATATAACTTCTTGTAATATACTTATTGCAATAAACAGTTTATAGGCCTATTTCCTTTTAGTAAAGAAGTATTAGATTTATAGGTGTGCATTTTAACTTCTTATGCATCAAATGTGCGCTCCAAACATTTTCTTGATTGAGACATGTTGAATTCTTCTTTCATCATTTGCAGTGTTTCCAAAGCATTGTTTGTAATTTTTCTTAACAATTTTTATATCTGTGTTTTATTATTTTCTGTGGCGGTTCATTCCGCTGCGGCGACCCCTGATAAATAAGGGACTAAGCCAAAGTCAAATGAATGAATTATTTTCTGTAAAGCTGCTTCTGGCCATGACATGTTCACACCTAAATGGTTATAAGAGATGTGTTTAAGGTATTATATGCAGCATCCTTGATTTATTCTCTTAGGTAAGGCAAGATCTTCTCTTAAGGTTCATACTTAGAGGGAAAATGTGCTCAATGCATTATAAAGCTTGAAGCATCAGAATCGGTACTCAGTATCAGCCGATCACCATGACAAGGAATCGGTACTCTGTATCGGCTGCAAAAATCCTGATCGGAGCATCCCTAGCTGACACAACTTGGCTGTCAGAGCGGCAATACTCCCCCTGGCTGTACAAGACTGATCTTAGTAAGCCAGTAAATACACCCTTAGGAAAAAGAAGTATACTTAAGTAAAGGTCAAGTATAAAAGTATACTTTATTTAGTAAGTATACTAATATCAATGTACTAGTAGTGTACTTGAAATGTTCTTCCAGAAGCCTAGAAAGATACACTGCAGTGACAAAAGCTGCACACTTTGTGGATAAAAAGATATAAAAATAAATGTAAATTTTAGCTTGTACGGTTGGACAGTTCAAAAAATTGTTCAGTTTTTTTACTGCTGTCATTAAAAGAAACAAATTAACACCATGACTCCTTGTGTTGGTGTCAGTCTGAACAGCCGCGCCCCGCTTGGTGGGTGTTAATGTCAAACGCTGATCACAATGTTATGGTAAATGGCCAAAGAACATGATTTCACCATGGTTTTAATACTGTAATACCATAATACCAACAAATTTTAAACTATACTATATGGGTATCTGGTCTCCGGGCCTAGTCAAGTTAGCTAGACAGAGATAGTTTTGCTGGTATCAGATGAGTTTTTAAGGTAACGGACCAGCTTAACCAGGGGGGCCCAAACTCCAACCACAATCAGAAACACCTGAGCCAGGTAACCAAGATCTTACTAGGCTTGCTAGAAACATCCTGTCAGGTGTGTCAGTGCTACCCACACATAAACTTTACTTGGGCGGGCACATTTATTTAGTGACACATTTTTTTTTACTATTATTATCATCCTTTTACACTTCTTTGTATCCGCCCAATATAACCAAACATCCGCAAGCGATTAAGTAGTGGAAAATCTTCTCTCCTTTACCCGTTTCATACTGCTCGATCTGTGTGCACAAGACCTTTCAACACTCGCACAGTCTCACATGCTCAGCAGCCTCACAGAGACCTGCACCTTTTTGCGTCCGGCCGGGGTTTCTCAATCTACTAAAATGTCTGGGATTTGGTTTTGCTTTCGTTTTCTAAGCTGTCGTTAATTTTATGCGCACAGCCGCGAGAGACATTAAATAATTAATTCTTTTCTAAATGACTCAGAAAAACTTTAGTAAATACTCGGAGAGGACGAAATGACATCTAAATTGGCTGGAGATTATTTGTACACCATTAGAAATGGGTAATCAACTCATTTGTCTTATTTAAATAATCTACACGTTTTATTGTTGTAATTATTATAATTTTTTGAGATATTGTCTGTTTTTATTCCTTTTTTCTGTCATTTATTTACATATCAATGTCAATAAATTACATATTTTATACATCTAAAATGCTTTGGCAATACTGTACAAAATGTCATGCCAATAAAGCAACCTGAACTTGAATGAGAAATAGAGAGAAGCAGATTTTACCTGTCAGTGGGTGCACATGGCTCCTGAATAGCATAATAGTGGATTTTGTTTTATTTATTTCAAGTCTTTTTTTTAACGTTAATCCATTGAAAAGAAAAAGTTTATAACAGATAATAATAAAAATAGTGTTAAAAATCGAATTATGTTTTGTTTGTCGCATATAGTTAACTATTTTTATACTGTGGGTAAAAGGTGTGTTTCAATCCAGCTACCACAGCAAGTATATTTCAAACCTGTGTGTTGAGGCAAGTTGGAGCTAAACTCTCCAGAACACCAGCCCTCCAGGACTGAGTTTGGGCACCCCTGAGCAAAACCTTCTTAAGTCAGTCTGAGACCAGTAAAATAACTTAAGGAGTATTCAAACTATTAATGTTAACCATATTAGTGTAAACACCAGTGTACATATTTTGTTTATTATAAGCACACGCTGCAGTTTTGTCATCTGATCAAGCTTCTTTTTGGTAGGATGGATTCTGATTGGCTGCTGATTTGTTTTTATTGTGGATTAGTTGGAAAAAATAATTCTTAAATTTCTATTAGTGTTGTAGTTTTTATTTGGACTTAAAATGATTTATTTTTAGAACTATATCTTCATTGTTATAGTTATTGGTGTGAATGGGCCTTTATACAGCATTTTTATTACTCTGATGAAAGTCATCATCCCTTAATTATGCTGTAAAGAATATTGTCGAAAAAGCGAGTAAATTCAGCGAAAAGAAAGGCATCTTTGTTGTACAGTCTGTAAACTGAATCGGGGTGGTCTGGGATTGAATCAGTTTTATTCATAGCAGACGAGCACAGCAGAGCTGGACCGCATGAGGACACAGAATGACCCTCACTCCAGTCTTGTGACTGATTCAAGACTGAGAGAGATGGCCGAGTCGATTGAATGGATGAATGAATGGTGAGAAAATAATGAAAAAGCAGGAGTAATGTGGAAAAACTGAAGACTGATGGAACTGTTTGCTCACCCCATAGCTGTTTTAAACCTGTATATATATATTTTTAAAGGCTAGAGGGCGCATATTCACAACAAACAAAGGCATATTTTGACTACTGAGTGTGGAATCATGGGAGTTGTGGTCTTTATTATATTCTACTGCACTATGATTAAATTTATGTTCATGAATGAACTAAAGTATTTAACACTTATTATCATAGTAGTATGAAGCAGAGTAAAGGTTATTGCACACTGAATCCGAAATTTTCGTCCGTAATTTTTGCACGTTAAAAAATAAATTCGACCTCACGTTGTGTCAGTCGTATTGACACACTGCCTCCGAAACTTTAGTCCGGCATAAAAAAATTAGAACCGGGTACGATTTTTTCCGCTTTTCGCATCCGAAATAGCTATTTAAGAGGCGCTTTGATAGTTCAGAGCCACCGTACAAGCGAAAAGCTAAATACAGAATGCCGTCATTTGAGCTACAGATAACTTTATGACGAACAAAGTGCATAAAATAAAGACAAAATGTTGCGGACAGTTGAGAACACCTATATGCTGGATTCAGTCTCTTTCTTTTTCTACTTTGGAGAAGAGAGAAGAACAATGCATCACTGCTTGAACTCCAAAATGTTTTGCGTTTTTTCGGAATGGATTAATTAATACGCATCGGACTCAGTGTGCAAGGTTTGTTTACTTGACGAATTTTTCGCATATGAATACGAAAAAAAACGCATACGAAAATTTCGGACTTCAGTGTGCAAAGACCTTAAGGCTGAAACCCGTTGAAGTGAAACGATAGCGCTGAAGCAATTGCTGATGAGAGATTAGTGCGATACGGCATGAAAGTAGCTGAGCTTTTATTATGCCACAGTCTGGTTTCGGTTCTTCTGCTCATGATCACATGGAGAAGCAGCACTGTTTTATTATACTAAATACATTTTAGGCTTGTGTTATAATGGTGCTCTGTGCAGTCTAATAAAACACACAACATATTAAAGCGTCTTTGGTGTTTCCCTGTTTTCTATAAAACCAAATTGGAAATCGGTCCACATCACCAGTTAAACTTGCTTATTTCTTCTGTATTCGATTTTGAACATTCTTCAAAAGATTTGGGATAACTTAAGTGCATACGTCAGCAAAAAGTTTAACACTGTTCTAGTAGTTTTTGTATATTTGAATGAAAGTCTGACATATTGTGCCTTTTAATATTGAGTGTATACTGACTTCAGATGCTCTCAGATTTGTGTACAGTATAAACAATCTTTCTCATTCGTTCTGTCTTCAACAGACTGGGAGGAGGAACAAGTGAGCAGCCCGAATATCCTGCGTCTCATCTATCAGGGCCGATTCCTACACGGCAATGTGACGCTAGGAGGTGAGCCACACACCCCATGAACATTACTTATACCACACAGGCTCAGTTTTGTTATCAAATAAATAATTGTGCTTAATGCACAATCATTTGTCTGATAGAGAAGGAGTTACTGTTGGACTTTTGTGATTGATTTATTTTTGCCGTCCAGTTTGGTTCTTTGGAAGCTCCTACATGTCACTGTTCTCAAGTTGTGAATAGAGTTAACTTCCTAAAACAAGTTTATTATTCCGTGAAATATTCCCAGAATGCGGATGCAAGTTTGTCTTGGAGATGAAAGGGAAAAGAGTAAGTGTATGGAAGTAGGAAAGCAGTGGCGGACAGACCTGTCATCAGGGAGAGAAAATAGGGAGGAGAGGAAATTCTTTGGGCGTGAACAGGAAACATGTTTTTATTTGTTTGGCCATCTCTCCAGCAACAATAAACGAGAGAGTTTGAGAATAAGTGTGAGAAAGCACATGTCTGTCTGTCTATCTATCTATCTGGCTGTTATCTATCCATCTGTCTGTCTATCTATCTGTCTGTCTGTCTATCTATCTGTCTGTCTGTCTGTCTATCTATCTATCTATCTATCTATCTATCTATCTATCTATCTATCTATCTGTCTGTCTGTCGTCTATCCATCTGTATATTTTACTATCTATCTATCTATCTGGCTGTCGTTTATTTATCTGTATATTTTACTTTTCGTCTATCTATCTGTCTATCTATCTATTTATCTATCTGTCTGTCTACAGTATCTATCTATCTCTTTTACTTTTCATCTATCTGTCGGATTTTCATCTATCCATTTGTCTATTACTTTTCATCTATCTAACTATCTACCTATCTATCCATCCATCCGTCCGTCCGTCCGTCTGTCTACTTTTAGTTAGAAAAGTCAGGCAATATTTTACGGAGTATTCATTTCTGAATTTTTACAAAATATTAATATAAAAAAATGGTAACACTTTATTTTGATAGTCCATTTGAGTATTAGTAGACTGTCTGCTTAATATCTGTTGATACTGCTCCTTCAACAGACATTTAACTGACTATAAGAAAGTACATGTCAACTTACACTAACCCTAACCCTAACCTAACAGTCTACTTATAAAACTACTTATAATTTAATGAGAATTAGTTGGCATGTAGATGCAATGTAACTTAAATCCAACAAATGGACCATCAAAATAAAGTGTGACCTAAAAAATATCCTCATAATTCTGATAGGTTCTTATTGTCCTAACCCTTTTCTATTGTATTTTTTTTTTGTGACCTGTGAAAAGGTTAAATATATGCAGTCATAACAAAGAGTTTTTTCAGTTTGTTTTGTCTGGGCATAACATTTCTTATGTCTGAGTAACTACGAGTGAATAAAAAAAACCCAGTTTCTGATCTGAACAGCCAATAACGTGATGGTGGTGTAGCGCAGGCAGGGTTTGCCAGAGAAGTGTCAGTTTGATAATACACGCTGACACCTTCTCCATTCAGGAGAACCAAGGCGTGAAGGCAGAAGTCAGGAGCAACAGTCTTCAAGTCAGTGACAGCTCTCAATAAGATACAGACTGAAATTATCTGTCCTGTGACTGCATCCCCTTGAAAAGTGACTCTGGTATTGTGTATGTACAGCTGCATTAGTCTCTTGTGTGGTCATTCAGTCCAACACTCTTTTTTTTCTCTCCTGTCTTCCAGCTTTAAAACTGCCTCTCGGAAAAACCACAGTGATGCATTTAGTTGCCAGAGAGACGCTGCCCGAGCCAAATTCCCAAGGTAACCGTTCTGCCCTCTGTCTTTTCTGCACACGCCTCCTTCACTTTTTCACACGCTCCCTGATTCACTGCAGCCTTCACTTTCCTCAAAAATCACCAGCTGAAAGAATGTGGATCATTCCTGGCCTCCGACAATATTTCATCAATATCACAATTTATAAAGCAATGTTTCACCAAAACACAAAAGACCTAGCCATGTGACAGATTTGGGCAAAATAACTATGAATTGAATGCTTGCTGATTTTGTTCTGATTTATTGTCATAAATCCATTAAGAGACAAGATGATGCTATTTGATTGATTTTTGGTTTTAGAGTACAACAAATATGTAGCTATAGTGCATATTTGTAGTCATTTATTATTTATTTTGTAGCAAGTGTCATTATTTTCTTTTTGAATCTTGCTTTTAACATTTTTAAAGACATTTTTTATATATATTTTTATTTTATATTGTTATTTTACTTTTTTACATGCTTTTTTCACACAAAATACAAAAAAAAAACTTTATAGAATGTTTTTATAGACATAGAAAAAATTCTATAATGCTAATTCTGAATTACTCCAGTAAATGTAAGTACAGTACATGGCACACAATTTTTGGTTAAAATAGTCTTATAAACGAATGATGTTTACATGCTTTCAATTAGTGTATGCATTTTGTTGTTGAGCATGTTAAGAATGCTTTTTGTGTAAAGAATATATGCAGAATAAAATTAGCATCATATAAGCTAACATTATGTTGCCTACCTCTTTTTAAAAAAATGCCCATGAAACTTAAAATGCTGTCTGAGCACTAGATTCAAACACCCACACAATCTTATTCCTAAACGACAGCAATTTGACAGTCTATTTAACCTTTGACAAGTCAGATCACAGCAAGTGCTCAGACCTGTGTGCTGCTGCTGCTGACTCACAGAGAGCAGGTGTCATTTAAAGTCATGAACAACTCCAGTCTCTGATGTTTTCAGCCACACAGTACCCTTTATGTTATAAAAAGTCAAATGATCACTGAAGTAAAGTTTGTAGATGTTATAAAGTCACATATATAAACACTGATGGCACTTGCAATTACTTTGTTACTTGACACTTTAAATTTTGTATGAATACTGATGAGACAAGTGAAGCCTTTACAAGTGAGTCACTAAATCATTTGTTCAATAGATTTGTTAAAAAATGATGATTCATCTAGTAATGTAACAATTGAAGTCTTCATAAGTGAGTCATTGAATCATTTGTTCAAGCAGCTTGTTTAACAGGGCTTATTTAGCAACTAATGAAACAAGTGGTCTTCATGAGAGAGTCATTGAATCATTTGTTCAAGACAATGATTCATAAAAAGCAGATTCATCCACTACAATGAAGGGCTCTATTTTAACGATCTAGGCGCAAAGTCTAAAGCACAGGGCGCAAAAGCATTAAGGGCGTGTACGAATCCACTTTTGCTATTTTAAGGACAGAAAAATACGCTCTGCGCCCTGGCGCATGGTCTAACAGGATTGTGCTTATTCTCTTAATGAGTTATGGGTGTGATTTGAGAATAAAGCAATCAGAGTCTTATCTCCCATTCCCTTAAGGAGTCAGTTGCGTTGCGCCATGGCGCATTTGCTATTTACATGGCGGACTTTGTAAGTGAAAAAACTCTTTCGTGGATAAGGAAACGGTGTTGCACGCACTCCACTGAAGACATCCATTAGTCTACATAATTTCATTTGTTAAGCGCAGAGATTTGTTTCAAAACTATTTCTAAATTCAGTTCTAATTTCAGCAAACTTAATAACGAAGTGTGGTCAAACAACTGAGTTATATCCAAACACACGTCCTATGCCCTATATGGTCCAAAACCCAACAGGTGGACAAATCTAAGCTTGTTTTTAATAAAACAAATATAAATATGCATATAATAAATACTACTACTACTAATAATAATAACGTTATACAAAGGCAAGTTGTCGTGAATAAACTGAAAAAAGCCCCTCAAGGTGAAGAAGGCATGGAGGCAGTGTTTTTTATATTTATGTATAAAGTAATAATTTTTGTAATATTTTACATTACAAAAATTTAATCGTCATTAAATCGTTTGTTCACAAAATTAACCCAGTTATGTAGCATCTATGAGTGAAACATTCATTCAGACATTTAAATATAATAAATTACTTGTACACAGATTGCAGCAATTACATATTTTTTTTAACAGTCACCATTTAATAGATTTGTTCTAAAATGCTGATTCACCTTGTAGTTTTTAATAAGCCACTCATTGAATCGTTTGTTCAAGTGACTTATTTTTATCAGTCATCTATTCAGAATTGTGGGAGAATCATCTCAATTTTGCGGCTGTAAGGGCATCTGCTGTGTAAAACATATGCTGGAATAGTTGGCGTTGTGGCGACACCTGAAAAATAAGCAGGGTTTATGCAGGTTTCACCAAGTCAAATTTAAGACTTCTTAAGACCATGAAGAACGAAATTTCAGACTTATATAGGGCTAGACGCTAAGGATTTTTAAATGGCCCTGCAGAAAACAAATCTAATTAGTCATTAGTCAAAACAAGCAGACCTTAGTTGTATACATAAATTTTTGTTCAACACAACTTAAAAAAACTCTTTAAAAATTAAATGTATGCACAACAGACTACAGTTATAATATTAGTTATGAATAGTTTTGCTAAAAGTTTTCTTGAGATGTGTTGTTGATGATTGGATGCGTTTTGGATCGATTGAGTAGCTTTACATGAACAAAGAAAAATTAAGACCCGTTTAAAATGATTTAAGACCTACGAGACAAGATTTCAGTGAATTTAAAACTTTAAGGGACTAAGCCAAAGAAAAATTTATTCATTTTCCTTCTGCTTAGTCCCTTTATTCATGAGGGGTCACCACAATGGAACGAACCGCCAACTTATCCAGCATATGTTTTACACGGTGGATGCCCTTCCAGCTGCAACCCAATACTGGGAAACACCCATACACTCTCACATTCACACACACTACGGCCAATTTAGTTTATTCAATCCACCTATAGCGCATGTCTGTGGGGACTGTGGGGGAAACCGGAGCACCTTGAGGAAACCCACGCGAACACGGGGAGAACATGCAAACTCCACACAGAAACGCCAACTGACCCAGCCGGGACTCCAACTAGCAACCTTCTTGCTGTGAGGCGACAGTGCTAACCACTGAGCCATCATGTCGCCCTCCAAAGGAAAATAAATTAATGAATTATCTCAATTCAGTTGTGCAGCTTCACTAGGTATTGTTTTCAGTAATATTAAGCACTTTTTATTTTTTGTTTATTTGTTTCAGGTCAGAGGAACCGGGAAAAGACTGGAGAGAGCAACTGTTGTGTGATCCTGTAAATACGTCCCTCAGAATGAGTGTGTCCCGTCACCTGCCACCCGAAGCTGCTTAAACACAACTACTCATGCCAGACTAGCGAGAGCCGGAGAGGAAAACACACAAACACACACACAGACGGACCCGAGATTCAAGCCAAAAGATTTCCATCATCCAACCTGGAGAGCAGCAGATAATAAAAGCATCCCACCTTCACCCTCACACAATCTCTAACACCTTCATGAACTCATTGAAACACACACACACACACCTCTCCTCTTCTGCCAGTTTGCACATTGAGGAGGCCCTTGTTGATCAGTTTTTTTATTGCACATAGTAAACATGAATGATTCAGTGAGGAAGAAGAGACTCCAGGCCCTCGGTTTCTTCCTCTCAGGTGGAAAGAATGAATTTACACAGGGTTTGATGAACTTTTCACGTTTAACAGCGCAACCGGATCCGCTGCGGAGGTGGAGATGCATGAAATACTAGCACACGCTTCACTGGCGGACTGTTCTGGTGAAGCGCTAAACAGTGTCTGTCCAGGAGAACAAGTATTGATGTGCCTGATGAACGCTTGAGAAATGTTTATTATGGTTTCGATGCCCCTTTTTAATCCTGGAGATTGCTGAAATGTTGATTTGCAGGAGGGTGGATCTCCGGACGTCTGCTTGGAAAGTCTAAATAACATGTAATGAATAACTAATAACATTTGCGGCTGTGTTTTGACAGTCATCCAGTGTTTTCTTTAGATTGATCGGAGCTGCTCTTTTAAGGAAGGGTTCGACTATCCCTTTATTTCCCCCCCAAGCGTAGTAGGTGTAAATTAATGCTTGCGTTTGGAGCCAGAAGAAATCTGTGGAATGAAGTTTGGCTTGGTTTCTATTTCCCCTTACTTGTTAGATATATAAATATATATATATATAAAATTGTTTGCACAAGACAGAAACGTGAGCTATTTCATTTCTAAATCGGTGTCATTTTTCTCTTTCCCCTTGTTTTTCCAAATGGGAACCGTATTGGAAGGTTACATACGTGTAGAGTATATTTAATATGAATCTTATAGAAAACATAACTATAGATTGTTGATATATATTGGTGTCTAGTGTATGATAGTTTTAAACAGTTAGCACATTAGCATTCGGAGCAGTGAGACGCTGACTATGTCATGTACTTTAACAGCAGCAAACCCCTCTCTAATGGCTGAAGAAATTACTGTACCGTGTTTTTGTTATTATCATTTTTTTTTTCAAATGTTCATAATTTGATATAATCTTCTGTTTCTTTTTTCTTTGTTTGTGGTCTTTGCTTTTCTGCTTTTTAACACCGCACTAGGTCTGAAAAATATTGGTCCTTATCAGGGTTCAAATCTGTACAGAGCTGAAGTTTTTAAAAAGATAATTGTAAATAAAACTAATGCTTCTCATTCTCTAAAATACAAATGGAAATACATCTATAAACTGAATAAAGAATCCAGATTATTGAAGTCAAATGTTTTTGCCTTGTGTTTATCTTCTGATATTTTGTAATGAAAGAAAAAGAAAACTTTTAAAAATAAATTGTCTCAGTTTTATACTGTCTATATAAACAGTTGAAGTCAGAATCATTAGCCCTCCTGAATTATTAGCTCTGCTGTATATTTTTCCCCCAATTTCTGTTTAATTTTCAACACATTTCTAAACATATCAGTTTTAATAACAAATTTCTAATAACTGATTTATTTAAACTTTTTACTAGATATTTTTCAGCTTAAAGTGAAATTTAAAGGCTTAACTAGGTTAATTGGGTTAACTTGGCAAGTTAGGGTAATTAGGGAAGTCATTGTATAATGATAGTTTGTTCTGTAGACAATAAAAAAAAATGCTTAAGAGGGCTAATAATATTGACCTTAAAAAAATTAAAAACCACCTTTATTGTGTCGAAATAAAACAAAAAAGACTTTCTCCAGAAGAATAAACATTACAGGAAATACTGTGAAAAATTCCTTGCCTTCTTAATCAATCATTGTTTGGGAAATATTTTTAAAAGAAAAAAAATTCACAGGAAGACTAATAATTGTGGCTTCAACTGTGTAATATATATATATATAAATAAAATTCATTTTCTTTTCGGCTTGGTCCCTTTATTAATCACTGGAAAACACCCATACACTCCCATTCACTATGGACAATTTAACTTAACCAATTCACCTGTAGCGCATGTCTTTGGACTTGGGGAAAACCGGCGCACCCAGAGGAAACCCACACGAACACGGGGAGAACATGCAAACTCCACACAGAAATGCCAACTGACCCAGACCTTCTTGCTATGAGGTGACAATGCTAACCACTGAGCCACTCCTGTATATATATATATATATCTTTTAATTTTACAGAATAAAACAAAAATGACATTTTTCCTTAAACAACAATATTGTCATTTAGAACTTTTTGTGCATGAAATAAATGAAAAAGATGCCAAGTTTTCTACTATATTATATTTTTAGACAACAGATGTTTTAACTGCAGAAGAGTTTGGTGGAATGACACTTTTTTCACAACAAATCAAAACATTTGTAATTCTGACCAATTGTCATTTTCTGTAAAAAT
The DNA here is from genome assembly GCA_903798115.1 of Danio jaintianensis. Classification (NCBI taxonomy): domain Eukaryota; kingdom Metazoa; phylum Chordata; class Actinopteri; order Cypriniformes; family Danionidae; genus Danio; species Danio jaintianensis. The sequence continues at coordinate 6,263,027 of CAIGQV010018202.1, forward strand.
AAAGGCTCTAAATGACAATATTTTATTTGAAATTCAAAGGAATTTTCATCCGACCTTAAAACAAATGTTAACATTTTACTCCAATCCACACCTAATAAATCCAGTAAATAAAAAAGATTTTTTTTAAACTTGTCTTAATTTTCCATTACATAATACATTTTAAAGCAATTATAAGGAGCAAAAAAACGATTTGTTCGTTGTTCAAAATACAAATAATAGTCTTCAACCTTGATAATAAGTGCAGCATATTGAAATGATTTGTGGTACCAAAATCTTGCTGACTTCAGCTTTGTGTCACGAGAACAAATGACATTTTTGAAATATATCCAAATAAAATCGGTTATTTAAAATAGTATTTTTATTGGGTTTGAACTGAGCTTTTGATCAATCCAGCATATAAATATTTGGCATCTTAGATATGCAGAGAACAGTGTATTCCTAAAAGAGGTGATATTTAAATCATGAACGTTAGCTGCTCTTTTTCTTAATAAATCATCAGACTGCAACCAGCTCCGTTAGTTCCTGAATGCCAAATACACTTTTATTGTGAGCTTTTTGCGCCACCTTGTGGGTAAAACCATAGTTACACACACATTATTCAATTTTACTCACAAACTGAATACAATCCCATGTAATCTTTGTTACATTTTTATCATAAATCTAAATTACTATGTATTATTGTTAATATTATTAATTGTAGCCTACGTTTTGTGTACAAATATCTCAATTAAAAGATAAGTACAAAACTAAATGAATATTCACCTTATTTGGTATGAACATTAACATTTTTGTTTGCTGCCACAGCGCCCTCTAGTGAAATTCAAGTTATCATACAGACATTCCCTTTTTGAGGACTGTATTTTGATTTAACAACGTCAGGAAATATATATAGGTTAACCCAACGCGATTCATAATACGATTTTATAATGTTTTCAAAAAGCTAACAACATTTAATGGTCTTTTTATTTAGCCTACAATATTAACTGTGCTAGGTGTCCAAAATAGCATAAGCTTAAGCTTACCATAACGCTTACTTTTTACGAAATTCTTCACAAGTATGAAAAACGCGGTAATAATAGGAGTCTATATACGAGAAAACATTAGTTAAATCGGTATTTTCTTTGGCCTAACTATACATGACCATCATACATAAAATAATAAAAAATAAAATGAGTTGGCTGACTTACTAGCCGTTATAAGTAGTGAAGATCAGATAAATGTCAAATGTCATTTGGCCTTCTCATGTAGGCCTGTAAAACAACAAATAAAAGGCCTTTGATACCTCATCCAGCAAGCGTTTCTCCAGCCACACATGGTAAGAATCAATATTTTTCCTGCTATGAGCATCAGTTAATACTGTATTAAAATGAAATTGTTTTGATAAGGTGTATTGATTTAAACTCTTTTAGTAAATGAATGTAGCCCAAAATTGAAGAACAGATTATTAATGGCTGGAAAATTGACACATGCTATCTGTCACTAAAATAATAACAATGTTGCTCACACTTATGCATAGGGAGAGCTGTCACTGTAAGGTTTTCATGAAAATAAATCCATACTGGAATCCATACGGCACACACAAAAACAGGGGTTTCATTTATTTATTTCGAATTAAAATATAGCAAACGTTTTATTCTTCCATAGCCTCTTAAAGTAAAATGAGTAAATAAACTCTGTATGCAGAATAATGAAATAATCACAACTTTATATATTAAATATTACATGGAGTTTAGCATGAATGTACTGTACATATTATTGGTCAAAAAACAAAAGGTTTATCCCCATGTAAAGTGTCCTGTTTAAAGAAAGTCATACCAAACATATTTAAAGGGATTTACAGAAGACACCCACTACAACATCACCCAGTCTAACAATAAGTTATATAGGCTATACCAAATCAAAAACCTGACAAAATCATTTAAACCAAAAATCCTATAATGACATTGGAAGACTCAAAATACTAGTTAATGGTCATTTTAAATCTTTACTCTTTGCCACTACCTTTGAGGTTTGTTTTACTCATTTATCAAGAAGAGGTTTTGAATTATTTACAATAACATTTTGGATTATTACTTATTCTTTTATACATGTTCACAAGTTGTTTAATGTTCACAAGTATAGTTTAATTTTTATCTGCGTATATCCTATCTGTTACACTGAATCAAGAACAAACTTCACTCATATTTTGACTACTTAAAGTATGTTTTGAAACACTGAAGTAAACCCTTAAATCACTTCTGTAAATTAAATTTGGACACCAAAATGTTTAAATGTCTCCTCTTTGACCCATATACTTTCTTATACCATATACTTCTTTTTTTCTGAGTGTTACGGTCCGTGGGAGTTTGGATTTTTTGAGCTTTCTCCTTCTCTGTCGCTCTCTCTCCCCTTGTCTGTCATTCGCTCTCTGTCTCGCCCCATCACCTTTTGTTGGAAAAAGGAATAGGTTAACAAGTCGACATACATTTTGCCAGTAGTTATTTGAATTGTTCAGAAACACTAGGTAAGTGGGTGGGCGCCGCTTTTTGTATTTTTGTTTATTATTTTAGGGAGCGTACTTTACTGGCGTCGCATACGCTGAAGATTTCGGTTTCTTTTTCACATTTTTATTTTCTTTAGTAAGTTTAGAGGGGATCTTGTGTTCTAGTTTATGTGGCTGTTGGTTTTGTTTAGTTCTTTGCTTTGGCGCCACTCTAGTGCCTTTTCTCCTCCCCCTGTAATTTTTGATTTGATTATATTTCTGTGACTGTTTCTACTTTTTTTTTGCACTGTACAAAGCTCACATACATGCCTCTCTTTTGCTGGCTTTATCACTTTTCCTTATAGAGGAATAAACGAATTAAGAGTTAAGAGTTAAGATTGTGTCCTTGTTTATTTCCATCCATTTCCTTCAGTAGTGATAAAATATTATAAATGTTACGTTTTTCTCTCTAGACACCTTTTTTTTTTTTTTAATCGTAACACTGAGCATTACTCATTTTGTTTTGTTTTTAAATTAAGATTTAGGGTTTTTACTGTATATAATGGTCAAATCTACTGGGCTATCAGCTGTTCAGGGCGGATCGCGACGGAGAATCAACGTGGAAATTGCGGGGTTATTAAAAGAACTGTACTTTTCCAGAGCAAGCAGAAGGGCTGCCAAAATGATTCTGGACCCCTCACACCCAGCACACTGCCTCTTTGAACTTTTACCTTCTGGTCGACGCTACAGAGCACTGTGCACCAGAACAGCCCGACACAGAAACAGTTTTTTTTCTCAGGCAATCCATCTCATGAACACTTGATGATAGTAATTATGAAACAAACATCACTACTTCCAATACACTTTTTATACACATAAACACTTATTTAACAACAGACTTTACATGCCAATTTGCACATAACAGCTGCCATATAACGTTGTATATAGTAATATACCTGTACATACACTTGTCAATTTGTATATTTGCATTCACTATTTACTTTTATTTTTAAAATATATTTATGATCTGTTTTTTGTCCTGTCTCTGTAATTCTGTTGCACTGTAGAAGCTCTATTCTATTCACTGCTAGGCCTGTGTGTGGAGGCTTGATGTGTTTAATACATATTATGCAATGCAAAATGACTATATATATATATATATATATATATATATATATGTATATATGTGTGTGTGTGTGTGTGACCATGGACAACGACACCAGTCTTTTGTTGCATGGTTATATTTTTGGAAATAGACCATTTCAATATGGCGATATCATTGGTCCATGAACAGTTTCTGCTCGTCTTAAAACTCTTTCAGAACTGTAACCAGAGGCGATTCAGTCATAACTAATGTTAACACGGCTGTCATTAAAAAGTATCAACATGTGGAGCTTTCTGGATTCTCAGAAGCTTTGGAAATGAAAGATCTAAAACAGGAAATACATTAGGACCATTGTTATTGTTTACATCCCTCAAAATGGTGACAAATACATTGCATGAGTCAAAATTATGGATTTTTCTTTCATGCCAAAAATCATTAAAACATTAAAGATCATGTTTCATGAAGATATTTTGATAATTTCCTACTATAAATATATAAAAAATACATTTTGATTAGTAATATGCATTGCCAAGAACTTCATTTAGACAAATTTAAAGGTGATTTTCTCAATATTTCGATTTTCTTTAGAATCCCTCAGATTCCAGGTTTTCAAATATTTGTAACTTGACTAAATTTTGTCCTATACTAACAAACCATACATCAATGTAAAGTGTATTTATTCAGCATTCTTGTCTCTTCTTCTTCTCAATTGCAAAAAAAGCAAAATTTGACTGGTTTTGTGGTCCAGGGTTACACATAAAAAAATTGTCAATACAAAAGAACAGCACATAAGTCATTTCATGTAGGAAATGCATGTAAACACCCAGCAGCCTCATTTAGAGACAGTTATCGAGCTACACATCATCCTTTTTCTCTGAGTGCTGCATTTGAGAAAGACTTGTCTGATTTCTCTGATCCTGATGAAGTAGATGAAGGGGTTCATCAGCGGTGGAAGCAGACTGTAAAACATGACCAGCGCGATCTTCTCACTTTTGTTCATCTGCGCGTTCGGGATGTTAGAAGTGATGTAAACCGCAAAGCGTGGCACATAATAGATGCTTATGATAGTAAGCTGTGTAGCACACGTAGAAAGCGCTTTCAGTCTGCCTTTTGCGTTTGCTATTTGAAGCACAGAAATCAGGATACTTGCATAGGAAAAGATAATGAAGGATAACGGCACGAGGAGCACAAACATCGCCACACCAAATGCAATAAGGTTATAGAAGGACGCATCAGCACAGGCGAGCTGATTCATTGATAAAGAATCACAGAAGCAATGAGCAATCATGTTTGGTCCACAGAATGGCAGTTTCAGTGTTAGAGATGAACTAATTGTTGGTGCAATTACTACAATTACCACAATGAGAGAGTTGCCGGTGATCACAGCGATGTAGATGCAGAATAAAAGCACCGCTGTCAGGCTGTAGTATTTAGGCAGAAGTCCAGGAAAACCCATGATGAAAAACTCGGTTACAGTAGAGGCTGTGGTGTCGTTTGCCTGTGACATACTGAAACATACAGTCAACTGCAGATTACAAAAGAATTTGCTTGCAGAAATTGAGACTGATTTGCCAAAAATATTTACATAAGATGAAGATAATTCTCTTCAAAATGTAAAAAATACACATTCAAGTAAATAAAATAAAATTAAGTTATAAAACATGTACGTAATTATAAGTAAATACATTACTTAGTTGCTAAATAATATGAATTAAATTTCCTTAAATTGTTCAAATCTATATATTTTATCACGATTACCTTGCCTTATTCCTCAGTTAAGCTTTGTAACATCTGCTAAGAATATTCCTGGCTCTCATATTAAAGTTTTGTTTGTGGTTTCATTATTTTATAGCTGTAGAATCAGTGTTAAAGCCTGTAGGGTCCAACACGTCATCAAGGATCATGCTTTTAATCACCTGAGGTCATGAATCTGGGCTGACCTTTGGGACTAGGGAAGATCATTATGGGATAAAGTTTGGCTTGGTTGCTCTTAAGATATGGCTGCCCTATTCAAGATTTTACAAGGTGCCCATTTGCCTCACAGACCATTGCAACAATAATCATTGCATTCAAACATTTACACAGAAACTATATACTACTGTAACTACATACTAGCATTGTCTTGATTTTTTTTTACACACACACGCATGCGTACACACACACAAGCACAATATAAAGAGGATTTTTGCTGATGAAAACTATAGATGCTATAAATACAATAAGGTATCATGCTTACATCTGCGATTGTAACTAACCTGAACTAACAATGAACAATATATTTGTAACAGTATTTATTATTTTTTGTTAATGTTAGTTATTGACAATTACCTTATTTTGGTGCCATAGAATGCACTCATACACTACTGTATGTTTAATTTGTTCTCTGATTTCTAAATAGATGTTGGCTATTGTTTATAAGAGCAAGAATTCTCCAAAAATGCATTTTTTTCCTTATTTGGAAGGGTCATGAATATTAATGAGCTCTGCTCTGTCAGTAAGATGCTTACACAGCATGATGTACTCTAAATTACACACCTGCAAAATAATCACACTTCAGTTGTCAAAAAAATATTTGAACAAACTGAGTAGATGCCTTGCTAATATGACAACGGTGGAGAAAGTCACACTAGCTAGGAACGAGTGAGCTACCTGTATATATAATATAGTTTCTCCTAAGTTACATGTTGTGGATGAAATATAGGTTAAATTATAATTCTACCCAACAAACTAGACAAACACTGATATATTAAGAGTTGTATTTTGTGGATTTAACATCAATTAAAGCATGGGCAGGAATTAATATTAACCTTGCGCGTTAACAGATCATCATACTATTATCACCCCATCCAAATGATGACAAAAAGTTTGTTTTTTAAGTGTACTGCCATCCTTTCACTCCTGAAAAATACACGTTGGATAAACATACATTACACAATTACTCTGTGTTGTGGCTGTTGCCTCATTATAAATGTACATGGCTAATTTCATAATATACACGTTAAATAAATGATACAATTAAACAGACCTTACTCCTCTTTAGGGTGGCGCTGAATCTGAGCTACATTACCCCTATAATGCCATCCCCGTTTTCAAAATAAAAGTTCCACATACAAAGGAAATATAATAAGCTGTTAACTCTAAGAAAAATAATATATATATATATATATATATATATATATATATATATATATATATATATATATATATATAATTTTTTTATCTCATGTATATGTCACTATGTATATCCATATTTTCATTCTATGGCCCCTTTAAATTGTTTTCAGTGAAACTACAACAAGTATAAAAATACAAGTTACATTATAATAACCCCCCCCCAAAAAAGCAAGAATAATTAACTTCTTATAAAACTAAAACTGCATTCATTTGAGCAATTTTCTAGCACACCAGGACTACTGTTAAATCTTCAAAATAAATTTAAAAAGTATTTGATTTCCCAGTAGATGGCAGCAGGGTTTGAAAATATAGCTACTTTTAATGTTAGAAACGTTGACATTTTATTAAGCCTAGTTATATACAAACATTGCTAAATTAGCTAATTCAAATCTAAAATATAATGAATTGCCAAATACTCCACATCTATACAGTAAAAATATTATTAAAACGCGTTACATGCAACAAGAAAAATGATATGATTATGTAACAAAATCTCGGGGTGAGTCAGGATTGCTATAACAGTTTTGAGTGACAATCACTTTTTTGTACTATTTTAAAATGCAGAGTATTGAAGCAGTAGTTGTAATAAAAAATAAAAACTTAATTTGAAAGAACTTGCCTATTCCACATATGTTACGGGCTGACCGACTTATTTAGCGCTTTTCACAATAATTATTGTTCAAACTGAGCTTTGGTGCATGCTATTAAATTCAAAATCAAAAACAGAAAAAGTTAAGGTGTTGTGTATAGGCTGGACTCTGCAGCTACCAAGTATATACATAGTTTATCTGCAGAGTTATACAATAGAATGTACCTTTTTGAAGCAGTGATATCTATAATACTATTATATCTATACTATTATATAAATATATTATTGTTTTGCTATACTCTTATAAAATGCATTTGCACATAAACTGCTCCATTTCTAAATATAGAATAATTTATTCCATCATTATAATCCAAAGTCAAATTAATACACGAATTCCTAGGATTTACTGTACGTTTCAGACTTTTATTTCACTACTAAATCATCGAGTCATCTGCTGTTAGACAGAAACAAGCTCTTGTTCACCATGAATGTCTTTGTGAGTTTTTGAGAACTGCACACTGGAGCTCCCTTTGTCTCTCAATTTTGTTAAAATCACAAAAAAACTTTTATTATACTATACTATCATTATTATGTTTTACATTTTCAAGCAGATACCCTTGATAAATCAAAAACATCTAGAAAGATGAATCTGACAGGAATATTTGAGCCTTTCTGAGCTACCAATTGTAATGTGAGTATAGGGCTATTGGTCACCTAATTTTTTACTTTATGTTTGCTTTATAACTTAAATAAAACAATAATAATGGATTTAAGAATGTTTTAGATGATAATAATGATGTTGAAATGATCTCTGCAATTAGACAACTTTACTATGGTATCAAGGCTGCCAAAATGAAGTCGCCACAGTTTCGCTGTAGTATCAATAAAGGCCTGCTCACGGCAAGAACAAAAGCTGCGTTCATAGCATCTTGTGATTCCTGTAATTATGAATTGACAACATGTGATGTTTGAGCTGTTTACCTCTTCGAACTGGAAATTATGTATTTATATGGCAATACTATCAATACCTAAATGAAACTATAGCTGTCAGGTGTTACATATGGTCATGTGGATTTCCCAGCAAACATTTTTTTTGATTTCCAGAACGTTCTCTGTTGGTTTGCCATAAAAGTTTTCTTTTAGGTAAATAGAATATTCCCTCTATAGGAGAACTTTCCTATATGTAATGTTCCTTTTTAGATTCTCAAACGAAAACTAGAACATATAGAGAACATTTCCTAATGTTCGAGTTAAATAATAACCAAATGGTTCCAATTTGAGAGCTTTAGGAGAACGTTCTGTTTGCTGGAATTGTTTCTCTGTGTTACCTTCATGATAGATATATTTCTAAAAATCATTCTAAATACAAAAGAACAGCAGAGTCCACATCGCAATGACATAGAGAAGCAATATCATTTCTAATATAGTTATCATTATTATACTTGGTGTGAACAGGCCTTTAAAGTTGTGGTGTGAAATCTATTTAATATTTTTTACAGCTTTAACTGATCAATTATCATCCTTGTGAGCTTTTACTGTAGAAACGGTCACTGTACCTCATGAACACATGCATCGTAGCCTGAGATGCAATAGTGATATCTATAATATACTTTTTTACGGCAGTTTTTCAGTCCACACAAGGCAAGAATCCACTGTTTTCAGTTCGTTTCTCAGCAGGACACTATCATGTGCATCAGTGACTGCTTTTTAATTTAAACGCAGTGTGCCATTCTTAGAAATTGACCAGTGTGGTAAGTGATTTTAGACCAAAAAGTGACATAATAATGACATTCTTTACTGGCATGCACTTTTTGTTAATAGGAAATTCTACCAATAAAAAGGTCCTAACTAGAAAATGGCTGCTTAAACTATAGTTAATAAAAAAAAACATTGTTCATAATCTAATGAAGCAAACAAACAAATAAAAGTATTCATAGCATATGCTAATTAATTAATAAACACACATGGTTCACATTTAAAAAAGAAGACAGGATTAAATATTCCTGATTTAGTATTAGTTTAGAAATTATAAATATGCTTGCAGTTTGTCATAAGCAGCCTTTCGTTCATAGTATAGCATATATATAAACTACAGTATTAGAAGATATCTAAAATACATAGCATTATCCCAGAAAAACCTAATATCTGTTACCCACACCCTTACATATATGTCTTTATTTAATTTATCTTAAGCATGAAAATGACATTCATCACCTGCTGTAAGATGAACACAGTCTGACAGAGTGAAGAACTTATTTGTTCAGTGTTTGATGAATGGCGTGTATATATGAAATATCACTATTCCATCACTATATTAAAGGCCTATAATATTAACAAATATTGTAAATGCATAAAATGGCACATATCAACTAAGGATTCATATAATGAGATATATAAAAACAGGGATATGTAGAGTATCATATTTTGAACAAGTTAACCCTTAAAGTTAATCATGATTCTCTGAGCGCATAATTTGAGAAAGACCTGTCTAATTTCTCTGATCCTGATGAAGTAGATGAAGGGGTTCGTCAGTGGTGGAAGCAGACTGTAAAACATGACCAGCGCTATCTTTTCACTGCTGTTCGGGATGTTATTACTGGAGAAAACCACAAAACGTGGCACAAAAAAGATGCTTATGATAGTGAGCTGTGTAGCACACGTAGAAAAGGCTTTCAGTCTGCCTTTTGCATTTGCTATTTGAAGAACAGAAACCAGAATACTTGCATAGGAAAAAATGATGAAAGCAAATGGCACAAGAAGCACAAACATTATTAAACAAAATGCAATGAAATTGGCATTGCTGGCATCAGCACAGGCGAGCTGATTTATAGACGTATTATCACAAAAGCATTGAGCAATTATGTTTGGCCCACAGAATGGTAGTTTCAGTGTTTGTGTTAAGGTTATTGTTGGAAGAATCATTGCAGTGACCCATGAAAACCCTATTAATAGTCCCATAGTGCGGTTTGTCATTAAAACAGGGTATCTGAGTGGCTGACAGATCGCCAAGTAGCGATCTAGAGCCATGAGCATCATAATGAGACAGTTCAGGGTACCAAAATAGTGAATGAGCTGCCTTTGAAACAGACAAACATAGAAGGAAATATAACCGTCGTTGAACCAATAGCGAGAAATGACTTTTGGCAAAGCAACTGTGCAGAAGCCGATATCAGACAAAGACAGACTCAGCATGATAATGAACATGGGCTTGTGCAGACTGCGCTCAATCACAAACAGAACCACAATGAGAGAGTTGCCGGTGATCACAGCAATGTAGATGCAGAATAAAAGTGCTGCTGTCAGGCTGTAGTATTTAGGTAGAAGTCCAGGAAAACCCATGATGAAAAACTCGGTTACAACAAAAGCTCTGGTTTCATTTTCCAGCTGTGACATACTGAAACAAAAGAACCAGTGTTTTGTACTTTACAGCATTACATAATGTTGTATATAAGATATTAAAATGATAATATATATATATTAAACAATTCACAAATGCATTTTCCACATTAAAGTAAATTTATTCTGTAACATTTTTTTTCAAGTAAATTACCCACTGTTACTCATTTAAAATGTGTTAAAATAAAATTACCAATTTGTTTTATATTTCAGCTAATTGCATGATTACCTTGCTCATTCCTTTTGTGAAATCTGCTAGAATATTCCTGGCTCAGCGTGTCATCTCTCTAATATTAATGGTACACTTGTGGTTTCATTATTTTATAGCTGTAGAATCAGTTAAAGCCTGTAGGGTCCAACACGTCATGATCATGTTTTGAATCATTTGAGGTCTGACCTTTGGGGTTTAATTTTTGAGATGCCGCATGCCTGTGTTGCATAACACATATTTACAAAGATAGAGAAACAAGTGGGAAACATATCAATTAATTTCAATTCTAGTATATAGTATATAGTAATAAAGTTTAAAGGTCACCAGCAAGTGGGGCAAATAGAAAGGGTACTGAATTGCAATGCAAATACATGACAAATATGCCAAATGTTACCTGGCACAAAATATTGTATTATATTTCTCTCACAAACACAAACACACACACTCTATCTACAGTGCATCCGGAAAGTATTCATAGCGCTTCACTTTTTCCACATTTTTTTTATGTTACAGCCTTATTCCAAAATGGATTAAATTCATTTATTTCCTCAACATTCTACACACAATACCCCATACTGACAATGTGAATGTTTTTTTTTTTTTAATTGTTGCAAATTTATTAAAAATAAAAAACCAGAAAAGTCACATGTACATAAGTATTCACAGCCTTTGCCGTGAAGCTTTAAATTGAGCTCAGGTACATTCTGTTTCCACTGATCATTCTTGAGATGTTTCAGCAGCTTAATTGGAGTTCACCTGTGGTAAATTCAGTTGATTGGACATGATTTGAAAAGGCATACACCTGTCTATATAAGGTCCCAGGGTTGACAGTGCATGTCAAAGCACAAACCAAGCATGAAGACAAAGGAACTGTCTGTAGACCTCCGAGACAGGATTGTCTCGAGGCACAAGGCTGGGGACGGTTACAGAAAAATTTCTGCTGCTCTGAAAGTTCCAATGAGCACAGTGGCCTCCATCATCCGTAAGTGGAAGATGTTTGGAACCACCATGACTCTTCCTAGAGCTGACCGGCCATCTAAGCTGAGTGATCGGGGGAGAAGGGCCTTAGTCAGGGAGGTGATCAATAACCCAATGGTCACTCTGTCTGAGCTCCAGCGATCTTTTGTGGAGAGAGGAGAACCTTACAGAAGGACAACCATCTGTGCAGCAATCCACCAATCAGGCCTGTATGGTAGAGTGGCCAGACGGAAGCCACTCCTTAGTAAAGGGCACATTTACTAACGCTCGCGGCGGTTAGTAAATCACTCAAAAAGGGCGCCTCTCAAAACAAAAAGCTTGTTCGGTGTGATCGGCCCCTTCCCTGCCTCTATTAATTCTGCCTTGGGTCATCTACTTCTAAGCTGTCCCCTGTCCCCATCCCTTGGGTCAGCTGTGCATCACATTTTTTTCCCAAATCACTCCTGGGTCACTCTAGTATTGGTCCTCCACCAAATTGCTCCTCCTTCCCTCCATCCCTCCCTCTCCCAGTTCTGCTGTAGGTCACCATCCTTTAAGCTTTCATTGTTGTCTTCTTTGCATTCAGTGTACCAGTGAATGGATGCATTTTAAAAAGATATATGAATTATATATTTGTTAAAAAAAACAAACACTTTTTCACATTGTATATTAGTTTTAAGTTTAAATTTACATTAATATTGCTAAAAAATAGAATTTTTTGTATAACTTACATTTAAACTGAATCAAAAAGATGCCAGTTGTTAATAGTTTAGTTTTTGGAGAAATTTACAAAACTTTATTTTTCTTTTTTGTCTGACAAATATACATCAATTAAATTATACTGCGTAATTAAAATGAATGAAAATTCAATAAGGACTTCATTGACAAATCTTAAATCTAGGCCTAATTATTTGTGTGTACTTATTATTTTTGTCAAGTCAATCTGATTTTCAAAAACTTATTTTCTGCTGACATGTCTGTTACACATCCAACTTTTATTAATGATGTCTTTTATACGAGAGCACATATTTTGAGTTTTTCTTGTACTAAACCACCAGATTTCATCAAAAGACTTCACACTGCATAGTTAAATCGAACAACTGAACAAATCTCACAAATCATTTTAATTTTTTGTATTAAAGCTCCACAGAACAGAACATTTCAGAGGGTGATGACATTAATTTTGGAAGATTCTATCAAGGCCTGTTGCCTGCTCACCCAGCGGCTCACAATCAATCTGATCTCCTGTGTCCGCAAACAGTAGATGAAGGGGTTTATCAGTGGCGGGACGAGGCTGTAGAGCAGTATGAGAAGTATTCTGAAATCTTTGCTGATCTGGATTTGCAGGAAACTGGTTATGTAGACGGCACAGCGCGGCACGTAAAATAGTGTGATGATGCCCAATTGAGTGCTGCAAGTGGCAAAACTCTTCCAGCGACTCTGAGAGCTTGACAGCCTCATAACAGATGCTATGATGTGACAGTAAGAGTAAATGATGAAGGCTAGAGGAAGAAGAAGCACCAGCAGAGCCACACACAGGGCCACCAACATTTGCTTGCTGTTTTCAGCACATGCCAAGTTGGTAATGGAGATGTGATCACAGTAGCATTGAATGATAAGGTTAGGGCCGCAGTAAGGAAGCTGTTGTGTATGTAGGGTGGCTATTGTTGGTGCGATAAAAGCTGTTATCCAAGCAGTGATAATCAGGATGTATGTTACACGGTTAGTCATAACAGTCTGGTATCTGAGAGAGTAACAAATAGCCACATATCGATCAAGTGCCATAATCATCATTATCAGTGAATTTAAAGTCCCGAAATAGTGGATTAGCTCCATTTGGAAGAAACAAGCATGAAAAGGTGTCGCTCCCGCATTAAACCAGTACCTGGATATGATCTTAGGCAGGGCAACAGTGGAGAAACACATATCAGATACTGCTAGACTCGCAAGGATGATGTACATGGGCTTCCTGAGGCTCTCAAAAGTGACAAAAAGCACTAGAAAAAACATGTTTCCAGCCACTGTGGTTGTGTAGACGACAAGGAAAATGGCTGAAACCAGGCCATAATAGTCTGGATGGAGTCCAGGGAAGCCCACAATAATAAACTCACTGATTGTCGTCCAGTTCTTCGGTAGCATTTTGCAAAATCTGCAAAGATTATATGTCAAAAGTGATTAATATTGTTTAATATTATTATTAATAATAATATAATCATAGTTTATATATTAGTTATTTACAATTTAAAATTGGGTTACTTTTTTTTTGATGGCTCCCTTTAGACATTCTGTTAACTGTAAGTAACTTTGCAACTACATTTGTGATCTATTAGGTTATGTTTTGGTTTAACAGAATAAGTTGGTGTATTTAGAAATGTAAAAACAGTAAGTTGAACATCTGGAGAACCATCAGAAAAAAAGTGGTAGCATATTAAGCAGACAGTCTATTATTACTCAGAGTTTGTTAACACGCAAAGTTACTTATGTGTTGTTACACTGAAATACAAATTAAAAAATCTGTACAAAGTTTATGTGAAGTGTCTTTAAATATGTACTAACATATCAAATAATAAATTAATATAATGCACTTATGTACACATTTACAATGTAATAGTATTTAAAAATGTCTGTATGTGTTTACATCTTACATTGCTGTAAATACTCAAATAACCCACACTAAAAGGATAGTTCGAACAAAAATGAAATTTAAACTTTAAACAATTATAATGAAATTTGAACTATTTGTTCAACAAGTAGTTATAGACCCATATGGAAGATATTCTGAAGAATACTGATACCTGTGCACTGACTTCCATAATAGTTTTTACTACTATGGAAGTCAGTGGAGACCATAATCTCTCTCGCTTCCAACATTCTTCAAACATATTAATGTTTTTTTTGTATTCAGCAGAAGAAACTCAGAAGAAAATACAGATTTGGAACAAAACGAGTGTGTAAATGGTGAAAGAATTTTTACTGTAGGGTCAACAGCCCCTTTAATCCTACCTATACCACTAAACACATGCCTAAACTTAACCATATCCCACCAAAATACCAACAACTGTTTTTCAATACAACATGAACATAAATGCATTGTACCAAACAATTATATTTCTTGACAATTTTTCTATATTTCTTGACAAAGCATTAAAGTTAAATATCATGTAGTGGATTTGCACCTGGTATGTTCACTCTGAGGCCTAAATTATGACAAATACATTATTGTGTGTCACATATATAGTGTTTGTCGTTATGTATAGTGTGGTTGGGACTTAACTTTTTATTTTTTTCCCCCCTCATGATGACAGGGACCGGGCTTTAGGGATTGGGTGTCACTCAAAGTTCATGAAGTTGGCCTAACAAACAGGTAGAAACAGGCCCTGGTTTCAGTTGTCATTAAAAGCAGACTATGACATGAATAAAAATAGTAATTACAAAACTTTTGGACATTGGTGGACATTTGGTTCATATTCATTATTTAGTCACACTGTTCACTGAAAAAAATATGGCATCAAAAACTGAGTAACACTTTAGTTTAAGGACCAATTCTCACTATTAACCAGTGGCTTACCTGTCTATTATTAAGATATTGGCTGTTTATTTGTACTTATAAAGTACATATTATGCATGACCTTTATTCCACATTCCTAATACCAATTCCTAAACCCAACTACTACTTTAATAACTATTAATAAGCAGCAAATTAGGAGTTTATTGATTAATTTGTGGCGACGCGGTGCCACAGTGGGTAGCACGTTCGCCTCACAGCAAGAAGGTTGCTGGTTCGAGCCTCGGCTGGGTCAGTTGGCGTTTCTGTGTGGAGTTTGCATGTTCTCCCCGTGTTCGCGTGGGTTTCCTCCGGGTGCTCCGGTTTCCCCCACAAGTCCAAAGACATGCGCTATAGGTGAATTGGGTAAGCTAAATTGTCCGTAGTGTATGAGTGTGTATGGATGTTTCCCAGAGATGGGTTGCAGCTGGAAGTAGAACATATGCTGGATAAGTTGGCGGTTCATTCCGCTGTGGCGACCCCAGATTAATAAAGGGACTAAGCCGAAAAGAAAATGAATGAATGAATGAATGAATGATTAATTTGTACTTTATAATAAAGTGGGAACTCAATGAAGTCTATATAGAGACTCAAAATGCTAGTATATTTCACAAGAATTACAAAGACACATTCAAATGTTGAAGTAAAATATAAATGTAGTCTAATAATAATACACAAGTGCACTTTTTATTGAATTTTAATTGTAATTACTGAATTATCAGTTAAAATTTAAAATCTTTTACACTAGTTTTATAAAGCTTCTTGTGAAATATATATTTTACAATTAAAATATCAAACATGAACATAGTTGATTATTAAAATACCACTCTTAAAATACTCTTAAAGTTGCCATAAACAAGATAATACAGGATGCTTTCTTCCTCAGATCTCAGGTGGTTTTCAGTGTTTGTGAGTGTCAGTGTCTTCATTAATTGCTCCTGTCACTCATCTACTCTGTGAAAACTCTCTGAGGTCTGGTTACCCATCAATTTGTGCTCATCAGGGTCTGTCTGGTTTCTCCAGTGAGCAAATTAAGAGCATGTAGCAAATATGTTGACACTCTTCAGACAAACAACAGTGACAGTGTTTACATGAAACTCTCTCTAATGATGTCCATTTCACAGAGCACCTCTTCTATAGAAAGACAAACATGTTAAAAATAAAAACAAATAACAGCTAAATACATTAGAATTATACAACCCTAATGTTGATTTTTGTAAGCAATAAAACTGAAATGGGCCAAAATAAATAAGTTTATGGGTTATAGAGTACTGACACAGGCAATTTTTCCATGCATTGGTCATTTTAAAGGTTTTAGGTTCTTTGGGATTCCCTAACAAGTTTTCTTGCAGACTAGCCACAAGAAATGTAGTTTTTCTATTTGTTGAGTTAATTTATTATACATTTTATGATAAGGCATGTACTCAAGAGTTTTCTCTTACTGCATTGAGCCAGAAAACGTTCATATCAAACTTATTTACTAATATGCATATTCTAAAGGTTTGCACAGAGGAGTCTGGCCATAAATCATTTGCATATTTATATATTATTACATAAACTTAATTGGCAAAAATGTGAATAAACAGTCGCTTGGGATTTACTGGAGTTTTCAGTTTATTTCTGCTTCTGAATTACATCACGGGGCCTCCAAGTATTTGATATTCTACATATTTGATATTGGTTTAATAAAATGACATTTACTGATATTTGTAGTAGTTTGAAACGATATATTATGTAAATAAATAACAGAAAATTACTGGCAGCTCAATTTACAATATACGGTATATTATTTTTTTAAGAAGTCACTTTGCAGAGTTTTTTTTTTTAAATAAAAGTTGGGGCAGAGATTAAGTTCCCATAATGCAATTTAAAATAATAAAAAAACAGAAAACTATTAATAATACACTACTAGCAATAGTAAATTAACACATAATTGTCCTGTTGTACATTTATTGAATCTTAATCTCCCTACAGCCTCCAGGCTCTCAGTGGGGCCAAGCTGCTAATACACTAATGATATAACTCAATAATAGATTAATAGCTCTGCTGGGAAAATCAACATATTCAGGTACCATTTATTAACACCTCTTAATATATTCTCAAAGGAAATGCAATCTTCCAGAGTGTGAAATGTTAATCTATGTTGTTAGAAAAAATATTTTTGAGATTCCCAAGACCATTTCTTACTTCTGCTAGTTTATTAATGAAATTATTTGTTTGCCTCTGATTTCCTTTTACTAGCTGTGCAGCTTTTATTTTAAAATATTTAGTATTTTCATTCATGTTCTTGACTTTTATCAAATGAACTTTTATTTTGTTATCATTGATAAGTTTTGATAAAGAAAAAATAAGGAAAAGACATGCAATATCTGGTCTATAAATTAGGCCTAAATCATGTCTCCCTGGCCTGTGTCAAAATCATTTAAAGAATTTTTCTATGGGCAACTGATCACAGCATGCCATTTTTGGTTTTACAATACCTTGCATTTAAATATAAAGTAAAATTATCGTTAAATGAATACAATATGTATTTAAGTTGTTTAAAATGTAAATGTTTTATACCAGTTACTTCATTAGTGTCTTGAGCCACATAGACATTTACAGCTTGATCATGTTCATCTTTTTTGTTTGAAAAGTCTAGTAAGAAAAAGAAAGCGTGTTTGCATTAGAAAAACATGACTATGCATACCTTTTTAATGCAAAACTTTAAAACACACCATATTACTGTTTGGGGCGTCACGGTGGCGCAGTGGGTAGCACGTTCGCCTCACAGCAAGAAGGTCGCTGGTTCAAGCCTCGGCTGGGTCAGTTGGCGTTTCTGTGTGGAGTTTGCATGTTCTCCCCGTGTCCGCGTGGGTTTCCTCCGGGTGCTCCGGTTTCCCCCACAAGTCCAAAAACATGTGGTACAGGTGAATTGGGTAAGCTAAATTGTCCGTAGTGTATGTGTGTGAATGAATGTATGGGTGTTTCCCAGTGATGGGTTGCAGCTGGAAGGGCATCCGCTGCGTAAAACATATGCTGGATAAGTTGGCGGTTCATTCCGCTGTGGCGACCCCAGATTAATAAAGGGACTAAGCCGAAAAGAAAATGAATGAATGAATATTACTGTTTGTGACAGTGTGAAATGTCCACTGGGTGGTGCAAAAAAAAAAATCTTATTTCCTAAAACATGTATATTAACATATATATATATATATATATATATATATATATAATATATAAATATATTAAAATATAAAAAACCCTGATACATTAACTTTTTTTGCTTTATAAAAACAGCCTTAAACCTAACCTTAACTCTACCTCTGCATTTCTACTATAATAGATTGCATGTTAAATTAATAACTAAGCTCTGATCTTTAATGGTCTGTTATATTTATGAAGGTTAAAGGTCACAGAGATCTCAAAGACTGGCATTATCCACATTAATTGGTGTTATCACTTTTTATATCACCCTGTTATGATCAAGCTCTCTGGTCTCAGGTTTCCCATCTGTCTGTGTTCCTCAGTGTCTGTCTAGTTTCTCCAGAGAGCAAATTAAGAGCATGTAGCAAATATGTTGACACTCTTCAGACAAACAACAGTGACAGTGTTTTCTGCATTTAATGACATCAAACCTCATGACATCAAACCTCAACTGGGTTTTGTGGTAAGGCCATTTCTATCAAAACACAAACATCAAGGTTTGTTTAGGCTGAAAGTAATATATAGATGGGGTAAATTATGTAAGGCTAATAGGCTACTTTTCATAACCCTAATCAGATATTTAGAAATTTACTAAAATATGTAAATTCTCTATGTTTTATTTGCCAGCTGGTGACACATGTAACATGATAGTAATAAGTTTGCAGCTCGTACCCCTGATCCACTAAATGATAGATAAACAAATAATGTCGAGTTTTTTCTATAAAGGTTTCTAAAAAGAAGTTTAATAAAAAGAATAATAAATTTAAATCCATTGGGGGCATTGCATGGTCAAATGTACAATGGTGCCAAGGGTTTAATACACTGAAGATCTGAATTAACTAACAGATCATGTTATTAATGTCTCTATTGGGAAATGACAGAAAAAAACAATATTTTTTTTGTTTATTAATACTTTAAATATCTTCTCTGTTGTTTTTCATACCTAATATTTTTTATTTCTTTGACCATTCTCTTCATTTTCCATTGTTGTGTTTTTGACTGATAATCACTGTTTTTATAACGTGGTATTAAATTAAAACTATTAAGATGAAACTATAATATATCTAAATATCGAATCACAGATTTTTGTATCTCTCATTAAGCTTTGTTTTGTCTTCCTTGACTAACACCTCAAGATCCACTCATTGCTATTCCTTTGAATGTTGCATAGTGGCCTAAAAAACAAAAGACTCTAAAGCACAGCAAATTGTCCTAACTACATGCAATAAAAGGTATCTTGTTTATGTTAAAATAAGTTTTTGTCCATCCGTGAATTTTTTTTAATTTTTTTTAGAAACATTTTAGAAATGCACTGTTTCTATGGGGCGTTGAGACTAAAACAACAGCATAAAACTACCATGACTATGATCACCTCAGGTGTTGATTATATGCTCTATTCAGTGTTAAATGCTACCAATGGGAGTTTGAATACCATTTCATGTGGCATTTATTACCAGCGGCAGCAAATAGTTAACCTCAGATCTTAAAAATAAAATAACTAGCAAACATATAGTTTGAAAATGAGTGTTAGAACTGTCTGGTGCAGACATACAAATTGCTTGTTGCTGGAATCTTGTTGTGTTGCGTGTTGTTAGGCCACAGTGTAAAACTGCATTTGATAGTCCGCGAACACATGCACAGCAGAAAAATTCTTCCTTGTCCACTGTTTGCTCTTTTTCTCTCCAGAAGTTATCAGTGACAAAGTGGTCTTTGTACACCCTAAAAAAGATGGCTATTCAAAGGTTCTTTGTACATAGTAATAGAACCATATTTTCCTGAAGTATACTTTTATGCTAAGATGATCCTTTAGGTGAGTTTAGGGTTCTTTTTTCTCACCTTTTTGTTTGTAAAATATGTAACTGACAACACCTGCTCCCTCATTACTGGTTTCTGGAGCTCAAGAGATCAACTTCAAGAGATGATCTACACCAGTGGTCGCCTAATGCCGAGTTCAGACTGGCAGATTTTCAAAGTAGTCGCATCACAGATGTTTTCATGTTTAGTATATCTTTTGTTATTAACTACATAATGAGAAAGAAGCCTTTAATGTGCTAATTTTGCTCGTCTGGCTTTTGAAGGGAATTAGCGATTTCTTTTTTCTTTTTCGATTGTGGTATTGCTCAGATGACATGTCAAACAGACCCAGGTGCTCCTGCCAAATTTCCACTAGTTTTTCCTCCATTTCTTTGGTCCAAAAAGACCAAAGTAGTGTTGTGGCTAGTGTTGGAGGGGTTGGGTGGTGCGGTGGTTCGTAGATTGCTAGGTGACCATCAACCATTTTCTCAGAGGATGACAAGCTGACAAAACATTGCTGTCACTCTGATACAAGCTTTAGTTACGGAGAAAATTACAAAGCTTCCCGCTGGCCTGGATGCGGCTCTCTCATTGGATGTAGGTAATCGCAGATGTTATTTTTAATCAGAACACATTTCACATGGCATGATTTTGAATCGCCAACAGGTCCAGATATTTAGCATGCCAAATATCTCACGGGTGTTGGCAACTCATTGGCGATT
This sequence comes from Danio jaintianensis, assembly GCA_903798115.1. Classification (NCBI taxonomy): domain Eukaryota; kingdom Metazoa; phylum Chordata; class Actinopteri; order Cypriniformes; family Danionidae; genus Danio; species Danio jaintianensis. Next base: position 6,284,166 of record CAIGQV010018202.1, read on the forward strand.
CTCTCAGATCGCGTCTTTAATAGTTCACACTGTGTGAATGTTACTCATGTGAACGAGCACCGATTTACCTGTAATGTTGGTAATTTGTCTGCGATTTCACAAAACCTGTCGACGAGTCAAAATCAGGGCTCAAATCATGCAGTCTGAACTCGGCATAACTTGCTCCTGGAAGGCCAGTGTCCTAAAGAGTTTAGCTCCAACCCTAATCAAACACACCTGAACAAGCTTATCAAGGTCTTACTAGATATACTTGAAACTTCCTGTCAGGTGTGTTGAGGCAAGTTGGAGCTAAACTCTGCAGGGACACCAGCCCTCCAGGACTGAGATTGGTGACCACTGATCTACTCAGACTGTAAACACTTTTTTAACAGGTAAATTCCTTATTTCCTAATTCCTATATTTTATCTTTCAAAACGTAATCTTTCAACCAATCATGTTTTTATGTGGCTCTGTTCAGTTGCCTTTTCTCCACTGAAGTATCAGAGATTTCCCCTCCTAATTTTTGCTTGGGTTTATCCATAAAATGTAACAAAAATTTAAGAGATACCCAATGACTTCACTTTTTCTTTTTAACACAGCAAAGATATCAAATACCGTCCATTTTTGCTACTTTTGGCCTTCCTAAACATAATTGTTTGTATCTAAACAAATGGAAGCGACACATTGTCACCAAATTCATTTGTGTTTTCAGATGCTGTGATATCTTATATTATCTGCAGAGAGTAAATATGACAATTTTATTAAAATACAATCTTGACAATGGACATGAAGGCATCATAGAGGATTGTGAAGACATTTGAAGACATGTGCTAGTTATTTAATTTTCAAGATGTGTTGGAATTTCAGTATGACTATAAATGTCAAACAAAATGGTATTCAAATATAATAATTATATTACAATTTATATTATTATATAAATTATGTTATAAATGTGAATAAAGCACATAATCAGAACCAGAAGTTTTCATTGTCTTATTAGTTTATGTTATTATTTCAGCTGCAGTGTCGCAAAAATATAAACTATTTCTAAAATAGAAACTTTACATTAAACTCAGATTAACATGGATTTTTCATTAAAAACCCACAGATTACATTCATTTTTAGCAGCAACTGTGAATTGAGCTGTGTTAATTCTTGATGGTACCTTAGATGAAAAGCTGGCATTATGTATATTATTATTAAATTAATTAATTAATTATAATTATTTAAGGTGTGGAATAAAGTACAAATATGATGTCTAGAATGACTTTTTGTTGTCCCTTACACCACAACATATAATCATCTCTGCATTTGTTTTATTTTTAACATGAGCATCACAAAAAACATTGGAAAAAACAGCAAATCCTATATGACAATAATAATTATGTTAAAACCTTTAAATTATTTGGTGCAACTTTTCTGTATAAAAATACATCTGCTAACCGTTTCCTGATCTCTTTAGTTCTGGTGCAATAAACAGTGGGGTTTATTAAGGGAGGAATAAGCGATGAAATAATCAGTATTGCATTTCTCTCTGTTAAAGTCAACACAACTCCTATTCGAGTTAGTAATGCAGAAACTATTTTCGGTGCATAGTAACTGAGCAGGACAACAAGGTGACTCAAGCAAGTGTTGATCATTTGCTTTCTGCTCGAATTATTGGACAGTTTAGTCACACTATATGCCAGGACAGCATATGTACACATAACAAAGGGAAACAGTCCACAGAACCACCACAGATTAATCATTGCAGGCAAAAAAAAGTATGGCTCAGGATTAACACAAGCAGCTCTGATCATGGAAGGATAATCACAGAACACATATTTGATGACAGGCTGACAGTATGGGGCATTGTCTACTGCTGATGTCAAGACACCCATTAAAGTAATTGCAATGATCCAAGTCAATAGAATAAAAAGAAATGTCCTTGAATTTGTTACAATGCTGTGGTATCTTAATGGAAGTCTAATGGCAATAAGTCTGTCTATTGCCATTAATGTCAGAGCCATGCACTCTGTGAAATCACCAATATGATAGAAGAACATCCTGGAGATACAAGAGTAGTATGAAACAGTTTTAACCTCAGCCAGCAGCACTGAGATCATGGTTGTGCTGCAGGTCGAGGAGTACATTATATCAACAACAGCTAAATTACAGATTAATATGTACATTGGTTTGTGTAAATGTCTGTCAGTCAAGATGATGCAAAGATTGATGCCGTTCCCAAGCAGTATGAGTATGTAGGTTATCAAGATGAGGGATCCGAGAAGCTTTTGGTTCTGCAGGTGATCAAATCCAGTGATTATAAAGCTTTCTACATTATTCACAGTATAATTTCCCATATTCAGTACAATTTTAAACAAATAGACACAAACTCACTAAAGTCCACTACATACAAACTACAAGTCAAAATCACCTAAGCTAAAGACTTGATGTACTCATATATGCACAGAAAAAAAGCTCCTGTGAAAGAAAATGGCAGAAAGATGTAGACAGCGTCTGTAACAGCCATGTGATGAAAATTTCTGAGGTTAAAGTACAGTTTCAAAAAAAACACAAAAAGAGATTTAATCATTTTAAAGAATAAATATGAAAAAGATATACAACATTTTCTTATTCTTATGGCATTCCTCCTTAGATCCTGAAAAATTGTTCGATTTTAAAAATGTTCAGAGAATTTCAAATTTGCATGCAAGAGATTTTGTGCTGTTCCTCTTTCATTTCAACAAAAGCAACACTGATGTCCCCTCTTATATATATTCATTGTGTGACATACATCATGGTTACTTAGCAGCCTTAATTAAACTTGGGAATTTGTTCAGAACACCACAGTTCATAACAGTTTAAGGCTGATACAATACACAAACCATGGTACAATTTAATGCACAAAACTATGATTATGTTGTAATATATTAAACAAATGTATTTATCTAGTTTTTTTTAATGTTTTCATACACTAATCGCATCTACCACAGATAGCATACATAGTTTCTACATTCGACCACTTCAGATACAGTATGTCATGTTTTTCCCATCATTGCAGTGATACTGCTTATCAGAGTAAAATATAAGAGCAAAATCAAGGTTTTCCAAGACCACACATTACAAGATAAAAATATTCAAGATTTAAATTCCTGAAGAAAAATGATAACTTGTGATTTCCTTTGTATTAATGCAATATTGCAGGTTTTTAAACAATGGTAACCATTCATGTTGTGTTAGCTAACGTTTACCATAATTGATTGTTTAACACTATTATTTACAGAATCCATGAATTCAATTCAATTCAATTCATCTTTATTTCTATAGCGCTTATACAATGTAGATTGTGTCAAAGCAGCTTCACATAGAAGATTATAGTGAATTGGAATGGTGTCCGTTCAGTTTTTAGAGTTTAAGTTCAGTTCAGTGTGGTTTAATTTTCACTGCTGAGAGTCCAAACACTGAAGAGCAAATCCATCGATGCGCAGCTCTACAGGTCCCGAACCATGCAAGCCAGTGGCGACAGCGGCGAGGAACGAACTTCACCAATAGAAGATAGAAGATAGACATATAATTTTTTCTTTTAAATATTTAAATTTGAACATATCTATATTGTTGTGTGGTATTCTGCACCATAGAATTTGACCATATCATAAAGGCACACGACTTGCAAACAGTGACCCATAAAAATGTATGGGCATGTGGCCTCATAAGTAAATTCCACTTGCCAATATTTTTTGGCCCTTTTTTTATCCAAACTAGAAGTGACCGGTTTCCTAGGTGGAATCCCTCATCTCATCTGTCTCCAATGTGTTATCTTTGTTCCATCTTTCAGGGAACATGGGTTACATCCGTAATCAAGACGTTCTTTTAGGTTTTAAGTTCAAAATCTGATTGGCTGAAAGTTTACGCGGCCACTCCCATACATGCATGTATTTAAGTGGTATTTTATTCATTCATTAATTTCCCTTTGGCTTAGTCCCTTTATTAATCAGGGGTCGCCACAGCGGAATGAATCGCCAACTTATCCAGCACGTTTTTACACAGCAGATGTTCTTCCAGCAGCAACCCAGTACTGGGAAACATCCATACACTCATTCACACACAAACACTACGGCCAATTTAGTTTATTCAATTCTCCTATACCGCATGTCTTTAGACTGTGGGGGAAACCGGAGCACCCAGAGGAAACTCATGTGAATATGGGGAGAACATGCAAACTCCACACAGAAATGCCAACTGACCCAGCCGGGACTCGAACCAGCGACTTCCTTGTTGTGAGGTGACAGTGCTAACCACTGAGCCACCATGTTGCCCTCAATGAAAGTTATGACACACAAATTGAATATTGCTTTTGATTGGCAAAAGTCAATTATGCCCAAAAGGGGTGTAACGGTACACTGAAGTCATGGTTCAGTACGTACCTCGGTTTTGGGGTCACAGTTCGGTATGGGTACGGTACAACAAGAATAATAACAAATCCCCAGTGCTTGCTTTTTCTGTTTATTTTGAACAGGCAGAAGTGTTTTCACACAATCATCTACAGAACTGAAAAGCTTCTTGTGATGCAAAAGTACAAAAAATAAACACAATAATGAAAAATAAAACATTATAATTAGGAGACTGTTTATTAAACTTTCAAAGGTTGAGCCCAACCCTCTACTAAAACAACAGAATTGTAATTGTGCATAAGATTTAGTAAGCTTCAAAACTGCAATCTCTTTAAATGAAGAGGCTAGCTCCATCCATAAAAGCGGGAGCTGCAGACAACAACTATTCAAGTCTTGTGTGTGTGTAGAGAAAGAACTCACATGTGCGCGAGATGAGACAGAATCTTACATTTCCATTGCTTTTTTTATGTAAACGCAGTTGACACATGTGTGACTCACATCGTCTGTAGCTCCTCGCACATGAGCACAGTGTTTTTTAGACAGCGTGTCAAGATAAAATAGTTTCAACTTTTACCAGCAGCAGCACTCAATCATTACTGTCAGTTCCAGAGCAGTGGGCCATTCAAAAGAACTCAGAGGTGGGACTAGCATTGCGAACTTCAGTGTAGCAAGTTGACATGACAACAGCAACATGGCAGAATTACTTCTGAGCATTTTCTGATGCAAAGATGTATTTTGGCTGCTCAGTTGCTGGACTGATGTGTTTTTTTTCAGCCTTAAGCCGCGTTTCCACTGGCACATTGGGAGCGAAGCGTAGCAAGTGTTTTCAGTCCATTAATATGGAAGTTCAGCATAAGCTATTACACAGTGCAATTAAGCAATTGAAAGCTGCACGAAAAAATCATTGAGAGCAGCCGAGAGTGTCAGAAAGGTTGCCATTTCTCGACTTGTCAAGCAAAAAACTATCATCGACAATGTCAAGCAAAAAACACTGTGAAAAGTAGGAAAGGCAAGATGTTGATGTATGTTTCCGAGTGTTTACGTAACTGGTTTATTGAGCTGAAAATATACCGTAACAGTACATCTAGACAGACTGTAATCGCAGTAGGAGAACATGAACACATGAACAGATGAATACATGTACGGTTACACCCCTAATGTCCAATAATTATGTCAATGTGTCTGATTTGATGAGTATTCAGTCAGTTATTCCTTATATGTAAAAATTTGAGAAACTGTGCTGTCTGTAATGTTTTCAGTGTGCTGCATCTGTGGATTGTCTTAAAGTGAAAACATCTTATTGCTGCTGTCTGTTTTTAATATGAATCTAACAAACAATCTAGCTCAGCTATTAATGAGTCATTACGAGGACCCTTGTGTATATTAATGAAGTGGAAACCATTTTGTGCAGCCTGTTTTATTAACACAGTAAATAGCACTTTACAGTTTATTTAATCTGTTTTGACAAATAAAGCAAACCTCAGAGTTATCAGAGTGATGTCATTAGAGGCAGTTTCCATTATCCATGTTCATGATGACACACAAACTAAATTTGACTGTAACCTTTAACCTTGACCATTACTTATGAAGATAAAAAGACCCAAACAAAATTGAGATTGACAGCACTAAAAAGGATATTCAGTATTCAAAAACTGAATTTGTTATTTGCGTTTACCACACATGAGCCACATTGTACATGACAGCTGTTTAAACATGTTTTCAGAGATTTAAGTGCAGGTTTAGTGATATTTTAGGCTTTGAGGCATTCATTTCTTTCAATACTGGCATTTCTCTTCCCCTAGTTCTTCCCCCCATCAAAACAACTGACGTCATCACAGTTAACCATGCAAATGAATAGAATGTATTACGATATAACCTTAAAATGACCTGGTACCACTTTTTTGAGCAAAAATACATCTGCTAATCGTTTCCTGATCTCTTTAGTTCTGGTGCAATAAACAATGGGGTTTATTAAAGCAGGAATAAGAGATGAAATAATCAGTATTGCATTTCTCTCTGTTAAAGTCAACACAACTCCTATTCGAGTGAGTAGGTTAGAGACCAATTTTGGTGCATAGAAACTTAGCAGTACAATTAAATGACTCAAGCAAGTGTTGATCATTTGCTTTCTGCTTGAGTTGGACAGTTTAGTCACACTATATGCCAGAACAGCATAAGTGCAGATAACAAAGGGAAACAGTCCACAGAAAAACCACAGATTAATCATTGCAGGCAGGAAAAAGTATGGCTCAGGATTAACACAAGCAGCTCTGATCATTGAAGGATAGTCACAGAAAACATATTTGATGATTGGCTGACAGTATGGGGCATTGTCTAATATTGATGTCAAAACACCCATTAAAGCGATTGCAATGATCCAAGTCAATACAATAAAGAGAAATGTTTGTGAATTTGTTACAATGCTGTGGTATCTTAATGGAAGCCTAATGGCAATAAGTCTGTCTATTGCCATTAATGTCAGAGCCATGCATATTGTATAATCACCAAGATGATAGAAGAACATCCTGGAGATACAAGAGTAGTATGAAACCGTTTTAACCTCAGCCAGCAGCACTGAGATCATGGTTGTGCTGCAGGTCGAGGAGTACATTATGTCAACAACAGCTAGATTACAGATTAATATATACATTGGTTTGTATAAATGTTTGTCAGCCAAGATGATACACAGATTGATGCCGTTCCCAAGCAGTATGAGTATGTAGGTTATCAAGATGAGGAATCCAAAGAGCTTTTGGTTCTGCAGGTGATCAAATCCAGTGATTATAAAGCTGTCAACATTTTTCATTGTAGAATTTTCAGCCGCCATTTTTCACTGTATTGCTCAGCAAATATTAAAAGTTACCACATACAAATGTCAGGAAAAATCAGTGAAAGTCCTGATGTATTCATATATGCAGAAAAAAAAAGCTCCTGTGAAGGAAAATGGCAGAAAACTGTAGGCAGTCTCTGTAACATACAGGTGATGAAAACTGTGAAAGTTAAAGTATAGTTTCAAAAGAAACACAAAAAGTGTTTTACTCATTTCAAAAACGTATGAATAAAATATAAAACATGTTCTAGAGTTATTCTTTATAGGCTTTCCTCCTTATATATACACACACATATTTACATTTATAATCTGTGAATAGTAAAATAACTGCAATTGCAACTTTATCTATAATGCACTCTAAAATAAAGTTGATCAAAATGCTAACAACAAAATAAAACATAAAAACAAGGACATAAAACAGACAATGAGTTGTTTCTCTCTTAAAGTTGACAAATGTACGAGGTCCTGCCTTTTATATCCAATATGTGACAACTCATACCTTACCGTTACCTAGCAGCTGTCAAACAAGGGAGTTTTGTCAGATTACTGTAATGTCTCTAAAAATACAACTAGGAAATTTATTTAGCAAATATGTGAGAATTACAACAAACATGTACAACATTACAACATGTAATCTCATCAGTAATTATTTGCAAAATATTTTAGAAAAAAAGGGTTCTATCACACATTTTTGTATTTCTGTCTTGATAGCAAACATTATAAAGACAGCATCTAAATTAGGGCTATGTATTGGCAAGCTTATAAAAAGGCTGGTCATCCAGGTGTCACGAGATGGTATAGGAGACGGGACAAAAGGTAGGATCCAAGTGCATTTAATTGTGAGTCATCTTACAAAAACTGGACATGGTGAAAAACAAAGTAACAAAATAACAAAACAATAAACTAAGACCAGGAACTAAAACATAACATGAGCAAAAACCATACTATCAAAACCAACGGCAACAAGAAGACATATAACGACAGAGCAAAGACAAGACGGGTGCAGGGTATATTTATAGTCCAAACAATGAGAAGTGATAGGATGCAGCTGCGTGTGTGATGAGTGGAAGTGGAAACCGGGTGTGTGTGGCGGAATGATGGGAATTGTAGTTCGTTATGATTTGTAGTTCACCAGCGATCTCTGAAGTCCTTGATCGCTGGTGAACATGACAGTACCCCCCTCCTAAGGAGCGGATTCCAGACGCGACAGAATATTCCCGGAGGGAGGTGAAGCGGAGGCGGAACAGGGGGAGGGCATGGAGGGTCCAAAACAAAACACTAAAACAAACTGGCACATAACACAGTGACTAGACAGGAACAAGAAATACAAAAACTGTGGAACAAGGAACTGTGGCGGACCTGGAGCGTGGAACTCCGGCGGATCTGGAGCATGAAGCTGTGGAGGACCTGGAGCATGGAATTTAGGGGGATCTGGAGCGTGAAGCTGTGGAGGACCTGGAGCATGGAATTCAGGCGGATCTGGAGCATGAAGCTGCGGAGGACCTGGAGCATGGAACTCAGGCGGATCTGGAGCATGAAGCTGCGGAGGACCTGGAGCATGGAATTCAGGCGGATCTGGAGTATGAAGCTGCGGAGGACCTGGAGCATGGAATTCAGGCGGATCTGGAATATGAAGCTGTGGAGGACCTGGAGCATGGAATTCAGGCGGATCTGGAGCATGAAGCTGTGGAGGACCTGGAGCATGGAATTTAGGCGGATCTGGATCATGAAGCTGTGGTATGTCTGGGGGTTTAGGATCAGCAGGCAGATATGGGTTAAACGCCCTCCGTGGGTCTGGAGGTTTAGGTTCAGGACGTACTGGCGGTTCACCGAACCCCAGTGAGTCAGGAGGCTTTGATTCAGGAGGTACTGGCGGTTCACCGAACCCCAGCGGATCAGAAGGCTTTGGTTCAGGAGGTACTGGCGGTTCACCGAACCCCAGCGGATCAGAAGGCTTTGATTCAGGAAACTCTGGCAGTTCATCGAACCCCAGTGGCACTAAGGAATCACAAGCCTCAAACAGTTTTTCGTGGGACTCAAGTGGCACCTCCGGCTTTTCGTGGGACTCAGACGGCTGCTCTGGCAGCACTGGGGAGTCACACGGCTCTGCCATCCCT
>CAIGQV010018202.1:6293474-6305700 GCA_903798115.1 Danio jaintianensis
CGGCTCTGCCATCCCTTCATGGGGCTCAAATGGCACCTCCGGCTTTTCGTGGGACTCAAACGGCTGCTCTGGCAGCACTGGGGAGTCACACGGCTCTGCCAGCCCTTCATGGGGCTCAAGTGGCACCTCCGGCCTTTCGTGGGACTCAGGGGACTGCTCTGGCAGCACTGGGGAGTCACACGGCTCTGCCAGCCCTTCATGGGACTCAAAAAAAACTGGTCGTGAACTTGACTGTCGAGGATAGGCGCGGAGCTTAAGGTTAGCTTTCCTCCTTTTGCTATCCTGATGTTCCTCCTCCTCCACAACTGAGATAGCGAAGGGAGAACCCGACAACAAAAGTGCAAACTCCATGTATAGATATAGACCCCAGTCCTCCTCAAATGTTGGCATTCTTGAGCGAACTGGGTCTGAAAGTCCTCCTTGAAAAAACATCATCAACAGTAGGTCGTCGTAGCTGCTTCTCGGCGCCAAGTTCAAAAACTCTGCAATGTATCGCTCAACGGAGCGATTACCCTGCTGGAGTCTGACTATCTCACCATCTGCTGGATCCATAATGGCTCTGTCGTTCTGTCACGAGATGGTATAGGAGACGGGACAAAAGGTAGGATCCAAGTGCATTTAATTGTGAGTCATCTTACAAAAACTGGACATGGTGAAAAACAAAGTAACAAAATAACAAATAACAAAACAATAAACTAAGACCAGGAACTAAAACATAACATGAGCAAAAACCATACTATCAAAACCAACGGCAACAAGAAGACATATAACGACAGAGCAAAGACAAGACGGGTGCAGGGTATATTTATAGTCCAAACAATGAGAAGTGATAGGATGCAGCTGCGTGTGTGATGAGTGGAAGTGGAAACCGGGTGTGTGTGGCGGAATGATGGGAATTGTAGTTCGTTATGATTTGTAGTTCACCAGCGATCTCTGAAGTCCTTGATCGCTGGTGAACATGACACCAGGGAAGTCAAATGAAAGAGAGGACAGAATAATGTAGAAAATGTCAATAAGTTATCAGTTCAACACTGCGGCTGGAATTGCTCAGCAGTTCAGTGCTTAACAGGCTAAAGGTGATGATACATGGAGCAACTTTTAGAGCAAAGTTGCTTTTTTTGGGCAATTATTTAGTGCAACAAAAAAATTATAGTTACTGCTGGTTCCCAGCAGCTTGCTCTAAGCCCCAATCATAAGGATAAATATCCTTGAACAGCTGTCACTAGTTGTATGAAGAGTGGATGTATATTTACAAAATGTATTATTAATTATAATGCTAATATATAAAGAAGGCATGACAAGGAAGCACAAAGCAAACACACTGAGACTTTAGACCTATACAAAAGTATACAAGAAAGCTAAATCACTTATTGCACCTTTAAATTTAACTGTTTTGTGTTGACACATGACAACTTACCAAAATAATAAGGTCATTTTCCTTGCTCCACTGCTGTTTAGAAACTGACACATTGTTTTAATTTTTTATGCTCACTTGATTTCTATCCATACGTTTGTATGGCATGTTTGTATATCCATAACTACATGAAGACTTGGAAGGTGACAGGTGAGGTGAACTAACTTAAATTGCATAGGCTGGAGACCTAGATAAATTAATTAATCTTTACTGTCTCTTATAATTTTATTGATGCATTATAGATTTGTCTTGTTCAAGATGCCACCATTTGAGTGTTTGTGAATTATGTTATGAAATCAATATGCAACATTTTAATTACATTCAAATTATTCAAATGTCTCATCACTAGATTGTAGTCTATAGCTTCAATCTTTTATTATTTTTTCGAGTTACACTCACATCCTGAATATATTCCTCTTGTGCATATTGTCTGAATGACTCACTATGTCCCTGGGTAGTGTCAAATTAATAGGAGAGCCATAGCTTATATTGAAAGCTTGTCTGACAGAGAAGTGGGGTGTGGTTTTGCAAAGGGTCAATTGGGAACAATAGCGAGGTAAAAATCACACAACAATGTCAGCGCATGCTGAGGCACACAGGGTGTAAAAGTCACCAACTTTCTGCCAAGTTAAAAGCTACAGATCTTCAAACTTTGTGTGGCCTTCAGATTATCTTAAGAACAGTGCACAGAGAGCTTCATTGTATGAATTTCCATGGTCAAGCAGCTGAATCCAAGTTTTGCCTCTCCAGATGCAATGCAAAGCGTGTAAAGCACGCCACCACCAGACTTCGATGGATGAGTCTGGGTTTGGTGCTTGCGAGGAGGACAGTACTTGCCTGACTATATCGTGCCAAGTGTAAAGTTTGGAGGAGGGAAATTATGGTGTGGGGTGGATTTTCAGGGATCGGGGTTGGCCCCTGAGTTCCAGTGAAAGAAACTCTTAATGCTTCAGCATATCAAGACATTTTAGACAATTTCATGCTCCCAACTTTGTGTACAACAGTTTGGTGATGTCCCCTTCATGTTCCAACATGACTGCGCACTAGTGCACAAAGCAAGGTCTATAAAGACATGGATGATTGAGTTTGGTGTGGAGGAACTCGACTAGCAGGCACTAGAAGTCCTGACCTCAACCAAATAGAAGACTTTGGGACAATTAAAATAATTTAAGAATGCCTTTCTCTGTTAGTGACCTCAAGCTGAAGCGAACTTGGGTTCTGCAACAGGACAATGACACAAAGCACACCAGGAAGTCCACTTCTGAAATGAAGTGGAAACAAAATGAAGACTCTGAAGTGGCCTAGCCAAAATCCTGATTTGAATCCAACTGAGATGCTATGGTATGAATTTAAAAAGACGGTTCATGCTCGAAAAGCCAGAATTACAACAATTCTGCAAAGATGAGTGGGCCAAAGTTCTGTAACAGACTCATTCAGGGGTTTTCCTGGGTCAAAATTTGTCCTCAGTGGTGGCTGACTGGCACGGTACAGAGTACTCGTGTACCCACGTGATCTACAAGCCCAATGTTAACAATACATTTTAAATAAAGACAAAGAAACAGTTTGTGATTTTTGCTTATCTAATTTATTCATGAAAAAACAAAAAACAATCACTGTCAGGACAGATAGAAAAAGAAATTAGAACTTACCAAATTATATTTGACGGGTGCAAAGTCGACAGAATTGAAAAAGGTGAAAAAAATTATATATATATATATGATGGCACACACAATTAAACTAAATTTGACTTTAAGCTTCCCGGAGGAAACCCACGTGAACATGGGGAGAACATGCAAACTCCACACAGAAATGCCAACTGATCCAGCCGAGGCTCGAACCAGCGACCTTCTTGCTGTGAGGCGATCGTGCTACCCACTGCGCCACCGTGACACCCAACATGTAACATGTATTTCCAATTAGTTAATCTTTATATTTACATGTCTGTTAGGACTTAACCTGCCAATCTGCCATGTTTATCTAATCAGTGGTACATAGGAAAGGAGTGAATGTGATTTATTTATATAAAGTCCTATACAAAAATACAATACAAATTTAGTATACATTATGAGGTAAACAGGCCTCACATATTGTTAGTGGGGTATAAATTAAAATGTGAGAGTTAGTCAGCCCTGTGCATGTGAGCCACAAAGTTTTAAGCCAATGTTTTATTAAGTGCATACAAAATTAAGTTTGTAGATAGTTTGCTTTATGCAGTAATATCTAAATTGAACAGTTTTATGCACTAGACTGATTTTATTCTAAAAATGCCACACACACAAAAGTACCTTGTATCATTTTGCTTACCCCATTGGCAGATTATTTTGCTTGTTTTAAGGAAAACTCACTTAATTTTAACTTATTTCAGAAAACAAGAATGATTTTTACTTGTCTAGAAAATGCTTCTTGATTTAATAATTTTTAGATATTTGGACTAGAAACAGGACAAAAATAAGTAAGAAATGCATTTTTGCACTTGGTTTGAGAACCTGGTAGAGTGAACCTGATCTATTTACAATATTTACAATAAACAAACAGACAAAACAAAAGAAAAGAAAATTAGACTATGGTTGATGCTAAAGAAAAGTCTATGTGTGGCGCTAAAGAAAAGAAACTATCAAAACTAAAACTTACCAATATCAAATCTCCTGTAATCTAGTTTAAGAAACAAAAAATCTGCAAAAACATGTCTTCAACATCCAAAGACACCTTACCTAAACTACACTATCAACTTAACCAAAAATATAAGGTTTGGTGCTCAACCACCTCTCCATTCCCTACAAGAAAATGGAATGAATGGTTACTCACGAGTAAGAACACACAGTGACTAAGGCCCCATTTACACTAATTCGTTTTAGTTTTAAAACGCATAACTTTTGCTACAGTTATGCCTTCCGTCCACACTACCCCTGAGTTTTCGAGCCCAGAAAACAGAGCATTTTGAAAACGCTGAAGTGGTCGTTTTCATTTTAAAACGCTGCTGCTCCGTGTCAGTGTGGATGGGGGAAAACGGAGACATCTGAAAATAGAGGCATGGCTGCAGACATTCGCCTATATGGTAGGCTTTTTCTCAATATTAAGTACACAAAGTTCAGTCCTGCATCCTTTCCTTGTAAGTTCAGACTTCGCAAGTTTGATATGGAAAACAAACTCCCGAGGACACGTTGGGTAAATCTTAAAAGGGAACAGTGTACTTTATATCATCATTTACACCACCCTGGCTACGTTGTTTCACTTTGTTCACTTGTTCATCTTAACAATAAAATGAAAACATGATATAAATAACTGCCTGTTTTCATTTTGATATTAACAATTTAACAGACACCAAAAATGTTGTGTAGCTACATATTTATATGACCGCCATCTTCACTGTATGCATATTTATAACAAAACGGAGCTTATAACATAACTGCCTCCTTTCATTTTCATTGAAAAATACGAAACATACCCTGTCTCTTTTGCTGAATATCAGTTTTAAAAATCAATAATGGCCATTATAAAAGTATAATGTAGGCCTACAATAAAGGAAATAAAGGCAAGCATTCAGTCAAATATGCAGAATCGTTACGTCACGTCACGTTACCTGAGAACAAGTGATAGATTCAAAAGACTGAAGAATTGTTAGATAGAGGCAAGATGAATTAAATATCACGTTTAACAACTATAGTGAAATGAGATCCAGCGGTAGATCCTTGATGAACTGTTCGACGTGCGCTGCTCTCTTCTGGGGAGGTGTGCTCAGAGCACTCGCTGACTGTGTGTGTGTGGTCACGTGATGTGTGTTTTCAGCGGTCTAGTGTGGACGGAGATTTTTTCAGAAACGCTAGGTGAAAAACCAGTGTGGACGTGGATCATTTTCGTTCTAAAACGCCGTTTTAAAATTAAAACGTATTAGTGTAAATGGGGCCTAAATCAAAATGGAGGTCATTTGACAGATATGATTAAGTTTGTTGCACAAATGGTGTTGTTTCATGGTGTAGTGGCTGCAAATCGTGAACATAGTGTCACTTTCACACTCTGTGGAAAAAGTTCCATACCGATGACATATTTATACAGCTGTGAGTGTGAGCATAAGCGTCTTCATGACGACACTACACGCACACATGTGTTAACAAAACAGACCGGCTGAAATCTGCCAGAAAACTGCTTTAAAATCGGAATTTTTATTCAATGTTTGACTATTTCAACTGAATCATTTAATCACATATATACCATCCAAGTAGCAAGTTACTTTTTCCATGCACATCTGTAGAGTAGATTGTAGCTTAAATGTCTACATTTAACCACAATGCTTTAATGTTTTGTATGTTTTAATGCAATTAAATGGTTTAAATGCCTATGCACAAATAATTAAAAGCAGTAACTGATATTACAGTTGGGACTGAGGAACAAGACTTATGTTTATTATAATTATTACATTTTTGCATACAAATAGGGAATACACTGCATCTACAATCAGATTTGCTTAACAAGGATTTTGTCAATGCAGAGAATATTCTTCTGTTCAACATTACAATTTACACTTCAGTCAATACTGTCTTTACAAAACATTGCCCCTTTCTCTCCATTAAACAAATAAATCAACATTAGCATTTCTATCTATTGGCTTACAGTCTCTAACATGAGCAAAAGCTTCACAAAAACATTACCAAAACAATAACGAGTAACATCCCCACAATCACAGATAAGATTAAAATGTTTGAAATTGATTTTAAATTATTTTGTTACTTTTTTGTGTGTGCAAGAATATATCTGTTAATCTTTTTCTGATTTCTTTAGTCCTGATGCAATAAACAGTGGGGTTTATTAAAAGAGAAACAAAGCAGGATACAATCAAAATGGCATTTCTATCTGTTAAAGTCAACACAACTCCTATTCTAGTTAATAAAATATAGACAATCTTTGGTACATAAAAACTGAACAGGACAATTATATGACTCAAGCAAGTGTTAATCATTTGCTTTCTGCTTGAGTTGGCCAGTTTAGTCACACTATATGCCAGAATGGCATATGTGCACAGAATAAAAGGGAATAGTCCACACAATGTCACCATACCATATACTGTAGAAATGGCAAAATAAGGTTCAGGATCAACACAGGCAGCTCTGACCAGAGAAGAATAACTACAGAACACGTATTTGATGACAGGTTGACAGTATGGGAGACTGTCTGCCACAAATGTCAAAAAACCTATTGTAGCAAAACTGAAGATCCAGGTTAGAAAAATAAGCCATAATATTCGTGAGTTTGTTACAAAGCTGTTATACCTTAAAGGAAGATTAATGGCGATAAGTCTATCTATTGCCATTAATGTCAGAGCCAGGCACTCTGTTAAATCTCCAAGATTAAAGAAGTACGTCCTGGAGATACAAGAGTAGTATGAAACTGTTTTAACCTCAGCCAGCAGCACTGAGATCATGGTTGTGCTGCAGGTCGAGGAGTACATTATGTCAACAACAGCTAGATTACAGATTAATATGTACATTGGTTTGTGTAAATGTCTGTCAGTCGAGATGACACACAGATTGATGCCATTCCCAAACAATATGAACATGTAAGATACCAAGACGAGGGATCCAAGGAGCTTTTGGTTCTGCAGGTGATCAAATCCAGTGATTATGAAGCTGTCGACATTTTTCGCAAAAGTTTCATTTGCCATTTTCAATTACCAAACTTCTTACATACAGTTAGTACCCAGTTAGTATAGTTGAAAGGTGGCAATTACATCCTCAATGTACTCATATATGCACAGAAAAAAAGCTCCTGTAAAAGAAAAAGGCAGAAAGATGCAGGCAGTGTCTGTAAGGTACAGGTGATGAAAACTGTAAATATTAAAGAACAGTTTTAACAAAAGTACAAAAAGAGTTTCATTCATTCTAAAGAAGAATGAAAATGTTTTTAAAAAAATTCCCCCGTGTTATGACGTTTTTAATAAAGCAACATAAATAAGAATTAGTATGATACTCTCTCTGACGCTCCTCGAATCCAGGTCAAGTGAAGTGTGTGAGCTTTCCTGCATTTTATATGTTTATTCTGAGACAGGCATGTCATGGTTTCATAGCAACCACAACAAAACATACAAGATATCTTTCCAATCAGTATATATATTTAATTTAAATGTCTGTGAGGACTTGACCTGTCAATCTGGCAGGACAATGTGTGCAAGCTACCAGCAAGCTACTTTTAACATGTTATATAGCATATTGTAGCTGAACTATCTACATTTCTCCACAATGATTTTACTCTACACAAGGGTCCACTTACTAATTCATTATTAGCTGAGTGGTTTAGATCCTAGTACACAAATGTGTTAACAGAATCCGTATTACTCTTGGGACTGATTTATTCATTCATTCATTCATTTTCTTTTCGGCTTAGTCCCTTTATTAATCTGGGGTCGCCACAGCGGAATGAACCGCCAACTTATCCAGCATATGTTTTACGCAGCGGATGCCCTTCCAGCTGCAACCCATCACTGGGAAACATCCATACACTCTCATTCACACACATACACTACAGACAATTTAGCTTACCCAATTCACCTATACCACATGTCTTTGGACTGTGGGGGAAACCCACGCGAACACGGGGAGAACATGCAAACTCCACACAGAAATGCCAACTGACCCAGCCGAGGCTCGAACCAGCGACCTTCTTGCTGTGAGGCGATCGTGCTACCCACTGCGCCACCGAGACGCCCACAACAGATTTAGTTTTGTGTTTATTATTATCATTCATTTTAATTATGCATGTTCACATACACAATCTACAAACAGTTTTGATTAACAGGCATTTGGTAAAAGGATGTTTTTTTCTGTTCAATATCACATCATATATTTTGCCAGTATTGTTAAAGTACATACCCTTATTATGTATTTACTTTATTTGAAAACAAATAAACATCAACAATGCTGCATCCCAATTCGCCTATTTATACTATACGTCCTTAAAGTATGTACTTATTGTGACCCACATGAGTTTTAGGTTACAAATAGATTAAATTAAATATATATATGCGTTATTTATTACTCAATTGTGTGTATTATGTGTATGTATATATTTTCATTACTTTATAATGGTATTAACATTGTATCTTTAAGAAGAATACAAAGTTGCATTTTTTTAAACACTGGTTGAAACCACAGCGTGTCTTTAGTCAACAGAGGACAGCACAGCTGAAGACAAACTCTGTTTCTCTCTGTTTTATTTTAAATTCATTTTAAAGGTTAGTAAAATACTACAATGTAGATGAAATACTGTAATTTTATGAGATAAAATATATGTGTATAACTACAGTATATATGTGTGTAAATTATCTGTGTTAAGTCATGTCTGTTATTTGTGAAGAAGCGAATTTGTGAACTGAGTTTTAAAGGATAATCTGCTGTTAGCATGTGGTACTGTTATTGTTTTACGATCCTGTATTTGACACACGTTACATTTGTATTTATTATACATACATCTATACATGTGATATCTGAGATGTTATGGTTTTTAATGCCATGTGTGAATAAAGTCAACAAAGAGGACAGCACAGCTGAAGACAAACTCTCTGTTTCTCTTTGTTTTTATTCATTTTAAAGACCTCCAGAGTGAGGTCTGCAACATTATTTTTGTGAGGAAAAAGTACATACTTTTGACTGTGTAACAGAAGAGTATGCAAGCTGTGGGACATACTACTTCCTCATTAACCAAGTATTATGTTGCTTAGTTGCGAGCCCTGTCAATCTCCTCACATCATCTACATTTCTTTCAAAATAATCTCCTAAGATATTGGAGATGCAGCAGCAGGTTAATCTGCCATCTGCGAGTCTTTCATGCAGAGAAATATCCTCAGGTCTTCAAAAGTTAATATCCAAATACATCTTTATAAAAGTTCATTTTGTAGTTGCAGAAAAAAGCGTGATTTCGATATTTGCCAGTTGGTCATTATTTAAGAGTCATTTATACATCTTTACCAAAGCCTCTCTACTTGACGGCTGTCAAGTATACACCCTCCCAATTTGTTAATTCTCCCAGAAAACTTGTGTAATTAACCCCCAGTCGTCAATTTTGGTACAGTCTCTCTCTCAAATGTTGGCAGGTATGTCTACGCTTTGAATTTCTACCGGAAATAGTAGACCATCCAGGAAACTTTGGCATACTCTTTTCAACATAACACAGTTTGGGACATACTAATTCTAGTTTCAAATACTATTTAGGAAGGATAGTATGCAGATTGGGACATAGCAAATGTCTATGCTGTCCCTTACAATCTCTAAAGTGACAATCAAAACCAGCAACAGTACGTTTTTATTCAGTGTTTGACCATTTTAACAGAACCATGAATACATGGCCTTTTTTAAAGCAGTGATTAGCGTCTATTTCACAACTTAATAGCCTGTCAGAGCTGTTGTGCTAAATCACATCCGATTCAAGACAGCCACAGTATACAGAGTCTGACTAACCATTTCTCTGCTTTAAAATACAGCATTCTGTGTAACTTAGATGGGTCTGGTATATTTTGTGGTCTGTGTCTGTTTTTATTTTAGTTGGTATAATTTTCTTTTGGCGTCACGGTGGCGCAGTGGGTGGCACAATCGCCTCACAGCAAGAAGGTCGCTGGTTCGAGCCTCGGCTAAGTCAGTTGGCATTTCTGTGTGGAGTTTGCATGTTCTCCCTGTGTTCGCGTGCGTTTCCTCCGGGTGCTCTGGTTTCCCCCACAGTCCAAAGACATGCGCTATAGGTGAATTGGGTAAGCTAAATTGCCCGTAGTGTATGAGTGTGAGTGAGAGTGTATGGGTGTTTCCCAGTGATGGGTTGCAGCTGGAAGGGCATCCGCTGCGTAAAACATATTCTGGATAAGTTGGCGGTTCATTCCGCTGTGGCGACCCCGGATTAATAAAGGGACTAAGCCGAAAAGAAAATGAATGAATAATTTTCTTTTTTGAATGGTCAAGAATGACATTGTTGTTTTTCTGTACAAGTGTGAAAAATTTATTTGTCTATGAAAGTCTATAAAACATCATCCGAATCAAATTAATCATCAAATAAACAAACTATAAGAATATCTTTAAAGATAGATATATAGATAAGTAGATAATAAACTGTTTGCTTTAATTTTTAGCTATGTTTCATTTTTTATCATTTGTCACACATTTCCTCTCAACAAGATGCATGCTTCTGTAGTAGTTTATTCTTTGAATAACTTGAGTTTGGTATTAATTTTACATTACTTTTAATAAGCATGATATATACAAGATAGAGATGGAAAAAAAAGTTAGTTGTTTGTTTTGAAATTTGTGAGACGGAATTTGTCCGATAATAAATCCGAAACACACGTGGTTGTTGTCATGCAGTGAATCCAGCCAATCGTGTAATATCGGTGTCGTCATCGCAACTCCTGCAGTCGCTCTTCAGACGCTGCACCGGCTGAGTCTGCTGTCTGATCTCAGAGCGCTGTCGCGGTACTTTGATGCCACTTGTGACAGTCACGTGGCATCTGTGCAGCGTCAAGCCCGACTAAATTTCTAACCGGCATGCACTGCTTTAAGACAGATTTCGATCGATCTGCGCAGCGTTGCATGAAGTCGAACACACCTATTGTAACATGCAGACAAATATACATATAAAAAAAGTTAAACAAAATATTAATTAATGGAAGTAAATAAGTATGCATACAAAACTCAAAATATAACACAACAAACAACCAATACGAATATAAACCACAGAACAATGGGTTTTATCACCGACCATAAGGTCATGACCCTGATGACGTTACTCAAAAATGGCCACTGAATGGATGGTGGGAAAATACTTTATAAATGTCCTAGGTTGCAGGATACCGGTGAGTGTATGTAACCTTTTTATGGTTTGTTTTTTGAATAAATGGTGTTTAAAGGAACATGTGTCTGTGGTTATTTCAGTGTGTATGGAAAGATGATAAGGGATATTGTTTGAATTGGTTTTGTATTAAAATGGTACATAAACACAGTGACAACCTTAGACAGTAGACCATTTTTTTTTTATAAAAACGTATTTCACATTAAGCCCCGGTCAGATCAAACGATTTTTGTTGTTGGTTACTAAAGTCGCTATGTCAGATTATGCGATTTTTTCTTGATAAAATCTTGACTTGTCATGGGTAACAAATATGCCAGACTACACGTTCCTTCACGATCAGTGATCCCGTGACATCTACGATGAGCGTTATTTCCCAAAGCAGTCACAAGTGTTGCTATAACAATATTTCTTATCTCAATTTAAATTTTTTAAATCTTATTTCAATATCAATAAACACTGATGCTTGCTGACAACTAATAACTACATTATAAGGGCATTCCTTACGACATGGATAGGATCAAACTTATGATTCCTTTTTAATATTAAGATATTTTCTTTGAAATCTAAATTTTCCTGCCATAGGTTGATTATTAAACACTCCCTCGCCTGAACTTGCCATGAGTGAGACGAGAAAATGAAAGCACATCAGCAGCAGCAAGGAAAAATCAGATGCTCAAGACATATTCTTTAAAATAATGACATATTAAATTTTATTTTTATTTTTTATTTTTAAGATTTGTGATACAACCACAGTGAAGCATTCATTAAATCCTTATTTTCCTCAGAGCGAAACAAATCATCCACCCGTAAAGTTGTGTAGTGGATGGGCACAAACAAAAGTGAAGTTTATTCATAAACTAATTTCGAGAGGAGCACGTGCTTATGATTGATAACAGCTGGTCCGCATTAGCTAATGCATGTTCTGCCAATCAGATGATTCCTAAACCACTATAAATAACCAGAGTATTTTACCTTAGCCATCTTCATCTTGAA
>CAIGQV010018202.1:6340700-6354822 GCA_903798115.1 Danio jaintianensis
CATTTATTTAGCCCGCAGACTTCACACAGCCAAATACGTTGTTGTTTTCCATCTGGCCTTTTCTGATCTCTGTGGAAGCTCAGCGGTGATTCCAAATATTATAGATACATTTTTATTTGACCACCAAGACATTTCATATGAAGCATGTTTGGCAAATACGTTTTTTACATATCATTTTATGAATCTGCAGTCTTTAACACTACTTGTCATGGCTTATGACAGACTGGTTGCTATTTGTTTTCCTCTACAGTATCATGCCATTGTAACCAAACCAGCAATGTTTTTGATTTTAGGAGTGATGTGGATTTTTTCTGTGACACATTTTTCTGTATTTGTAAGTTTGCTAAATAGACTCTCTTTTTGTAAATCTAATGTGATTGATAGTTATTTTTGTGATTATAGCCTTATCAATAGACTAGCTTGTAATGATAATTCTATAAATATTTTGATGGTAAAAATTAACTTTGGTCTTCTGATCTGTATGCCACTCATGCTGATCTTCATCTCATATTTCTGCATTTCTCTGGCTTTGTTTAAGATTGCTCATGGTGCTGATCGAGCCAAAGCCATAAAAACCTGCACCTCACATCTTATGTTGGTGGCAATATTTTTTATTCCATTTTTAAGTAATCAAATTGCAATTTTGACAACATCAGTCCACCTAAACATTCGGTTAATTAATAGTTCCCTGACACAGGCAATACCACCTATGCTGAATCCCATCATATACACTCTAAAGACTGATGAGGTCATGCAATCTGTAAAAGAACTGTACAAAAGAAAAGTGAACACAACCACCGAAAGAAGAATGAAATGGAGCAGCAAAAACTCAAAACAAAAATGACAAGTTTAAAGTTATTATTGATTAAATGTCAGATGATGTAACAAATATGTGTTGTACGTTTTTAAACTTTTGAGCTGAAACCTATTAAAGCTGTTTTGTGATTGATTTTACTCTTTTAAAATGCTATATAAAACAAACCTCCAGAGAAGATTTTAAATGCCTTAAGCTTAAGTGACATGAAAGAACATTTTAATTATGTTTGCTTTTTTGTTATGAACAGATGACATCACACTCCTAAATATATTCATATCCTTGACAAATCATTAGCTGGAATTTATTGTAGTTTTGCTGACCATGACCCACACTTTGTAAATGAAATAGTGACCTCCATACAGTAGGCCAACATTTTTCTTTAGAGTGATCCTAGAAACCATGTTTCAGTGAACTAAATTATTTTAAGTCAATAACTACGACAAGCAACCATAATCCCACATAACGTCCTGGTTACGTCCGTAACCCACGTTCCCCGAATAAGGGAACTTCAACGTGCGTCTGGAACAGACTATGGGAGTGCGTCAGACGACCAATCACTCTGAAGAGTAAGAAAACGGGCCAATGAAATGCCAAATTGCATTGGCAGAGCTCTGCTCCACAGCTGGCAGTAATGAGCCATCAGCGCTATATAAGCTGCACGCTGCGGAGTGAGCCTCAGAATTTGCCTGCTGAAGAGCCGATCACTCAGCTAATCAGCTGGAGACTCAGCTGCTGTGGCAGTGGAGACGCACGTCTCCGTTCCCTTATTCGGAAAACATGGGTTACGGACGTAACCAGGACGTTCCCCTTCATACGGGAACTTCAACGTGCGTCTGGAACAGACTATGGGAGACTGTATGGAAAACAATCACTGCGACTGCAGCTAAGCCCGTCACACTCCTGATGTGAAGTTTGCCAAGCATAGCGTGAGCGCACAAGCATCACCAGGAGCACAACCTTCCAACGTCCCTTAGGCCCTTAATTACCATTACATGGGAATAATATAATTTAGATCGGGGGTCGTAAATGTGCTTTTACCTAGCTAATATAGACTAGGGATTTTAGAATTACGACAGTACATTGGGAAAGCGTGCCAGTCCCCGAAGGGGGAGGACGCTGCGGAGCCACCTGCTACCCAAGAGGGGAGACTTGATGGTCATACAGACATCACACTGAGCCAAGCGCCCGACTCCTCCGCTGAGTCGGGTGCTGGGGGCCTCGGAGGAATTCTCTAGGGTTCGCCAAGTGGGAAACTTACTAGAAGAATAAAAAAGACGCACATATCTCCGGGTTAGGGAGCATGGCGGGCAAGCGTTTGTTAACACCCTTCGATTGACTGGGGTTACCCAGTAATCGGGTGGAAACCGACTCCACTCGAAGATTATAGAATCTCGCGAATGTGTTAAGTGTCGCCCAGCCTGCAGCTCTACAGATATCTGTGAGAGAGGCGCCGCGTGCTAACGCCCAGGAGGAGGCGACACTTCTAGTAGAGTGTGCTCTCACGTTTGTGGGATGCGGCTCGCCCTGGTAAGCAAGGGCGATGGCATCAACTATCCAGTGGGCCAACCTCTGTTTTGATACGGCACTTCCCTTCTGCCGACCACCATAACAGATAAAGAGCTGTTCACAAGATCTTAAGTTTTGTGTTCGTTCCACGAAAAGGCGCAAAGCGCGAACGGGACCAAGCAGTGAGTGGACTGGGTCTGCCTCCTCCGAAGGCAGCGCTTGCAGGTTCACCACCTGATCTCTAAATGGGGTGGTAGGAACCTTGGGCAGATAGCCGGGCCGGGGTCTCAGGATAACGTGAGAGTAAGCCTGTCCGAATTCTATGCATGATTCGCTGACCGAAAATGCCTCCAAATCCCTGACTCTCTTGAACGATGCCAACGCGATCAGCAGACCTGTCTTCATTGACAGAAGTTTTAACTAAACCGAATCGAGTGGCTCGAATGGATCTCTCTGCAGACCCGCCAGGACTACAGAGAGATCCCAAGAGGGCATGATAGGGAGGCGGGATGGATTTAATCGCCGCGTGCCTCTGAGGAATCGGATGATTAGGTCATGCTTTCCGAGCGTGTTGCCATCCACTGCATCATGATGAGCGGAGATGGCAGCCACATAAACCTTCAGTGTGTAGGGTGACAGCCTACGCTCCAGCTTATCCTGAAGGAAGGATAACACAATGCTAATCTGGCAAGTCCGGGGGTCTTCTCGGTGAGAAGCGCACCACTCAGTGAATAGACTCCACTTCAGGGCGTAGGCATGCCTCGTAGAGGGTGCTCTAGCCTGAGTGATGGTGTTAACCACCGCCGCCGGTAAGTCACCCAAGTCTTCCGCGCTCCGTCTATGGACCACACGTGGAGGTTCTAGAGATCTGGGCGCGGGTGCCAAAGGGGCCGTCGCGAGGATTGTGAGTTCGGGAACCCAGGTCAGGTTGGGCCAGAGAGGCGCAACAAACAAGACCTGCTCCTCGTCCTCCATGACTTTGCACAGAGTCTGTGCGATTAGGCTCACTGGGGGAAATGCATATTTGCGCATACCCGGTGGCCAGCTGTGAGCCAGCGCATCCGTGCCGAGGGGGGCCTCGGTCAGGGAATAAAACAACTGGCAATGGGTGTTTTCGAAGCAAACAGGTCGACCTGGGCTTTCCCGAATCACTCCCATATCAGCTGGACCGTACCGGGGTGGAGTCTCCATTCTCCTCGGAGCGTTTGATGCCGTGAGAGCACATCGGCTGCACGGTTGAGCTAGCCCGGGATATGAATGGCACGCAGCGAACTCAGCCGCGTATGACTCCAGAGGAGCAGACGGCGAGCGAGCTGAGACATGCGACGAGAACGTATACCTCCCATACGGTTGATATAAGCTACCGTTGCCATGCTGTCCGTCCTGACCAGCACATGCTTCTGCTTTAACACCGGTAAAAAGCGGCGGAGAGCAGGAAACACTGCCAACAGCTCTAGGCAGTTGATATGCCAAAGCAGACGGGGTACGAACCACAAACCCGCAGCTGCGTGCTCGTTGCACACGGCCCCCCAGCCCATGCTGGAGGCATCTGTCGATACGACAACATGCCTGGATGCTTGCCCTAGGGGCACCCCGGCCCGTAGAAAAGCAAGATTCGTCCAGGGACTGAAGGTGCGGCGACACAGCGGAGTGATATGCACCCGGTGCGCGCCATGCCCGTCTGGGAACTCGATAGTGAAGCCAGCGCTGAAGTGGTCTCATATGAAGCAAACCGAGCGGCGTAACAGCGGCTGCGGATGCCATATGCCCCAGGAGCCTCTGAAAATATTTCAGTGGAACCACTATGTTTCTGTCGAGCGTGCTCAGACAGGAAAGCACTAGCCTGGCGCGCTCCTCTGAGAGGCGCGCTACCATAGCGATCGAGTCCAGCTCCAGCCCGAGAAAAGAGATCCTCTGCACTGGGCAAAGTTTGCTCTTCTCTCGGTTGACCCGAAGCCCCAACTGGTCGAGGTGCCGAACCACCCTGTCCCTGTGCATAATCAATTGATCGCGAGACGAGGCTAGAATCAGCCAGTCGTCGAGATAATTGAGAATGCGGATGCCCGCAAGCCGAAGCGGTGCTATGGCACCCTCCGCGAGCTTGGTGAAAACCTGCGGAGACAGAGAGAGCCCGAAGGGGAGGACTTTGTACTGCCATGCTCGTCCTTCGAATGCAAACCGGAGAAATGGACGGTGGCGTGGAAGAATGGAGACATGAAAATACGCGTCCTTCAGGTCTATAGCTGCAAACCAATCCCGAGGACGGACGCACTGGAGTATGAGCTTCTGCGTGAGCATCCTGAACAGCATTTTGTGTAAATGACAGTTCAGTCTGCGCAGATCTAGGATTGGACTTAACCCTCCGCTCTTTTTCGGCACGATGAAGTACGGGCTGTAAAACCCACATTTCATCTCGGCTGGTGGGACCTGCTCGATTGCATCCTTCGCCAGGAGGACAGCAATCTCCTCTCGCAAGACAGGGGCGCTCTCGGGGGAAACCCTCATAGTATGAACACCCGTGAACCTGGGAGGGCGGTTAGCGAATTGAATCGCATAGCCGAGTCTGATCGTCCGCATGAGCCACCGTGACGGGCTGGGCAGCGCTAACCAGGCTGGCAGAGCCCGCGCTAATGGCACCATCGGACTGATCAATGACATGCCAACGAAGGGGCAGCTCGGGAGGGAAGTGCTGAAACCCTGGGCCCGAGGAAGAGCTGAAAATAAGAGAGTCTCTTACCTTCCTCCCTGGATCCCGCGATTAGGCTGGAGTGAGAGAAAGGAGCCCGTCCTCTTGCACTCCGTGAGCCTGTGGCGAAGGGGCCCGGCGCTGCGAGCTGGAAGGCGGAGCGTCCCAGACTGGCAGGGCTCGGGTTTGCACATCCGGAGAGAGGGAAATTTGCTCTTTTTTTGACAATTTGGAGGGCAGCAGTAGTGCTTTTAAAGTCTTTGCTGACTGTAGATGTCCTCGGCCCTCCACCGAGGAAAGGGCAGGTTCTCTCTTCTCCGGATGGCCCGTCTCAGGGACGCTTCGCGGTCCGTTTACCGGACTAAACGGCACCCTGAGGCGGTGGCGTCACGATTCCGCGGGAGGCTCGGCATTGCCGCTTAGCCGGTGGAGCGGGCAGCGGGAGCGGAGCAGGTTTTGGAGCTGCGGGTGGACGCCCTCGGCGAGGGGCAGCCGAGGTGGATGGGGCAGTGGGGAGAGCAGTTTTCCGAGCCCGCTGATAGATGACATCCCTCATCGCCTGGGACTGCTCCTTCACCGCCGAGAACTCCTGGGTAAAGTCCCCGACGGTGTCGCCGAACAGGCCAGCCTGGGATACGGGAGCATTAAGAAAGCGAGCTTTGTCAACATCTCTCATATCGGCCAGGTTTAGCCAGAGGTGGCGTTCCTGGACCACTAATGTGGCCATCGTCTTTCCCAGGGCACGAGCAGCCGATTTGGTGGTCATGAGAGCATAATCGGTTGCCGTGCGGAGCTCATGCATTAAGCCCGAGGAAGAACCACCCCCCTGCAGCTCAGCCAACTTCTCAGCTTGGTAGCGTTTATGGGTGGCCATAGCGTGCAGAGCGGATACAGCCTGTCCCGCAGCAGTGTAGGCTCTGGCCGTGAGAGACTCAGATAACCTACACGCTTTGGAAGGGAGTCTGGGTGGACCTCTCCAGGTGGAGGCGCCTCCACCAGATTGACCGCGATAGCGCGCTCCACCTGGGGAATCGCCTCATAACCCCTGGCTGATCCGCTATCAAGGGTGGTGAGAGCAGGAGCACACGAGGACCGGGCAGAGAAAGGTGCCCTCCATGCCTGCGTGAGCACACAGTGTACTTCCGGGAAGAAAGGGACGGGGGTTTGGAGGGTCTTGCCCTTCTAGCCCCCACGTAACACCCATCTAAGCGGTCCGGCCGTGGTGCTGGGGGACAAGCCATCTCCAGACCCACGGCCGAAGCAGCCCGGAATAACACGGCTAACATGTCCGATTCCAGATCCGAGGCTGCACTGACCACCCCGGAGGGTGGCAGAGGGTCCGGATCTTCATCGGAGCATGTTAGCCCGCCCTCCGATGCAGCGATGGACATCACGTCCCCGGTGTCATCTAATGAGAGCGCGGCCATCCCGGGGGATGGACCAGCGCTCTCACTCGAAGCTTGGACAGAGCCAGCTGAGGAGTGAGGGGTCCGCGGGACCCGAAGGCGACGGATAAGCCCCCACTGTAACCCTCAGGTCTGCCCGTGTGCTAACCGCATGGCGGGGAGCAGCAGGGGTGACGCACCTTAATGCAAGGGTGCGCCGCGACCTTAGCTGTGCAACAGTTAAGCCCTCGCAGTGAGGGCAGCAACTGTTCGCGAGCACCGAATCCACATGCCGGATCCCCAGACATGTGACGCAATGCTCGTGCCTGTCATCCGGGGAGAGGAAACTACCGCATCCAGAAATGCACGGTCGGAACGACATCTTTAAAAAGACGCGTTGCTCGACCGTGTGCTCTCTTAGGGAATTCTGCTCTTTTAGTGTGAAACTGCTCTTTTAGTACACCAGTGAAACGCCCAGGGGACGTGAAACCCAGATCAAACGCCGCTGTTGCGTCTTCTCCCGCACTGGTGATAAACACTGGAACTTCGCTCAAAGTCAGGTTGGCAGAGTAGGTCTTCAGTCTCGTGAGAGGGTCTGAAGCAAAAAAATTCTGAGGCTCACTTCGCAGCGTGCAGCTTATATAGCGCTGATGGCTCATTGCTGCCAGCTGTGGAGCAGAGCTCTGCCAATGCAATTTGGCATTTCATTGGCCCGTTTTCTTACTCTTCAGAGTGATTGGTCGTCTGACGCACTCCCATAGTCGGTTCCAGACGCACGTTGAAGTTCCCGCATGAAGGGGAACTGCAGCACACAGAACGCACAATACAGAAATCGCATTATAGACCTACAATTTTGTT
This sequence comes from Danio jaintianensis, assembly GCA_903798115.1. Lineage (NCBI taxonomy): Eukaryota > Metazoa > Chordata > Actinopteri > Cypriniformes > Danionidae > Danio > Danio jaintianensis. The sequence goes on from CAIGQV010018202.1 coordinate 6,347,953, forward strand.
TGTACCTAACAGTATAGCTAACAATAACTATAATAGCTAAAATACCTAACAGTAACTAAGAGCAAGGGCCTATTTACAGTGCATATGGAAAGTATTCACAGTGCTTCACTTTTTCCACATTTTTTTTTATGTTAGAGCCTTATGCCAAAATGGATTAAATTCATTTATTTCCTCAAAATTCTACACTCAATACCCATAATGACAATGTAAAAAAGATTTTATTTTAATTGTTGCAAATTTATTAAAAATAAAAAACCTGAAAAATCACATGTACATAAGTATTCACAGCCTTTGCTCAATACTTTGTTGATGCCTTTGGCAGCAATTACAGCCTCAAGTCTGTCTGAATATGATGCCACAAGCTTGGCACACCTGCCTTTAGGAATTTTTGCCCATTCCTTTTTGCAGTACCTCTCAAGCTCTATCAGGTTGGATGGGAAGCGACGATGTACAGCCATTTCCAGATCTCTCCAGAGATGTTCAATAGGATTTAGGTCTGGGCTCTGGCTGGGCCACTCAAGGACATTCACTGAGTTGTTGTGAAGCCACTCCATTGTTATTTTAGCGGTGTGCTTTGGGTCATTGTCCTGCTGGAAGATGAACCGTCGCCCCAGTCTGAGGTCAAGAGCACTCTGAAGCAGGTTTCATTCAGGATGTCTCTGTACATTGCTGCATTCATCTTTCCCTCTATCCTGACTAGTCTTCCAATTCCTGCTGCTGAAAAACATCCCACAGCATGATGCTGCCACCACCATGGTTCACTGTAGGGATGGTATTAGCCTGGTGATGAGCGCTGCCTGGTTTTCTCCAAACGTAACGCCTGGCATTCACTCCAAAGAGTTCAATTTTAGTCTCATCAGACCAGAGAATTTTGTTTCAAATGCCTTTTGGCAAATTCCAGGTGGGCTGCTATGTGCCCTTTACTAAGGAGTGGCTTCCGTCTGGCCACTCTACCATACAGGCCTGATTGATGGATTGCTGCACAGATGGTTGTCTTTCTGTAAGGTTCTCCTCTCTCCACAGAAGAACGCTGGTTATTGATCGCCTCCCTGACTAAGGCCCTTCTCCCCCGATCACTCAGCTTAGATGGCCGGCTAGCTCTAGGAAGAGTCCAGGTGGTTCCAAACATCTTCTACTTACGGATGATGGAGGCCACTGTGCTCATTGGAACTTGCAGAGCAGCAGAAATTTTTCTGTAACCTTCCCCAGCCTTGTGCCTCGAGATAATCCTGTCTCGGAGGTCTACAGACAATTCCTTTGTCTTCATGCTTGGTTTGTGCTTTGACATGCACTGTCAACTCTGGGACCTTATATAGACAGGTGTATGTCTTTTCATATCATGTCCAATCAACTGAATTTACCACAGCAATTAAGCTGCTGAAACATCTCAAGAATGATCAGTGAAAACAGAATGTACCTGAGCTCAATTTAGAGCTTCACGGCAAAGGCTGTGAATACTTATGTACATGTGATTTTTCAGATTTTTTATTTGTAATAAAATCTTTTTTCACATTGTCATTATGGGGCATTGTGTGTAGAATTTTGAGGAAATAAATGAATTTATTCCATTTTGGAGTAAGGCTGTAACATTAAAAAAATGTGGAAAAAGTGGATCTCTATGAATACTTTCCGGATGTACTGTATTTTTCTTTGCAAGATGAAAGTCTAAAAATAACATAATTTTACAGAAATTAACAATATAATTATTATTGATCATGAATCTATTAAGCAGATCATAAATCTATTAAACACAGCAACTATACACTGTTTGTTACTTTTTTTGGTACATAGAAAGATGCACAGAGAATATAACAGAAAAAAAAATCTTTAGTACAGAAAACAAACATAAGAGGATGACTAGGGGAAAGCATAAATATAAAAACTTGTAAAGAAAAGAACCAAGAAATATAACTGAAAACTAGGGGTGGGCGTTTTTCATAATTATTCCATTCAAATGTTTTGACTCCTAAAAAATGAATAATCTTTATTTAGTTTATAAAGTTTAAGTCATATTTAATGAGAAGTAACATATTTTTAATCAATAATAAATATATATTCACAATAACAACAAGCTCTCACTCGCTCACTTTCCCACAGCTTATTCCCTTCTTATCAGTGGTCTTTAAAGCAGAATGAACCACCAATAACTCTGGCACATTTTACCAGCGGATACCCTTCCTGCTGCAACCCAGCCCTGAGAGTGAATAAACTTGTGCAACCCCAGTCCTGGGAAACAATCACATACTCTCCCATTCACACCTACACTCAAAACAAGCTTATACATTATATGCTTTTTATATCCTGTTTAAATTATACCTGCTTACATGTTTTAATTTAAAATCTTAAAAATGTGTGTATACAGAACACTGTACAGAGACCAGAATGAATGGAATTCATGTTCAGTTTTTTTTTACAATTTCTGGGACAATGCTGTCAAACACGAAAATCATAAACATGTCCCCTGAGAACCACAATGACTAAATTGGAATTGAGAAAATTTAGGGGTCGTAAGTAATGGACCTCACTTTGCTATTTATCCAAAACTTGGGAATTTTAGCTCAATTACAACAGTATGTTAGGAAAGCTTTCCTGTCTGAATAAGACGTACTAACCATTAGGGACATAATGTGCAGATATACATACTGTATGACCTGACCATCACACCAAAGGCGATTTTTAGTTCTGAAAACGCAAAGCGCACTGTCTTTTTTTTGACTTTAGAAAAGAGCAGTGTGCTGCCCTTTTTATGCATCAATGCTCTTGGTGCTGGAACGCATGACATTGTGTGCTTTTTCCTCACAGTTGACTTTTTTTTTCAACTGCAGGCGCACTAAGTGCTCTGACAAAAGGGCGAGGCACAGCAGGCGGTCAGAACGTGAGGTGCCCGGGGTGCATAAACAGCACGCAAAAGCTTTGCTGCCAATATAAAAAGCCCTTTTACTCCAAAAATCATGTTTAGTGGAATCGGGGTCTTTTTGCGACACCAATCCAGCTTTTCCCCATTACCCTTTTCTCATTACAAGGAAAGTGACAATACACTCGGAGATTGTAGATTGTCGTCATTCAGCCCACAGTTCTAAAGATACCTGCTAAAGGGGTGCCATGTTTTAACGTCCATGAGGAGGAAACACTCCTTGTAGAATGAGTCTTGAGACAGCTATACCAAGGTGATGGCATCCACTATCCAGTAAACCAAGCTCTAAACCAAGTCCCTTTTGCTGACTTCTGAAACAAAGAGCAGCTCAAAGCTTCTGAAGATGCACATGTGGATCATAAAAAATACGCAATGCAAGAACTGGACAAAGCTTATCGAAAGCTGGGTCTGCCTCCAACTAAGGTAACACTTACAGATTTATTACCTTATCTGGAAAAAGAAGTGGGAAACTTTGGCATATATATATAGGCCAGGGTCTCATGATAACATGGGAGGATGCTGGAATGAATTCAATTGATTCATTGATGAAATCTACAAGTCCCATACCCAAAAGAATATCCCTGCAGTCTTGACTGGACCACAGAGATCTCAAGTGACCTTCTAGGGTTTAACCTCCTGGCACATGTCAGGAGCCCAGTGATCAGGTCAAGCTTGCTGAGTGACCTGCCATAGACTGTATCAGGGTAAGTAGATAGTGTATCATTAAGCGGAGAGTGACACATATTGAATCCCACTAGAATTAACACCATGTCCATAATTATATGTTATCTAAAAAATAAAAAGAGCTTTCTGGACAGTGGCACTGTTGATGTAGCCCTGCCCCTTCCTTTTCATGTCATTAGGGAGCTTTGTTGCTTCAACTAATGTCCCAATCTCAAGAGAATGACATGATATCAATTTTTCTGATGGCTGGTAGAATAAGGACATTTTGAATGCTTTGCAAAAGGTAGAGTATAGACCTTGAATTCCTTGTTCTCTAAATCTTTTACTACATTCATATCTGGAATTATTAGTCAAGTTAGGTTTTATCAAAGCCTTGAAATCATTAATTATATTTTCTTGATATTGAGTACATTGAAGTATTCTTTTTTTTACAGGTGGCAAAAACTCAGACAGCAGGAGTCATGAGCTCCATACAGTCAAACTCTTCTGCAAACACGACCTTTGTTCGTCCTGCAACCTTTTTTCTAAATGGCCTTTCTAACATTCCACATGTAAAATACTACAATATGTTCTTGTCTTTAGTGTATGTTGTGACTGTTTTGGGGAATTCATTTCTCATGTGTGTCATTTATTTGGCTCATAGACTTCACACAGCCAAATATATTATTGTTTTCCATCTGGCCTTTTCTGATGTATGTGGAAGCACAACGGTCATTCCAAAAATCATTGACACATTTTTATTTGAGCACCAAGACATTTCATATAAGGCATGTTTGGCAAATATGTTTTTTGTGTATCTTTTCATGAGCATGCAATCTATGACATTACTTATCTTAGCTTATGACAGACTGGTTGCTATTTGTTTTCCTTTACGTTATCATCCCATTGTAACCAAATCAGCGATGTTTCTGATCATAGGAGTGATGTGGATTTTTTCTGTGACATATTTTTTAGTGATGGTAGGTTTGGTCAACAGAATCTCTTTTTGTGGGCATAATATGATTGACAGTTATTTTTGTGATCATGGTCTCATTTATAAACTTGCTTGTAATGATAATTCTATAAATTTACTGATGGGGAAAATGACATTTGGTCTCTTAATGTGTACACCACTCATACTGATCTTTCTCTCATATTTTTTCATTGCTCTGGCTCTGCTTAAGATTGCTCATGGTGGTGACCGGAAAAAAGCAATGAAAACCTGCACCTCACATCTCATGTTAGTGGCGATCGGTTATTTCCCACTTATAAGCAATCAAATTGCAGCTTTAACAACATCTATTGATCCAAACACACGACTAATTAACAACTCTTTGAGACAGGTAATACCATCTATGCTGAATCCCATCATATACACTCTGAAGACAGAAGAGGTCATGGAATCCATAAAGGAACTGTACAAAAGAAGAAAAATTAACACAACCATAGAAAGAAAAAATAAAATGTGAAAGGGGAAATTAAAATAATAATAAAAAAATAATCACCTGTGATCATTCAACAAATTTCTAATATGAACTTAACAGATGTTGTATGTTTAATGTTACGTTGTAAACAGCCAATTATCTTAAAATATTTAAAACCTTTGTTGAAATCTAGTAAAACTGCTGTGTTTTCCACATGAGCATCATCTTCAGAGTCCTGAATATACAGTCTAAAATGAATCTCTCATTGGCATAAATTTTTTTTGAGACCATGTGGTTCAGGTATTAACTGAGCCTAATCATTATACTAGGCCTTGTTAATAATAAAAAAAAAAAAAAAATAAAAATAAATAATTATTTTATATTTTATATTTATATATATATATATAAATATATACATATATATATATGAATGTTATTAATATATATATTAATGTTATTGTCTAAATGAAGTGTTTAGCAATGCATATTACTAATCCAAATTTGAGTTTTGATATATACAGTAGAAAATTTACAAAATATCTACTTTTATCTACAATCGATCTACTTTTCTTAATATTCTAATTATTTTTGCCACAAAAGATGAATCAATTTTATTGGCTTGGGTTTTTTAAAATCAATTTAATATGATTTATTGAATTAAATTTTAAAGTCTTGCAAAACTTAATTATTTTATTTAAGAAAAAAAAAAAATATATATATATATATATATATATTTATATATAACACTTTATTTAGACAGTTTTAAAGACAATTGTCTTAATATGTAGATTTTATTTTTAACCCTCAAATTGTAGATTTACAAGTAGTTTTATCTTGGCCAAATATTGTCCTGTCCTAACAACTCACACATCAATGAAATGCTTATTTATTCATATTTATTGTGATGTATAAATCTCTCAATTTCCAAAAATTGACACTTATTGTAACAGAGGGAGTCGGGGTACAATGAAGTTGAGGGTCCAAATGCAGTTTATTAATAGCTTAGGCAGGCAATTGTCAAACAGGAAGTAACAGTAACATGAGGGTAATCCAAAAGCGTAGTCAGCAAAGCAGGCAAATGGTCGGGACAGTTGGCAAAACAACACAAAACAATGAACAAAGCAAAGATCAAAAACCACGGAAGGACAAGGCAAGGAAAATGCTAGAAATGTTACAGGGGAACAAGACTCAGCACTGTGTGTGTGAATGTGAGGTGTATTTATAGTCCTGGTAATCAGTCTATGATGAGCTTCCAGCTGTGTGTGTGCAATCAGGGAGAGAACTGCATGTGCATGTGTGTGTGTGAGGTGCATGATGGGAGTTGTAGTTCTTCAGCAATCTGCAACTATTAGATCGCTGCTGATCATGACAGAGCCCCCCTCTAGGAGCAGCTCCCAGATGCTCCAAATACCATCCAGGAGGGAGGCAGAGCGGAGGCGGAACAGGGGGAGGGACGGAGGGCCAGGTCCGTGCAGCTGTGGAGGGCCCGGAGCAATGAGCTGCAGGGGGCTAGGAAACATAGGCAGATCAGGAGGTTCAGGATCAGGAGACATTAGTGGATCAGACTGCTGCATCCACGGTTCTGGTATCTGTAGCTCTGGCGGTGGCCATTCTTGGAACTCATGCGGCCCTGTTAAGTCACACGGGTCTGGCGGCACTGGGAAGTCACAAGGCTCTGGCAGCAGTGGAGGGTCACACGGCTCTGGAGGCACCAAGAAGTCACACGGCTCTGGCAGCCATTTGTGGGACTCAGGTGGCGGTTCTGGTAGCCATTCGTGGGACTCAGGTTGAGGCTCTAGTAGCCATTCGTGGGACTCAGGTTGAGGCTCTGGTAGCCATTCGTGGGACTCAGGTGGAGGCTCTGGTAGC
>CAIGQV010018202.1:6357809-6389773 GCA_903798115.1 Danio jaintianensis
GAGTGATCAAACAGCAAACACAACGATCTGGCACAAAACAGAGAACACGAGGAGAATATAAAGGGATACTGATTATTGGGTGAATGAAAACCGGTGTGGAATTAGCGGTAATAGATAAACAAGAGGGTGGGGAAGACAAATGACAACAGAGCACATGGTGAGCTGTCAAAACAAAGCTCACGTGCTCTGACACGCACACAAAAGACAAGAGTGGGACAGACCAGACCATAGTTATGACAGCAGCTTAACTACTTTAACTGATTAGTAGCTTGTATCTCATCAAGCTAGACTAGTAGTTCCCTTTTGAAGAGATATCTTCAGTCTCTTGAATATATTGATCGTAATCTTGAATGAATTATTCACCAGTATTTGTTTGAGTTCTGCTGCTTGTCATCCACAAAAAGCTTGTAAATTAAACTGCAAATTAAAGGGAAGCAACTTCAGTGAACTAAATCATCATTTCAAGCATAATTAATTTAAACAAATTAATATCCAATAAGTAAAACAAGAACTTACACAACCCTAGCACCAGTGGTAATGTGTACCAAATGTATACTTTTACTTGAGTCCATTTTTGTTCTGTATTGGTACTTTTTCTGCGCTATTTTCCTGCAATAATCATATGTTAATAATTCATATGTTTTTTTTTTTAGTAAACAGTCGTGTGATTCCAATCCAATCAAATTGACAATAGAAAAATTACATCAAACAAACCTCAAGATACGGACCCTTTATAAATGCAGCAAACATAAAAGTGTCCAAGAGGACTCAAAACTTTGCATTAAATGATTTTCTGTTAAAAGTAAATCAAAAGAGAATATTTTCAGTAAATTTGCTCTGAATACAAAATATCTTTTTTTAAAATACTTCTGCATCATGTTTGTTATAAACATGAACCATGTTTTCAAATTGTTGTGAATTGCTCATCAGTTGCTTTTAACTGAACTCTGCTGATTGTGACCCACAGACAGTTTATGAATTAAATAGTGACTTTCATTATGTGATCCCACACAATGAACCTTGCATTCATAAAAAATTATAAAATCACTACACAACACCATAACCCCAGCACATAGTACACAGTGCTGTGTGACAGCTATTGCATTGATAAACCCACCTAGAATATAACACAATGGCATACCAAACATCAAGAAATATGTATAATAAAAGACAAGACACAGCACATTCACCTACGTATATGTGAAATTAAAGAAACAATTCACCAAAAAATTAAACTTTTGTGGTTTTCTCAGATTTATGTTATCCCAAACCTGTACTATTGTTTCATCTGCACTACCAAAAATAAGGTATGTTGAAAGTCAATACAGTCCAAACAACAAATTTTGACAAAACAACAGCAACATCACAGATTTTTCTGCATAAGAAAGTAGAAAGTAAGTTAGATAAATTTGGAATTATATGAGCCCAAGGTGAAGACAGAGGCAGGGCAAGAAGCTTGGGTGGCACAGACAGGGCAAGGAACTGAACTGGGACTGGCAGGGCAAGAAGCTTAGACAGCTGACACTGAGCTACATACAGTTGCTGGAGCTGCTAGCGAGTGTTCTGGGGCTGGAGCCGCCACTGGACAGGGTCAGCAATGCCATTTGGCGCTAAATAAACTGGATCTGGGCCTTAGCAAACCATGCCCTTTAGGGCTGCAGAAACTGGACCGGGACTGAGACAACAATGCCCTCCAGGAAGGCAGAAACTGGACTGGAGCCTGACTCAACAATCCCTCTGGGGCTGCAGAAACTGAACTGTGGGTTCCAGCAGGAAGAGGAGGAATTCTGGGAACTGGAAGGGGTCCATGGCAACACGATGGGAAAACAAACACTAAACAAAACACTGGGGGTAACCAAAATGGAAAGCAAACAGATAAACAGACCAAGGAGTTACTGTATCGGCCGATCTTCTGTCACAATTTAACTGGAGTAACGAGGATAGTTCGTAGGAATAAAGTCAAATAAACGAGGGAACTGCAGAACAAAAGAAACACGACAAAACACACCCGAATCAAATAAAACTTAGGAGAAACTGAGGCTGTATTCAAAATCCCCACCTACACCCTTAAATAGTGCTTTATTTGACAGAGCATTCATTTCTAATGGTGTCCGAAACCATAGTCGACGCTCTAAAGTTTACTCAATTAATCCCACTCCATGCACTCCAATAACATGTCTACAACCCATGCACATTCGATAGTTAGAAAATACCCAAAATGCACCTTGAGAGTTTGCGTGCTGAATGAATTTCCGCATCTGACCACAAGATGGCAGCTATATAGTGGTATCCTATTGGTGAAAGTTTCAAAATAAAAAAATAATTTAAAAGTAATGTTTGCATACATGACAGACATCAAAATACTTTGTTTCATTAGTAATAGACGGCTCAATATGTGTTAAATGACTAATCACAGGTTCTTTAAAATCTAATCTGCCTGAGAGAATTATCAACCATCAAAACAGCAATCTTTTTTGAAACAACATGGGTCATGGAGCACATGGAGAAGTTAACATAATAAAAACACATGTACATAATGTACTAATGTACTAACATGTACTAAAGCTACTATTTTTGTTCTACTGCTACTAAAATACATTTTATGTTAAATCATTTAAAGAAGTCTATAGAAATACTCTTATCAGTCTAACACATTTTGAAAAATTCCCACTAGGAAAACGTATCATTTTACAGGTGAAAGCAATTTTGGTGGTAACATTGGTTACCATGATAAAACAGCTTTGCGGTCAAGAGGAACTAGGAGAAAATATAATTTCTGTCAACATTTACTCACCCTCATGTTATTCCAAACCATCATTCCAAAAGTCTATCAATGCAAATGAAAAATTAGTAATAAACACTGTGAGGTTCTAGTCCTTACGTTAAAAAAATCTGAAAACTGATCAACAAGCAAAAAGAAGCTCATCAATCTTCTTGAAATATGAAAATAAATTTAATCTAAGAAGTGCTTCCGTGACAAGAATGGATGAACTTGTATATAAAAGCTACAAATAATGAATATAAAATTTGTGGGACTTTGTGGTCAGCAATATTATTGTCATAACAATCTGATATTCCTCTATTATTAATGCATTTTTAGCTTGTACTATTATTTTTAGCTTGTATTTATTATTAGTCTTTACTTTTATCATGGTTCATGCATTTATCTTTAAGATAAATGTTTAAAAAATCCTTTATCTACATTTCAACATAAGATTACTCCCGCCCCTATTTTCAGAAGTCTATAGGGAGAGAGGCTGATCTATGAACAAAAGTCCAAAGCACAATAGAACGATCAGATATAAATATGTCTGCTAGCTGGTAGATAGATAAATCCATTCTGTCAGCTTTAGAGAAGGTACAGTATGAATCATATATTGTCTTTGATTCTGTATACCAATTTTGCTACAGCAATGCAATAATTTTATTATTATTTTAATGTTAAAGAGTATCTGCTTATTCGCTTTTGCTTATTCACTGTGAATGAAAACGAAATAATTATTTTAATATTCTGTTACTGAGTTCATTTCTTTAACAGTTCTTTATCACAGGTAACCCAAAGTTCCAGACAGCAGGTGTCATGAGCTCCATGCAGTCAAACTCTTCTGCAAGTGTGACCTTTGTCCGTCCTGCAACATTTTTCCTCAGTGGCCTCTCTAATGTTCCACATGCAAAATACTACTATGTGTTCTTGTCTTTAGTGTATGTTGTTACTGTTTTGGGGAATTCGTTTATAATGTATATCATTTATTTGGCCCGAAGACTTCACACAGCCAAATACATTGCTGTTTTCCATCTGGCCTTTTCTGATCTGTGTGGAAGCACAGCTTTGATTCCAAAAGTCACTGACACATTTTTATTTGATCACCAGGACATTTCATATGAAGCATGCATGGCCAATATGTTTTTTGTACTTCATTTCATGAATCTACAGTCTTTAACACTACTTGCTTTGGCTTATGACAGACTGATTGCTATTTGTTTTCCTCTACGGTATCATGCCATTATAACCAAATCAGCAATGTTTCTGATCATCGGAGTGATGTGGATTTTTTCTGCAACATTTTTTTCAGTAGTAGTTGGTTCAGTCAGCAGAATCTCTTTTTGTATATCTAATGTAATTGATACATACTACTGTGATTTTGCCCCTGTCTATAGACTAGCTTGTAATGATAATTCTGTGAATATTTTGATGGGAAAATTATGCTTTGGCATTCTGATCTGCATGCCTCCGATACTGATTTTTGTCTCATATTTCTGCATTTCTCTGGCTCTTCTTAAGATTGCTCAAGGTGTTGACAGAATCAAAGCTATCAAAACGTGCACCTCACACCTCATATTGGTGGCAATTTTTTACCTCCCTATTTTAAGCAATAATATTGCATACGCAACCACATACATAAATCCAAATGCCCGGTTAATTAATAATTCTCTGACCCAGACAATACCACCTATGCTGAACCCCATCATATACACTCTGAAGACAGAGGAGGTCATGCAGTCCATTAAAGAACTGTACAAACGTAGCAGGGTTTACGCTACTATGGAAAGAAATATGAAATGCCATGGAAGAAAATAAAATGATTTCAAAGGATTTAGAGCATTCCATATCAAATGTTAGTTGTTTTCTATTATCTGCTTCTATCACCTGTCTTTTTTTATATTTAAATGTTATAACTTATATTGCCATTTTCAAACATTTCACAAATTAACCAAAATATTTTCACTTGCCAGGGGTATTTTTTTAGCTAAAGAAGCTCTTTCTCTGACATGTGATTAAAGTGAAACATTACATTGTATGTTACAAGATATATTTAAAAAAAAATTTATACATCTTAATATTCACTATTTTCATGGTTTCACTTATTGTCAACCTTCTGTAACGTATGAAACATTTAAATTTGTTTGTGTACCACTGATGATCATTTAATTAATTGTTTTAACCCCTCATTTGTATGTTGTTTATGTACATTTTTAAAACTACAAGTAAAAGTGCTTTTGCTTTTTGAACCTTTTACATATTATGGTGATGTTTTAACAATGTCACATGTTGAATATGCACAATTAATCCCATACCATCATGCAATGAACATGAATAACAGCTAAATAAATGAGCAGTCAACCTTTAACATTTTGTATGGGATACCAAAGATGAGAGGAAAAATGCATGTGACTCTCTTTGGCTAATCTACAGTCTTTTTAATCATTCCTAAGATTTGTTTCTCAGCAAGCAAGCTTTCTCAGTGGGGGTGTGGGCCCATTAGTGCACAATACAACACAATTTTAAAAACAGCTTGAGTTAGCAAAACATCAGAATCAAGTCACAACATACGTAATAATCAAGCCAACACAATGAACACAAACCCCAACACACTACCCAGAAAACTCAAATAATTTTAGCTAGATATTTCATTGTGCATTTGAAAGAAACACTTCCATAAGATAGTATTCATAAGCAAAATCTGAGAAGTAAATTTAGTGAAAGGAACATCTTTGCAAGTGATCATATAGGCTGATTGTATAGCTCTTTCTATTGTTTTTTTATCCCCTAATTCACATGCATGAGATAGGCCTAATGCAAGTGCTAACAGTGTTTTTCATTTAGGCATGGTTTATCTGATTAAGAAAAGCCATTGTCTATAGCTTATTTTGTACAGATTCATAGCATGGCAATTTTATGGTCATAATGTGTATTTTTATATGGTTGCCAGTGGTGATCTCATAAAAATATAATGTGAAAGTTCAATTTTAAAACTTTAGGACCTTTTCCATATGTTCCATATGTACCTCATCATAGAGCTGTCACTACAAGAGTTTATGATATATTAATAAAACAATTATCATTCAATTTATATTTAAATGAGTCAACCTTTTTTTTTATTTGGTTGAATAATAAAAAAAAACAATTCAAGGACAGCCCCTTGCCACTACCTTGTGCTGTAACTAGAATCATTTAATTGGTATTTACAAAAAATACCATAGACAATGTTATGTTCCATATTAAAGATGGTCAACCTAACAGTACTCTGACCACTGCTGTTGACAAAAAATAAATTGTAATGACAAGATGAATCTAATGAGGTGGAAATATTATAGTTTTGTACAGAAATTGACTGCAAAGTTAATTAATAATAATCTAATTGCTAATTTGTCAAGACTCAATTGACTAAAACTAGACTAAAATATTTGAGGTTTACTTTGACTACAACTAAACTTTAATGCCAAGACTAAAACATCACTAAAGAAAAATAAAGGTTGGTAACAAGGACATTTAACAGCTAAAATTGCATAAAATCTTTTAAAGTGTAAAAATTAAAATCTTTAAGTGTAAAAAGTGTGAACTAGGCATGAGGCAGTTAAATGAATAATTCACCCAAAAATGAAAATTATGTTAAATTACTCACCCTTGTGTCATTCCAAACCTGAGACCTTTGTTCATCTTCAGAACACAAATGAAGATATTTTACATGAAATCTGAAAACTCCCTAACCCTCCATAGACAGAAAAGTTTTTGAATGTTCAAAGTCCAGAAAAATGCAAAAAAAAAAGTCCTCACAACAATCTACTGTATATGCCTTCAGCTTTTCAATTTGAATATTACCACACTACAAGAATCATATTTTGCAAACAAAACAAAAATAATGACTTTATTCAACCGTTTCTTCACCTGTCATTGTGCATGTTCACTGTGCAGGGACATGTATACCTTCCCACCCCCCAACTGCCACCCCACCACATCACATCCTAAGTAATGCCTCAGAGGCACGATTATACGAATGAGCCCCCTATACTGACACTGAGAAGAAGAAACTGTTGAATAGAGTTGTTATTTTTATTTATTTCTTTTTTGTCTCTTTTGGGACTTTGCATGAGTTGGGAACCTTGCAGTCTTAGAAGATTGCAAGAGGGAGCTCTCAGATTTCATGTAAAATATCTTAATTGGTGTTCCAATGATGAACAAAGGTCTCAGGTGTTTGGAATGAAATGAGGTTGAGTAATTAATTGAATTTTCATTTTTGGGGGAACTAAACCTTTAATTGCTTTGATACTACACTTGGTGGACATTGTTTGCCCTTTACTTTTAAGATATTTACTTGTTAATTTCTAAATTTGCTTATTAGACATTCAGATTTTTTGACTTGAGTCAAATGTCGCCCATGCAACCAGGGAAAATAAGGATAAGCTATCAGTATTTGAATATTGCTTTGACTGGCCTGATCAAAGAGGTGTGGCATTGTTCGAGAGAGAAGACAGGAGATTGGCTGAACGGACAGATACCCCTACCCCTGTATTCAGTATATAATGGATCAGGGAAAGTCTGACAATTATTCTGGGAGTAAATCGTATTGTTCATTCATTAACTTTCTAATTATATAACCTTTTTTCTGCTTTTCTATACAGACAGGATGAAAATCCATATTTGAAAATGGATCAAGACATCACTGGAAATGGGAATTTTTCATTTATGCCTGCTGGATCTTCTGGTATACCTCATATAAGATACTACTGCATATTCCTGTTGATTGCTTACTTTATTCCTTTTCTAGGAAACTCCTGCTATATGTTTATCATTGTTATAGACAAAAATAGACAAAAAACTGAATATACCGCTGTCTTTAATTTATCATTAACATATATTTTTGAGAGTATGACTGCAATCCCTCAGCATCTTGGTGCATTTCTGATCAGGAATTGTTTGATCATGTATGGTTTTGAAAAATTAGTATCTATGGGGTTTCCTCTGTGGTATATGATTGTGACTCACAAATCAATGCTTGCTATAATTCATGCTTTATGGGTACTAGATCTAATACAAACATTTTTCACAACCAGACTTTTGAGTGTAATAATGATTCATTTTTGTGACCATGGGACTATTTTCCCAAACATCATGAATGCTCTGTTTCACGTGAGAATCTTTTTTGTATTGACATTTCATGCACAGGCAGAGTTCTGACATTGTTCACAATCAAAACTCCCACAAGACCAAAGACATGTACTGCTCATTTAAGATTTATGCGTCCAGCTGTCTAAAAGGTGTCTTCCAGTTCTTTATAGCACCAACATGTCGATAACTATTCTTTCTCTCACACCTTTTTCCCCCCATTGCAAGAGTGTTTGTGAAAAGGCCCGTCAAAACCCCCCCCAAAAAACCAACCATGTTTCAGATATTACAACATCAACTGTTTATTTGTATGGAATTCTTGTCAATGCATTTAAAAAGAATACTATGCACAATATAGAGTATCTTATAAAATATTATAGATTAACTACTGTTAAAGAAGGTGCTTGCTTTGTGTTAATTCATATAGTGTCGGATCAATAAACTTGGGCAAGTCTGACTTTGTTTACATTTTATACTACTGTAAATGTACAAGTTCCATATTCATATTATGTTGAGATTCACTGCATTTATTCAGAAAAACTGTTCAGGAAGGCTATAAAGACGAGGGTTTTGCCATAAAGAGTGCCAAGTAATACTGACACTGAAATCAATACTTTGATAGTTTGTTCACTAAAAACAGTTCTTTATCACAGGTAACGCAACTGCCAACTTGACCTCTGCAAATATGACCTTTGTTCGTCCTGCAACATTCTTCATCAGTGGCTTTTCTAATCTCCCACATGCAAAATACTGCTATGTGTTCTTGTGTTTAGTCTATTTTGTGACTGTTTTGGGAAATTCATTTATCATGTGTGTCATTTTTTTGGCCCGCAGACTTTACACAGCCAAATATATTGCTGTCTTTCATCTGGCTTTTTGTGATCTGTGTGGAAGCTCGGCTGTGATTCCAAAACTCATAGACATGTTTTTATTTGAGCACCAGGAGATTTCATATGAAGCATGTTTGGTGAATATGTTTTTTGTATTTCATTTAATGAATTTACAATCTATGTCGCTACTTGTCTTGGCTTATGACAGACTGGTTGCTATTTGTTTTCCCCTAAAGTACCATGCAATTATTACCAAAAAGTCTATATCACTCATCTTAGGCAATATGTGGCTTTTTTCTATCTTTTTTTTTGCCATACTTGCAGGTTTAGTCAACAGGCTGTCTTTTTGTAGATCAACTGTGGTCAATAGCTATTTCTGTGATCATGGCCCTGTTATCAGCCTTTCCTGTAATAGCAATTTCATAAATTATCTCATAGCAAATATTTTATTTGGTCTTCTGATTTGCATGCCGATGCTACTGATAACCCTCTCATATTGTTGTATTGCTGCGGCTTTATTTAAGATCGCTCACGGCGCTGATCGCATCAAAGCTATGAAAACCTGCACCTCACATCTCATGTTAGTGGCAATTTTTTATCTCCCAATTTTAAGTTTAAATGTTAAAGCCATTGCAACATCTATTGATCCAAACTCTCGGATAATTAACAATTCTTTAACACAAACACTACCACCTATGCTGAATCCCATTATATACACTCTAAAGACAGAAGAGGTCATGCAATCCATAAAATATATGTACCGACGTCGTCGAAAGGTGAACACTATTATGGAACAAAATGTGAAACAGAGAAAATAAATATTATTTCACATTTTGCTGTTTCTATCAAGGAAATGTGTCATTTGTTATGTATAAATATCGGACAGTCTACAGTTTAATTATTACAAACATTCAAATAAACATGATTGGCTGTTCAGACAATATAAAATTATTGTACAAATTTCCCATATGTTATTAGAATTGACAGTAACATTACATTGTTAAAATAAAAACATGTCATCGGCATCAGTGTGGGTCTTTTGTTGTAGCTTCCAATGGCACCACACACACACAAATAACTTAGCACAATTTCAGGTATACTGAAATACTAATTTCTGGTCATTTCTATGTGTGGATGCATGAAATGCAGAGCACAAAATGTAAGTACAAAGGTTTACATTACATCATTTACTCACCTTATATACCAAATACCAGGGCAATGAACAGACCTTTTGAGGGACATGTGCTGAAACTGAGAAACATATAAATGTGTGTTTCAATGTGAAATTAAAATGCACAAACTCTTTATGACAAATTAACTATATCTGTTATTACACTCCAATATTATAAGCAATTTTCTAAAAGGTCACAATGCTAATTGAAGGAGCTTATGAAGTGTGCAGGAAGGGCATTACTAGTAAACTATACTGATTTATTCTAAGATCACGTTTAACAGATTTAATATACAGGTTATGAAAACATCAGGTTTAAGTTTTGGTTATTCTTGTTGTAGCTGCACGGTTGTCCTCAGAGTGCTTAATTTTTAGCAAATCTAAACAGTTAATCTAGCAAGAATAATTTATGCTTTCTAACATCCAATTTAGACAGCACAAAGTATTTTTCCAAATTGTGCTATTATATACTTAAATGAGATTGAGATAGTTTTTCTCTCTTCTCGCCTAAACTAGCGGAGAATGCAAGCAGAAAAAGAGTTAAAATAAACACACACTTACATCAGTAAGAAATGAACTTTAATATTTTATCTCCATTTTTTACAGATGAGCCAGTCGCTCTCAGTTCCCCTCCCCCTTGCGCAGCACACAGAGGAATCCCCTGAATAGCCACCCACATGGATGACGTCATTCAACACCTCACCAAGATCTCCACTCGCCAGCAGATGTTATTCAAGCAGAAAAGGGTTTTGAAGCACTTCTCTCCTGACTATCGGGGGAAAGAGTCAAGCCACACTGCTGTCCCTGGGCTCATCCACTAGTGTACAAATTCTTCCACTAACCTCTTCCACGATCTATTTTACCAGGTTACCACTGGGGGTTCTTTCGGAAGAGCACAGCATGGAGATGACACATTGAGAAACTGCTGGTCACAAATAAGGATGATCGACGGTGACTTCCAGCACCTTACCCCCCTCCCCTACTTGCTATAATAAATGAGCTGTTGTATTGTGTCAACCAGCGGTGGGAGGAGAAAAAAAAAAATGGTGGTACCGAAGAGTAAAGTCCCCACCATACTAGAGCTGGCCCACTCCCATCCGATGGTTGGACATCTGAGTCACGACAACATGGCCCAACGGATGTGTGACCATTTTCACTGGCCTGGGCTTGAAGCGGATGTCAAGAGGCTGATTCCTTTACTCATTATTAAGGTGCCCTTCAACCGCATTGGTCTGAATCTGGTGGGCCTGCTACCGATCCTGGATTGTGCCATCCTCTGCCCTGAGGCAGTGTTCCTACGAAAAAGAAACCATGCAGCGGGTGGGCATCCCCTCAGAGATCCTGACTGACCAGGGTCCCCTGTTCATGTACCGGCTTATGGCTGAGCTCTGCCACCTCCTGAACAGCTACGGACATCCTGATGAGGGGTTTGCAGGTGATGGTGATTTGGCTCTCTGGTGACGTGACATTGGAATGCTCACCACATACCCGGTGGAGCATCCGCTTCAGGGTCTGGTTAAACCTCTCGATAAGCTTTCAACACTTTTTCTATGTTTTTTAAGATCTCATAACAGGGCTGTCACGATAACATTACATTTGACATTTTTTGGTTTACATTTATTGATATATTCATTAAATTCATTATTAAAAAAATATGAATAATTACATTTCATTCATTCATTCATTTTCTTTTCGGCTTAGTCCCTTTATTAATCTGGGGTCGCCACAGCGGGATGAACCGCCAACTTATCCAGCATATGTTTTACGCAGCGGATGCCCTTCCAGCTGCAACCCATCACTGGGAAACATTCATACACACTCATTCACTACGGACAATTTTTAGCTTACCCAATTCACCTATACTGCATGTCTTTGGACTTGTGGGGGAAACCGGAGCACCCGGAGGAAACCCACGCGAACACGGGGAGAACATGCAAACTCCACACAGAAATGCCAACTGACCCAGCCGAGGCTCGAACCAGCAACCTTCTTGCTGTGAGGCGAACGTGCTACCCACTGCGCCACCGCGTCGCCCGTATAATTACATTTATAATAATTTATTTTAATGAATCAGCACTTTTTTGAACTGTGGTTGAATAAATGATTTAATGACTCAAGGACAGTCCCTTACCACCACCTAGTGCTGTAACTGGAATAATCTATATAAAAATACAATTTATAATATATAAACAATGTTATGTTCCATATTCAGCAACAACAACAAGTTACAAGAATCATTTTGTGCAAATGTAAAACAAAAATAATGACTTTATGTAACAGTTTCTTCTAAGTGTCATTATAGTGCACAACGTCATTGTGCAGTGACTGTACTAACACTGAGAAGAAACTTTTGAATAGAGTCATTATTTTTGTTTCACGTGCACATAAAAGAATTCTCATAGCTTGATAATATTCTGATTTGACCACTTTGGGCATAACGTCTGTTTTTTTGGTGAACTAATTCTTTAAATGCTTTGATGCCATGTTTGATTAACACTGTTTGTCCTTCGCTAAGTTATGTTGTTTTGATATTTACTTATTAAAATTTATTTAAAATTTTACAAAAATATTTTTTCTTGCTCTCACTAACTCAAGAGTAAAGTCACATATTAAACAGGGAAAATATGCATAGGGCTATTATTATTCTAATTTGAATACTGCTTTGATTGGCCAGGTAACGCAACAGAGGTGTGGCATTGTTGGAGAAAGGAGGCAGAGATTGGCTGAAAGGACTGACACTTCTGTATTAATGGGTATATAATGGGTCAGGGAAAGTCTGAAAATTGGCCAATCTTCCTAGGTTTATTCTGTGAGTAAATCATATTGATCATTCATTAACTGTATTTTTATGTAACCCTTTGTTTCTGCTTTTCTGGAAAAACAGGATGGAAAAATTTATTTAAAAAATGAGCCAAGGCGTCTCCGGAAACAGGAATATTTCCTTTCTGCCTGCTGGATTTTCTGGTATACCTCACATGCGATACTACTGTATATTCCTGTTGATTGTTTACTTTATTCCTTTTCTAAGAAAATCCTGCCACATGTTTATCATCATTATGGACCGAAATCGCCAAACTACTAAATATACTGCTGTTTTAAATGTATCATTAACATATTTTTTTGAAAGTATGACTGTAATCCCTCAGCAACTTGGTGCACTTTTGTTCAGGAATGGTTTGATCTTGTATGGATTGTGTATGTATATGCTACTTATTTCACTGCAGTCTTTAATTCCCACTCTCATGTCTTTTGACAGATTAATAGCTTTGTTTTTTCCTCTGAGGTATAATATGATTGTAACTCACATATCAGTGCTTGTTATAATTGGTGCTTCATGGACACAAGAACAAATACAAACATTTTTCACAAACAGACTTTCTTTTTGCAGAGCTAGTGTAATAATCATTTATTTCTGTGACCATGGGACTATTTTCCCAAACATCATGAATACTCCGTTTCAGGTGATCATCATGTTTCCAGATTTTTGCATTGACTTTTCATACACATGCAGAGTTCTGACATTGTTCACAATCAAAACTCCCACGAGACTGTCTAAGAGCAATGAAGACGTGTACTTCTCACTTAAGATTAGTGGCTGTATTTTATGTGTGCAACTGTCTAACATGTGTCTTTCAGTTCTTTATGGCACCAACATTTCAATAACTATTGTTTCTCTCACCAGTTTGCTTTTTCCATTGCTTAACCCTATACATTCATGGCAGACTAGTTAAGAGTGTCTGTGAAAAGGCTAATCTAAAAACACTAGAGAATATTAACCACGTTCCAGTTATTACAACGGCAACTCTTTTGTTGTTCATTTCTAGGGAATTCTTGTCAATAAATTTTAAAATAATTGTCATTTCACCGTATAAAGTATATTATAAAATATTATAGAATAACTTCAGGTGAAAGTGTTTGCTTTGTGTTAAACTACTTTAAAAAAGTGTCTGATCCCTAAATTTGTGCCAGTCTGACTTTGTTTACATGTCATAATAAATGTACACGTTTCATATTCCTATTACGTTGAGATGTACTGTACTGTATTTATTGAGAAAAACTGTATAGGAAGGCTGTTTTGTGAAGACAAGGGTTTTGCCATGAATTTAAAGTGCCAAGTAATACTGACACTAAAATCATTATTTTGATTTAGTCTGTTCACTAAAAACAGTTCTTTATCACAGGTAACACAACTGCCAACTTGACCTCTGCAAATGTGACGTTTGTTCGTCCTGCAACATTCTTCATCAGTGGCTTTTCTAATCTCCCACATGCAAAATACTACTATGTGTTCTTGTGTTTAGTCTATTTTGTGACTGTTTTGGGAAATTCATTTATCATGTGTGTCATTTATTTGGCCTGCAGACTTCACACAGCCAAATATATTGCCGTCTTTCATCTGGCTTTTTTTGATCTGTGTGGAAGCTCGGCTGTGATTCCAAAACTCATAGACATGTTTTTATTTGGTCATCAAGAGATTTCGTATGAAGAATGCTTGATGAATATGTTTTTTGTATTTCATTTCATGAATTTACAATCTATGTCGCTACTTGTCTTGGCTTATGACAGACTGGTTGCTATTTGTTTTCCCCTAAAGTACCATGCAATTATTACCAAAAAGTCTATATCACTCATCTTAGGCAATATGTGGCTTTTTTCTATTTTTTTTTTTGCCATACTTGCAGGTTTAGTCAACAGGCTGTCTTTTTGTAGATCAACTGTGGTCAATAGCTATTTCTGTGATCACGGCCCTGTTATCAGCCTTTCCTGTAACAATAATTTGATAAATTATCTCATGGCATACATTTCATTTGGTCTTCTGATTTGCATGCCGATGCTACTGATAACCATCTCATATTGTTGTATTGCTGCGGCTTTATTTAAGATCGCTCACGGCGCTGATCGCATCAAAGCTATGAAAACCTGCACCTCACATCTCATGTTAGTGGCAATTTTTTATCTCCCAATTTTAAGTTTAAATGTTAAAGCCATTGCAACATCTATTGATCCAAACTCTCGGATAATTAACAATTCTTTAACACAAATACTACCACCTATGCTGAATCCCATTATATACACTCTAAAGACAGAAGAGGTCATGCAATCCATAAAATATATGTACCGACGTCGTCGAAAGGTGAACACTATTATGGAACAAAATGTAAAACAGAGAAAATAAATATTATTTCACATTTTGCTGTTTGTATCAAGGAAATGTGTCATTTGTTATGTATAAATATCGGACAGTCTACAGTTTAATTATTACAAACATTCAAATAAACATGATTGGCTGTTCAGACAATATAAAATAATTGTACAAATTTCCCATATGTTATTAGAATTTACAGTAACATTACATTGATAAAATAAAAACATGTCAGTGGGTCAGTGTGGGTCTTTTATTGTAGCTTCCAAGGGCACCACAAACTCATTTACACACACACATAAAATAGTTTAGCACAATTTCAGGTATACTGCACTCAAATGGGCATGAAATGTAATAAAGACAGGAAGGGGAAATAACTTCCAGGTGTGCGTTTACTGCTCATTGCTGTGTGTGGATGGGTGAAATGAAGAGCACAAATCCTTAGTACACAAGTTAATATTACATCATTCACTCACCTTATAGACCAAGTACATGAAGACAGGTCTGGTTCATATTACATCATTCACTTACCTTATAGACCAAGTACACAAAGACAGGTCTAGACATTTAAAAAAGTGATGAACAACATGTAATCAAATCAAACACTAATTTAATGCAGGAACAACGGCAGTGGTGTTGTGTTCAATGCAATATTTGGAAAAGCATTTGGAAAGTGCATATTACGTCACAGATGGTAACAGACAGCATGCAGTCTCCAGTTCAGTGAGCTATCATCACTGCCAGGTTTTACCAGTGAGTAAGATATAAGCAAGCTCTCTGCCTGGCTTGCTTTAAATAATTTGGCACATGGGAAAAATAATTTGGGACCCCTGGTATATACATTATATAATATTATGCTATTTTCAAATAATCACTCTACTTTAAGATTCTTTTAGCCTGTCAAACCGAATTACTATATCTGTAAAAAAAATATTGTACTATAAAAATATGGGCCACTAGCCAGCTAAGTTGTTTGCTAACATTTCCAGATTTCTACCAAAATCATGCAGTGGAACTGATTATTTTCAACTTGTGTTCTAAATGTGTTCTATAAGTTCTAAAACAAATACAAAGTAGATGTCAAACTAAACTAAAGATTTGGTTCATCCCAAAAAAAAACAATTACTTACCTTCATGCTCCACATTTTCTTCAACTAACTTCACTGACCTGGAGTGGATGGTTTTTATCGCTGTCAAGCTGCGATAAAAGAATCACACATCTTATTATGCACTTTTGAAACCATACAGTAGCTTAACTGAATTGCTTAAAATGGATTGTTCACCCAAAAATGAAAATCTACTCACTATTTACTCACCCTCAGGTGGTTCCAAACCTTTATGACTTTCTTCATTCTGTTGAACAGTAAAGAATATATTTTGAAAAACCTGTAACCGTTGACTTCTATTGTAGGAAAAACAAATACCATGAATGTCACTGATTACAGGTTTTCAGCTTTCTTCAAAAAGATCTTCTTTTTTGTTCAACAAGAAAGAAAGTTCAACAGGTTTGGAACAAGGAAAGGCTGAGTAAATTATGACAATTTTCAGTTTTGCCTGAATTATCCCTATAAAGTTCATGTTTGTGTAATGAAGGAAAACTGAAGAAAACTCTAGACTTCAATTTATTTCACATTAGACTTTGTTGCACAACTTTTATGTTTTATAATAAATTGTTTAATAAATTCATAATAAATTAATTACTTACTTGACCTGACTGACTGCAAACACCTCTAGGTTATCCACCAACATCACCACTGGTGGTCATCAGCAATAAAAAACAAAACATGCATTAACAGTTTTTAAATATTTTTTGCAGCTTTGGTCATTGACTGGTGTGGTTCCAAATTTAAGCATACTCCAATTCTGCCATATTTTACATAATTTAATATGTAAATAATGAAATATAATTAATTATTTGTTATTAAGGTCTGAATAACATAACATCATATAACAAAGCAATTACAAATTGTTTTAGGATTCTGATTGTGCACTGTATTTTATAACAAATGCATGTTAAATGACCCATGTAATTCAAAATAAGTCATGTTGATAATGCCAACCGCATTGTCTGACTATAATATTAATACTCAACATAAACGACCCGTAGCCTGATCATAAAAAGCAAATGGTGAAATATTCAGCTAGAACTAGTTGCACATATTACTTTACTTTAAAAAAGGGCTCGTGTATAATGAGAGTGTATTTGGGTACATTAAATGGCTTCTTTAAACAGTAAAGCTCCACCTCCTTTGATTTAATTGGTTGGTTCAGGGACTTTACATTACTGTTATATAAAAAACTTAAAAAGAAAACTTTCTAATCCTTATAACAATCACAGACTCACCCATAGCAAAACATTTGGGGTATAAATTACATATTTATAAATACTTTGGGAGACTTTTTTGCTTCATTCGTTTTAACGGCTTGAGAGTTAGTGCAAGGCCTGTGTTTTGCATTTATTATCCTTTGACAGACCTGGCGTTATATTGCACTGATACCTCAACTAACAAAACCAACAATAGTAGAAATATATATATTAAAAAAATTATATTTACAGTGTCCTGCTCATTGCGATTTATTTATACACATCACTGAGTAACGTTAACGTATCAATTGTTAGAAGGCCGTAACAATGTCTTGAACACTGACTGGGCTAACAGTTATTTCAATAAATATACAGGGATTGAAACGTGAACGCAATGTTAGATCTCTCTCTCTCTATAGATATAGATATATATATATATATATGCCTTTTTTAAACTATTCGCTAAGAAATATTGTAAACTATGCACACAAACACGCTCTTCTTCGAAATCGCTCGTTTTACTCGTTATAAATGTCATAGGTTTTTTGACGAAAATTAGATTACTTCAAATTCCTTGATGTAATTTAATATTTATATTGTAAAACACCGGTAAAAACATGACATTTTTAAGTACTTCAGTCTTACCTCTCGCCTTTCCAACGTGAAATGGACGCAGGCTTCCCGCTGAAATGTGTAAACTCCGCCTACTTTAAGTTGATTGGCCATCTCAGATCCCTGCGATAGGTAGCCTAAAAAGTGCCTTTTTAAAATATTTATTCCTTTGTCATGGAGTGCTGCAAAGTAAATTTCTCTTTTTGGGGGACAAGTTGACAAATGTTTCATTCAACGTTAAATTTCTACAAATATTAAATAAATTGCACAAGCTTTTGTAAAGTTTAGACATAACATTAAGTTCTTCTGGATAGAATATGACCAATTAACATAACAAAATAAGCCAACATAAATCCACTTTAGCTGTTGTTTTCCCTAAAAGATTAGCATTTAAGCCTGTTTGGAAAATTAATAAGCACATAAGCTCTGGATTGATTAAAACAATTGCTTCACAAAATTATTCAATGTTTTGATGTCCTCAAAATGCCTTGATGTCTGCTGGTCAAAACCATAGATATACGGTCAAAACGATGTAAATGCGACTCAGGCAAAACATTAAAGAAAAAGAGTTTTACAAAACAATTGCCAATATTTTATTGGAAATATAATATATTATGTGCAATTATAACAGTCATTGGGCTCTGCAGTGAGCAAAGCAGAAACAGTGGTTTGAAAGCACCCTTCAATCTAAGGAATGACTCTTTAATAAAATAAAATCAGTTTTTAATTGATTTAAAAACGGCAAAAGTATTCACCTCATATTCAATTATGCTACTGTGGATAAAGACTAATATATGCATCTTTTAAAATTTAATACCCAGCATATGAAAACAAAAGTAATTTGTTTATTGACAACAAACAAAAGTTATAAGTTATTTTGTGACAGAAATTCCTGACACTTGTTATGAAATTGAGATGTACATTTTATTACAATAAAACACAGCACTGACTCAGAGGCCTGTGCATCAGGTAGACTGTGTGGCCGAAGTCTTTTGCTTCAGCAGCTGCTCTTTGCGAGTGTTCTGGTAGGCACTCATGCACTCCTTAAATTTCTGAACTTCAGTCTGACACTTTCTCCAGTCCTGGTGCTCAGCCATGCAGTCCAGCAGCGTGTAGTGCAGCTCAGCACAGCCCGTCCTGGAGATCATCGTGTCCACTGGATCTTCCTCATCTTCACTTCTGCTCCGGTTGTGTGGTGATGGAGGAGGAGCAGATGCCATCCTGTCAGAAAAAAATATATATTTTAAAATTTGTGTTTTTACAATACAAAACAAAGAATAGTTCAAATTAAACACTGTAAAGGGGCGACATGGTAGCTCAGTGGTTAGCACTGTCGCCTCAACGCAAGAAGGTCACTGGTTCGAGTCCCAGCTGGGTCAGTTGCCATTTCTGTGTGGAGTTTGCATGTTCTCCCCGTGTTCGTGTGCATTTCCTCCGGGTGCTCCCCCACAGTCCAAACACATGCACTATAGATGAATTGAATAAACTAAATTGGCCGTAGTGTAAGTGTGTGAATGAGTGTGTATGGATGTTTCCCAGTACTGGGTTGCAGCTGGTAGGGCATCCGCTGTGTAAAACATATGCTGGATAAGTTGGCGGTTCATTCTGCTGTGGCGACCCCAGATGAATAAAGGGACTAAGCTGAAGGAAAATAAATGAATGAAAACACTGTAAATACACTGTGTTTGTGTGTACATTTACCTGGTCACATAATGTTTAAGAAAATTATTCATTCATTCATTTTCTTTTCGGCTTAGTCCCTTTATTTATCAGGGGTCGCCACAGCGGAATGAACCGCCAACTTATCCAGCATATGTTTTACGCAGCGGATGCCCTCCCTGCTGCAACCCATCACTGGGAAACATCCATACACACTCATTTCACACACGTACACTACGGACAATTTAGCTTACCCAATTCACCTGTACTACTGTACTCACCTGTACCTGCAATAATTCTTCTAAGCAAAAACAAAGTACAATAAGGTGACACGGTTATCCTTATTTCATCACAAACATCAAGAGCAAACATGTGTAAAAACTTAAATGTGTTAAAATTACTATAGTACACTTCTAAAATTGTTTTTGTTTTGTTCTATGAACTTCTTTTTTTAACTAAAATCATCCTCCAAGGCATATCCCATATAGACCATTTTGAGGGATGTAAACAAAAACAATAGTCCCAACGTATTTCCTGTTCTACATTTTTAATTACTATAGCTTCCAAGAATCCAAAAAGGGCCACATATTGATAAATAATGTTATGATAGCTGTTTTAACATTAAGTTATGATTGAATTGCCTCTTGTTACAATTATGAAATAGTTTGATAACAAGCAGGAAATGTTCATGGGCCAATGACATCACCACATTGAAATGGTCTATAGAAATGTTATATAAAAATACATTTATGAAAATCACATATTTGACATACAAGTTTTTTGAAAACATTGTAATTTATTTTAGGCAATATTATGAAGTATATGTTGAAAAAACAATGGCGGAGTACAAAATAATACATTAACCACATGAATTACAAATATGTACATATATGTTCAAATCGGTTAGCTATCATTTCATATACATGTTCATATTTGGCCATATCAGATCTATCAAAAACCCTTTTTTGTTATTCCTGACACCTTTATTTTTAAGGATAAAAACAGCGTCCACACATCCACTCGAAAAATGAAAGATGAGGATTATTTGTAGCGTAAAATTGTTCTTTGAAATGTCAAATGTTGAGTGAATGTCAACTTAAATGGAGGCTGACACTGAACTGAAAGTGCAAACGAGTGAGTCTTCGAGGAGTAATAAGCGGATTCGATTTTCTTTCACCAGTCTGTGTAACAAAACTGTAAAAGGTGGAATATTTCATTATTAAATGAACTTGCCTTTGCTGTTTGTGAAGATGTCACGAGCTTTCTTCAAGCTCTCATAACTAGCAGCCCAGACACATTTCATCTCATGAACAGGAAATGTGTTACATTTATAAGCGTCCGAGAAATTCATCAACCCAAGCAACATTAAAGTAGATGTAGTTACAAATGTAATCCACAAGATGTCAGTGTTGCTTCACACAATTGCAATATGCTCAAAAGCTTATTGATTTGATATGGCTATGGCTCGTTTAATGAATGAAGTCCATCTATTTATTTTTTTCACAAATTTCTTTTTTATTGTTGACTGAGACCTTAACTTGCAATAATTAAATTAGCTTTCTGAATGAAAGGCTCTCCCAATATGGCTCTCCAAATATGGCTCTCCCAAGCTTCTCCCGACTTCTCCCATGAAAAGGAGAAAAACAGATGTGTTCACAGACTGTTGAGCTGCTGAAACTGCATTATGAAGTCGTATTACAATAAAATAGGCTAAATAGGCTAAATACATATTGTAGTATCGTCAATTTCCCAGTCTGGCTAGGCTGGTTAAGCTGGTTTTAGCTGGTCATCTCCCAGCCTGACCAGCTAAGACCAGGCTGGAAATGACTGGAAACCAGCCTGGAAATGGCCAAAACCCCTCTAAAACCAGGCTGGTCGACCAGCTAAAACCAGCCAACCATCCTAGGCTGGTTTAAGCTGGATTTTTCAGCAGGGTAGGCTAAATACATATTGTAGTATCGTTGTAATAAACGTTGTAATTAATAGTAATAGTAAAAGTTTCATCAGAGGCATAGGATACAGGGTCATGAAAGTTTAGTAGTGAAGTTAAGATTTACAGTTCAAAAGAAAGACTTGTAGTGTAGTGACAAAAAAAAGAAAAAAAAGGGTGTTTACACATTGTTCAAGACGATGTTTAAAAGCAATAAGCACACAAAATCTGATACAATATATTTGTAAAAGTCCTGCAAGCTCTTTTGAGGTGTGTTCCCTGTAAATGAATAGTGAATGTTAAACCGACAGAAAAGTGGAAACACCTTACAAGGTTGAATTAGTTGTTGTTAATGCATTTACTAACATGAATAAACAATGAACAATACATTTATTTCATCCTGTTATGTTAGTTAATGAAAATACAACTGTTCATTGTTAGTTCAGGTTAACTCACAGTGCATTAACTAATGTTAACAAGCATGAATTTTGAAATCAATAAATGCTGTACAAATATTGTTCATAATTAGTTTATGTTAGTAAATACACTCAAAAAAATGAGGTTTGCTGTTTGTTCAAACTGCTTATTTAAAATGAGCTGAAGCAACACAATTCTTGAGTTTTTTTGGGGGGACAACTTAATTGTTTTTTGTTCAATCCACTTAAATTTGTAAAAACTTAATTTTGTGAGTTAACTTAATTCTTTCTTGTTGTCCCAACACAACACTTAATTTGTAAGTTAACTTAATTCTTTCTTGTTGTCCCAACACAACACTTAATTTGTAAGTTAACTTAATTCTTTCTTGTTGTCCCAACGCAAACAGTGTACATTAACTTTTAACATTTACTAATGAAACCTTATTGTAACGTGTGACCAGAAAAGTAGACAAATTTTTACAAGTTAACATCAAAGCAAAACTGTGAAATAAAATATAGTATTACCGAAACTTAAATTGACCACAAAATAATATTAGAAGCAAAAAGCTACCAAGATAACAATAAATAATTTCACGCAATTTACACTTGAGTCACTGTTGTGCTTTACCTTAATGTACATTTTTAAGAGGATGAACAGACAGTCTCTGGGTTAACAAAGAAAAAATCCTGCTTCGAATCTCCTTAGTTTTCAATGAGTAGATAATGGGATTTGCGCAGGGTGGGAGAAGAGATGACAAAGACAAACACACTGTTCTTACATTCGGGTTTATAATAACTCCAAAAAATCCAAGATTGAAGATAATTGCAATAGGAAAAAAGTATAAGGACACTAACATGAGGTGCTCCGTGCATGTGGCTAGTGCCTTAAAACGGCGCTGATTGTTATTCATTCTGAATACAGCATACAGAATAAACAGATATGTCAGGAAAATAAAACCCAAAGGTACAGCCAGAAAGAGTATAGATAATGTAGTGGCAAAGTTCCACTGAGATGTTGTGTTGCTGCAGGCAACTCTTAAAACAGGAGTGTAATCACAAAAATAGCTGTTGACCTGGAGAGAGCCACAGAATGAGAGAGCTGGGATGGATAAAGTGCCATAAAGTGATATAGTAAAAGAAAGGAACCAGCTGACACAGATTATGTAAGTCATTCTGGTGTTTGTGTTTATAGACCCCTGTCTTAAAGGAAAACAGATGGCAATGAATCTGTCAAAAGAGAGAACACACAGGGAAAATGACTCCAGCTCTAAAAATGTATAGTAAGTGTACATTTGCACAAGACATAGTTTGAACGGCACAAAATTGTCAAGAGCAATGTAAATCTTTACCATGCCAGGCACCAGAGAAGTGCTGAGAATAAGATCAACCACTGCCAGATTACCAACAGCAATGAACTTTGGGACATGCAGACGCTGATCATAGACAATAATGGAGATCAGAAAAACATTGCATATGACTGTGATCACATAAAGCACGGTGAGGAACATGACATAGACATTACTGTAAGGCATTGAAGTGAATGCAACAATGTAAAATCCTGCAGGCTGAATGATGGAGCTATTTGGGGCTGAGTTGATGATGTTTTGCATTGCTTTTTATCCTTTAAGGACTTCTTTGAGGTGTGCTTTGCCTTCACTGCTACAAAACAAACATTACAGCCTGTGCTTTACAAATGATCACATAGGCCTTTATCATAGGATGCAACAAGAAAAAAAACAATGAAATGTACACTTAACTTGTTACAATGAGTCATATACTGTACATACACAGAATGATGTTTTGCTTTGCAGATAATACGCTGTTGTCTTCTCTGCAGTTTTTGCCTCTGCTTCACTGTTTGGGATCGCTGTGAATCCTGAGTGTTAAACAAAGAATCTTTGGGCAATATATTGTCCACTTTTTTCTCCAGAGGAGTCATTAGACAAGAAAGAAGCACCAACATCTAAAAGTCTTCAGAGAAAAGACATTCATTAGCATGTTTAACTACTCTATTGTCAGGTTATTAATAGTATTGCTAATTATCTGACTGTAAGTGTCACTAATTAGTCATTTTGTTTTTTGAGTTGTTGAGAATATTGTACAGCTACAAAATCTCCCAAATGGAAATACAAGATCACATAAGACAGAAACTGTTATAAAAACAAAATGAAAAGAGAAAAGCTCAAAAATATTTAAAACAGTCTTTTAGATTATTTTATAATATTACCAGAATAAAAGGTAAAATATAAGAATTTATTTATATATATAAAAAAAAGACAAAAGCGCCCTGTAAAAGTATTCATGATATAACATCTTAGCACAGCTGGATTTGTAGGTTTTCTGCCACGAAGGAATGGATGCAGACTGTTGTTGGACTGCTTTATGAAATTTAAGAGAAAGAACAAAAACTATAGATGCATGAAGCAACATTTTACCTTTTTATTAAATCGTGGAGCAAACAGAGATGTTGCATGATAGAAAATATAAAGTTGTGCTTATGACGAAATGATTATTTTTGAAAAGTTGGATATACATTTTTTTATTTAAAACAATGCATTTTAATTTAAACACAAAGTAATATGAATCAGAAAACCTTTAATATTAATAATCTCATAAATAATCTCAGCATTTTACACTTCAGCCACAATTATGTAATTCATTAATGTACATTTTTGAGAGGATGAACAGACAGTCTCTGTGGTGACAAAAAATAAACCCTGCTTTGAATCTCCTTCGTTTTCAGTGAGTAGAGGATAGGATTCACACAGGGTGTGAGGAGGGATAAATAACCCAAGATTGAAGATAATTACAATAGGAAAAAAGTATTGGGCCACTAATATGAGGTGCTCTGTGCATGTGGCCAGTGCCTTAAAGCGGCTCTGGTTATTTTTCATTCTGAATACAGTATACAGTATACCTATGTATGTGAGGAAAATAAAAGCAAATGGTATAATTACAAAAAGGATATTTGAAGCAGTGCCAAAGTTAAACTGAGATGTTGTGTTACTGCAGGAAACTCTTAAAACGGGAGCATAATCACATTACACAATTACAATCAAATGCAAGAGACAAGAGATGATTTTTCAAATGAGATTAAAAGGCACCAAGGAAGGAGCATGATCTGATATAGAAAGGTCAACCATTCCACAGACGAGGGGCTGCAACAGAAAAAAGCCCTCAAAAGTCTCCTTTTGATTTTATTCGAGACTTGGGAACAACCAGCTGAAACTTTTGTGCCGCCCGAAGGGTCATTGACAAAGAATGCAGGTGAAGAAGCTCACTAACTAGGTGTCAGACCATTCAAACCTTTAAAAAACAAATAACAACAATTTGTACTGAATCCTAGATTTGACTGGGAGCCAGTAAATGGACGATAATACTGGTGAAATACTTTAAAATTTCTTAGTTTCAGTTAAAAGTCTAGAGGCTGCATTTTAAGCCAGCTGAAGGCATGAAATTGAAGCATGAGAAACCCCTTAATACAGAGAATCACAATGTGATCCTGCAAGCTGAAGCTTCTGCCCATTCTTAAGTTGGGTGCACGGATGAGGTTAACATTAATAATATTTCTGTATTTTTTGATGTGAACAGTCCTTGCCTCTAAAAAAATGCATCCACAGCAAGATGCTGCCATCACAGTTAATTATTCATCCATTCATTCATTTTCCTTCGGCTTAGTCCCTTTATTCATCAAGGGGTCGCCAAAGCGGAATGAACCGCCAACTTATCCAGCATATGTTTTACGCAGCGGATGCCCTTCCAGCTGCAACCCAGTACTGGGAAACATCCATACACACTTATTTACACACATACCTCGGGCCAATTTAGTTTATTCAATTCACCTATAGCACATGTCTTTAGACTGTGGGGGAAACCGGAGAACACGGAGGTAACCCACGTGAACACGGGGAGAACATGCAAACTCCACACAGAAACGCCAACTGACCCAGCCAGGGCTCAAACCAGCAACCTTCTTGCTGTGAGGTGACAGTGCTAACCACTGAGCCACCGTGCCACCCACAGTTAATTAGGATACCAAATACACATACTACTTTGCAAAAACATTTTGACCAATTTTAGTTCAATCACAATCTCCTAACATCTCTGGGGCCTGTTGCACAAAGACAGTTTTGATTGTTACATAGGTAAATTCACATTTAGTTTGAGTAAACACTGAGTTTTCAGGCACAAGATGGTAGGTTGGTTTTGAACGGGTTTCGTCACTACGGTAACTTGTACCACATGGTTAACCTGCTAAAGGGCAGGTTTTATTCTGGGTTAGAGATTGTAACCTCAAACTGGACCAATCAGTGTCCAGAATAAATTACATATATCTCATGCAACAAAGTAACTCCCACTTCCAGTCTTTTTTCCTCCAAATGAAAGTGTTTTCCACTAAAAGCATTTTTGAGTCAAAATTGTTGCTAATTATTTACTGTATTTACATGATATGAATAATAATTATTTATAGCCTATGTATATTATATTTCATTCATTCATTTTTTTTCCGGCTTACTCCCTTTATTAATCAGGGGTCGCCACAGCGGAATGAACCGCCAACTTATCCAGCATATGTTTTACACAGCGGATGCCCTTCCAGCTGCAACCCATCACTGGGAAACAACCATACACTCTCATTCACACACATACACTAAGGACAATTTAGCTTACCCAATTCACCTATAGCGTATGTCTTTGGACTTGTGGGGGAAACCAGAGCACCCGGAGGAAACCCACGCGAACACAGGGAGAACATGCAAACTCCACACAGAAATGCCAGCTGACCCAGCCAAGGCTCGAAATAGCGACCTTCTTGCTGTGAGGCGACAGCACTACCCACTGCACCACCGCGCTGCATATATTATATTTGTATATTATTTATTTACATAGTTTAGAATTGTCAAAATGGCTTTAAATTAAAAAGTTACATTTAAATATTCACATAAAAGGACTTTTGGAGCACCTACATTAAAATCAGTTGTTTGATTTGCATTTATATAAAAATATTTGCTTTCTGTTTCCTTTTCAAACTTTTGCTGCATCATCAGTGTTTATTTTTACCTTGTATATGTGTTTAAATACATTTAATTTTGGATAATGATATCTCTTAATCTTCAACAAAGAAGTGAAATGCTGACTCTCTTGTCAGCTGATCCAGAACTGATCCTCACATGTCGTGTGATTGGATGTTTGCTGTATCACACTTTTAGGTGCACACAGCTCAGAGTTAACCACAAACTTTGGGTTTTGCCAGGTAGGACATGTTTCTGGATGAACATCTATGTTGATCCTGGAAAAACATTCCAATCAGTCAATCAGAATTAAGGGATATGTTTACCGTTTATTTTAAGTTTAGGCTTACGGTTAGGTGTATGCACTTCTACATGATTGTTATCCAACTATTATTCCCCTCTGATTTAGGGAATAATTTACAGTTATGGTTTGGTTTAGGGGTAGGGAATAGGTATGGGTTACATTTTGGTTACAAAAATGATGTTCCAGGACCAACATTTATGTTAATCCAGGATCGCATCCATACTTGGCAAAATCACGACGTTTCCCAGGATCATTGGAAATATGACTTTGGTTATGTTACAGCAAAACCTTCAATACATTGCTCCAGGTATGTTTCACTGCATTTTTCATATGAAATGTCCAAACGTTTTAGTTATTAAAATAGTATATTTTAGTATACAAATTATATCCAGACTGTGTGAATGATTTCTGCCCTAATGAGCCCCAGGCTGCTCTCATCTCATGTGGTTAGGTGATAATGAGTGGAGACACATCATAAACACAACAATGATCATCTCAGAGTGAGCTAATTGATCTCCCCAAACTCAGAGATGTCACAACACTCTCAGGACTTACATGAAAAAGAAAAAGGAGAAAAAAAGAGCACCTGATTCCCAGGTAGAACTTTAGTTTGAAGTCTGGAATATAAGAGGTCAACTGAGGTCAACCTAAATGTATTGTTTATTTGTTCATTAATGATAATTTTCATCCGATTCTGATGAGCTTATCTTATAATAATTACTAAAACACTGAGAGTTGCTGAGAGGCAGTGATGTATGGTGGGATAAAAGTCAGATGTGAAATGTTGCATTGAAAAGGGCATCATTTTCCACCACCATGGTTTGTTTCAAGCTCCATGCAGACAGCAAACAGAAAACAGCTTTTAGTATCAAATTCCCTGCCACACGATAGTTGTTACAGGTGTATATCATACAAAAATGAATATTCTATAACTA
Source organism: Danio jaintianensis (assembly GCA_903798115.1). Taxonomy (NCBI): domain Eukaryota; kingdom Metazoa; phylum Chordata; class Actinopteri; order Cypriniformes; family Danionidae; genus Danio; species Danio jaintianensis. Next base: position 6,386,012 of record CAIGQV010018202.1, read on the forward strand.
TTTACTTGCTTTCAAGTTGTTCCAATCGCTTTCTTTTCTTAAAAACAAAAAGATTTCCATCAAATATCATTATTTAAATTTGGTCAAGCATAAAAATTTTATATCAGCAACATAACAATACTTCATATGTCTTATTTGTGACTTTCTAACTGTTTTGAAATACAGTAGCTTTACACAATAATATGAATTCTAAATTGTGTGAAAAGGCAGGTGTAACTCCAGGTGTAATCCACTAGACTGCAGTGTTGTAAAAGACAAGTAAATAGACAACAAATAATAGACAGCACTTGTTCGATTTCATAAGCCATTGTGTTTCTTGGTTTATGAAGATATAAAACTTGCTCCAAAGCCAAAACTCTCAAGAGCGTAAATTAAATAATCCCACTCCACTCTATCAAAAGCCTTCTCTGCATCAAGTGAAATCAAGACTTCAGGTACAGATGAAGACATAGGATGATAAATGACATTAAATAATCGCCTGACATTAAAGAATGAGAATCTATTTTTAACAAAGCCAGTTTGGTCAGTAGAAATTATTTTGGGAAGAAGAGTTTCTAACCGTAGAGCAAGAATTTTGGCTAAAATTTTTACATCAGCATTTAAAAGTGATATTGGCCGATATGAACTGCACAACTGAGGGTCTTTGTCCTTTTTCAAAATTAAAGAAATTGAAGCTTCCCGCAATGTGTGAGGAAGACAAGTTAGATCAAATGATTCGTTGTACATATTTAGTAAGAGAGGAGCTAGTTGTCCAGAAAATGTCTTTAAAAATTCAGCTGGCAGGCCATCTGGCCCAGGACTTTTACCACTTTGCATTGCTGATATAGCATTGTGAACTTCATCTAAAGAAATAGGGCTGTCCAGTAGTTTCATATCTTCAGAACTAATGCGAGGTACTGAAAGATCTTGGAAAAAATTATGAAAGTTCACCTGATTAGAGGTTTGTTCAGAAGAATACAATGACCGATAAAATTCCAAAAATGCGTTATTAATTTCACAGTGATCTGACAGTAGGATATCGTTTGCTTTAATAGTAGAGATTATATAGGAGGCAGAGGACTGTCGAAGCTGGTGAGCTAAAAGCCTATGTGCCTTCTCTCCATATTCATAATAAGCATGTCTTGATTTTAAGAAAGGCATCTTATGTTAAAAAAGAGAAAGTGTATGTGGTTTCTATACCAATGTAACTGTCAACCCCGCTGCGTTTAAACTAAGTATTGTAAATGCACCACTGTCTTAAATGAATGGTTCACCCAAATGTTTAAATGTGCTGTTAAAGGGATAGTTCACCCCAAACTGAAAATTATGTCACCATTTACTCTTTCTTAACTTGTCACATTTTCATTCTTTTTTCATTCATTTTCTTTTTACCATTTTCTTTTCAGGGGTCACCACAGCGGAATGAACCCCCAACTTATCCAGCATATGTTTTACACAGCGGATGCCCTTCCAGCTTCAACCCAGTACTGGGAAACATCCATACAAACTTTAGGTTATTCAATTCACCTATAGGCATGTCTTTGGACTGTGGGGGAAACCGGAGCACCCGGAGGAAACCCACGACAACACAGGGAGAACATGCAAACTCAACACAGAAATGCCAACTGACCCAGCCGGGACTCAAACCAGCGACCTTCTTGCTGTTAGGCGACAGTGTTAACTACTGAGCCACCGTGTCGCCCTGACCCTGAAATTCTTTATTTTTTCTTTCTAGTACAAAAAATATTTAGAGATTTGCGCTATTGTTCTGGAAAGATTTAATAGACATTAAGGCACTAGTTCATATATTTCATTCTGATCTGAAAGTTGTCAAACAGTTAATAGAATGTTCTTTTTCTGAAAAAAATTTAATACAGTAAACCACTTTGTGAATTTTACAAATACAAGAGATAGTTCACCCAAAATGTTTACTCACTATTTACTGTGGTTTCAAACCTTTATGAGTTTCTTGTCTTCTTTTGAATAGAAAGCAAGTTATCTTAAAAAAAGCTGAACTGTAAAGATTGAAATAGAAAGAAGGTAACACTTTACAATAACAGTACACGAATAATTATGTATTAATATCTAAACTAAACATTACTTTATTATGAATGAATGATGAGTTAAGGCGTGCACAAGTCACAAGAGTTCATTTGTGAATAACGGCTACCTTAATTACTTGTTAGTACATGTTGTTGATTAATGCATTAATTAACATTTAAATTTAAGCTAAATGTGACCAACATGAACTCACAAGCTGTTAATGTATAATTATGTCGTGACTTTACTTGGAGGGGCACATCACCATTAACTCATCCTTAACTACTCATGAACTCCTGTGTTTAAACTGTTCATGTTGATGTTGACAGAACACTTTTCTATTGTTATTCAGTGTAAACACACTAGACGGACGTGCATAAGGAGTTCATGAGTAGTTAAGAATGGGCTAATGATGATGTGCCCCTCCAAGTAAAGTCATGATATAATTTTACATTAACATGTCATGAGTTCATGATGGATGGGCGTCACGGTGGCGCAGTGGGTAGCACAATCGCCTCACAGCAAGAAGGTCGCTGGTTCGAGCCTCGGCTGGGTCAGTTGGCATTTCTGTGTGGAGTTTGCATGTTCTCCCCGTGTTGGCGTGGGTTTCCTCCGGGTGCTCCGGTTTCCCCCACAAGTCCAAAAAACATGTGGTATAGGTGAATTGGGTTAGCTAAATTGACCTTAGTGTATTGTGTGTATGAGTGTGTATGGATGTTTCCCAATGATGGGTTGTGGCTGGAAGGGCATCCGCCGCGTAAAACATATGCTGGATAAGTTGGCGGTCCATTCCGCTGTGGCGACCCCAGATTAATAAAGGGACTAAGCCGAAAAGAAAATGAATGAATGAATGAGTTCATGATGGTTAAATTAAGCATAAACTAATGTGGCAATTAATACATTAATTAACAAACAATCATGTACTAACAAGTAATTAAGGTAGCCGTTATGGACTCACGTGACTCATGTTGTAGTTAAAGTTAGTTCATGATTAGCGCATGCATTAACTCATCATTAGTTCATAATAAAGTAATGTTTTGTTTACATATTAACACATCGTTATTCATGTACGGTTATTGTAAGTGTTACCAGAAAGAAAAACAAATACTATGGAAGTCAATGGTTACAGGTTTTCAGCTTTCTTCAAAATATCTTTCTTAGTGGTTTGAAACAAGTGTGAGTAACTGATGACAGAAGTTTTGAGTGAACTATTTCTTTAGAGGAAAGATAGATGCAGTAGCATTTTGTTCATTGTGAATTGTTGCTATTGGATGCTAATAATTACTACAGAGCGAATAAAAAATTGTGTAAAACTATGCATTTTAATATCAATCAATAAAGCCTTCAAGAAAACATCATAAATGATCTCATCACTTTACACTCAAGCCACAATTATGTTGTACATTAATGCACATTTTTTAGAGGATGAACAAATAGTCTCCGGGTTAACCAAGAATAAACCCTGCTTCGAATCTCTTTAGTTTTCAATGAGTAGATGACAGGATTCACACAGGGCGGGAGAAGGGATGACAAAGACAAACACACCAAACCTACATTGGGGCTCCAAATAATTCCAAAAAATGTAAGATTGAAGATAATTGCAATAGGAACAAAGTATAGGCACACTAATATGAGGTGCTCTGTGCATGTGGCCAGTGCCTTGAAACGGCTTTGGCTGTTTTTCATTCTAAATACAGCACTCAGTATACCTATATAAGTAAAGAAAATAAAAATTGAAGCTAC
>CAIGQV010018202.1:6439773-6466371 GCA_903798115.1 Danio jaintianensis
AAACAACAACGTATTTGGCTGTGTGAAGTCTGCGGGCTAAATAAATGGTACACATGAGAAATGAATTCCCCAAAACAGTCACAACATACACTAAAGACAAAAACACATAGTAGTATTTTACATGTGGAACATTAGAAAGGCCACTGAGGAAAAATGTTGCAGGATGAACAAAGGTCAGGTTTGCAGAAGAGTTTGACTGAATGGAGCTCATGACACCTGCTGTCTGGGTTTGTGTCACCTGTGATGAAGAACTGAAAAAGTAAACTCAATAACAGACAACATTCAAAACACTTTCACCTCTTCTTTTTAAATCTCCCCTTAAGGCCCATTTTAGTCAGGCATTTTTAATAATTTTAGTAATTTTATGTGATTGTTTATATTAGGTCTATTGTCATGGCTGTTATAATGTGAATTGTTTTTAATGCTGCTTGTTTTTTATTTAAGGTGTTCTTGAGTTTCATGTAAGACACATAAAAATAAAATTAGATGATAATATCCAGTCACAATTGTGTTAGGAAATGTTTTGTTTTGTATATAATGTATTGACCCAATTACAAAATATGAATAAAAGAAATAGAAAGCAATAGAAGGAAAGTATTTTGTGTACTCTGCCTTCTGCAAAGATTTCACAGTGTCATTATTCTATCTGCTATCAGACAAATTTATATTAGATCTTTCTCTGGAGCTTGGGACTTTTGTTGATGGAGCAACAATATTCCCTGTAGACTTGAGCAAGAAGGGGCAGGAATAAATCAACAATGCCACTGTCTAGAAAACTTTCATATATATATTTTTAATATTTTATATATAACCTAACAGGTCTTACAGCCCTAAATTAATAACTAAAATTATTCATTCATTCATTCATTTTCTTTTCGGCTTAGTCCCTTTATTAATCTGGGGTCGCCACAGCAGAATGAACCGCCAACTTATCTAGCATATGTTTTACGCAGCGGATGCCCTTCCAGCTGCAACCCATCACTGGGAAACATTCATACACACTCATTCACTACGGACAATTTTAGCTTACCCAATTCACCTATACCGCATGTCTTTGGACTTGTGGGGGAAACCGGAGCACCCGGAGGAAACCCACGCGAACACGGGGAGAACATGCAAACTCCACACAGAAATGCCAACTGACCCAGCCGAGGCTCGAACCAGCGACCTTCTTGCTGTGAGGCGAACGTGCTACCCACCGCGTGGCCCCTAACTAAAATTAAAGCAACTAAAAAACATACTTCTCATTTTAATGTCCCTTTAATTTAATGCTTCAGGTACTCTTCAGTTTCTTCATTATATGACTGAATATATGATTTGTTTACATAAAATAGCAAACACACAAAGTCCAGAATAGTGTACTTAATTTGGTACAGATTTACTGCTTGTCCAGTTACTGTGCTATCTTTTTCTCAAAAGTTATGATTGATAATAACTTCTTTATATTTAAAATAGAGTTGCAGATGTCTGTTTATTCCTTCATGCATGCACTCAGATTTTATAGGATGATTAAAGTCTGAGGAATAATAATGATACCAAGATGTACTTTGACTGGACTTGCAGTAATGACATAAAACGTAAAAATTTTGATTACATTTAACATTATTATTATTAGTAGTAAGGGCGTAACAGTGGCGCAGTGGGTAGCACGATCGCCTCACAGCAAGAAGGTCGCTGGTTCGAGCCTCGGCTGGGTCAGTTGGCATTTCTGTGTGGAGTTTGCACTTTCTCCCCGTGTTTGCGTGGGTTTCCTCCGGGTGCTCCGGTTTCCCCCACAAGTCCAAAGACATGCGGTATAGGTGAATTGGGTAAGCTAAATTGTCCATAGTGTATGTGTGTGATTGAGTGTGTATGGATGTTTCCCAGTGATGGGTTGCAGCTGGAAGGGCATCCGCTGCGTAAAACATATGCTGGATAAGTTGGCGGTTCATTCCGCTGTGGCAACCCCAGATTTATAAAGGGACTAAGCCGAAAAGAAAATGAATGAATGAATTATTATTAGTAGTAGTAGTAGTAGCAGTAGTATTAGTAGTAATATAGTACTAATGTAAGACTAATACTTATCTTTCCAAGGCTTGAATAAAGTCTTTATTTAGCTGTAAAAATACAGATGACACCTCGTTTTGTGTAAGTTGCAATAGTTTCCTTTCAGTTTAAAAGTAGTGAAGCTTTTACAATTTCTGATCCATAATATTTTAAATTGTGATTAATAGTGAAGCCAGGATCATTAGAACTCACCAATATGGGTGTCTTTGTTTTTTTGTAATATGTTTTTCTTGATGCATCTTTGATTTGTAAAATTTGTATCAACATTTAGGATCAGTATTGACACTTTGTGGACAAACTAAGTAGTGCAAAAACGACTTGTATGCAAGTTGTGCATATACATTGTATATATGTTTATAAAAATCAGGGGGTATGAGTACATAATGTATGAAGTGTTCTGTTGAATACGTTTTGTCACATTCACTTAATGCAGACCTTCACATGCATGAGGCCATCAGCATTTATTAGAGTTCCGTGAAAATGTGTGCAATGTCTGGGACAAGTCATTTACGTCATTAGAACAGTCCACGGACCTCCATACCCACAATCCACATGCAACATAACTTTTGTGACCAAACTGACAGTGCAAGTACAACATTGTAGTAACCAGGTGAATGTTGAGGCTAAAAAGTGCATGTGTCGAAGACTTTCATCAGCAGCTGAGTATGGACATAACTGCAAAAAAAAATTCTTAATTGTGTAGTGCACAACTGTTCAGTTGCTTGTTATAAACACTGCCAGTGTGAAAGCACAGTTACCACGTCCTGTTCTCATTCTGTTTATGCATCCAGTCTAACACTGAAATTGCACACGAAGGGAATGTTTGCTTGAATTCATAACCAAAAGAAACAAATATACAAAAAGTGGTAAACCAGTGGTAAATGGTCAAATGTTTTTTTACAATAGGAAGTAGTTTTCATTCCTGTAAAATTATGTTACGTTTGGACTTTCTTTATGGGAAGTGCACAGATGAAAATGATCAGTAGTTTTTGTTATTAATTTGTTGTTGCAGTTTAATTACTTTTGGTAAACTAGGTCTCTTAAACTGATTTAGTTCCTTAAAACAGATGTCTGCATTGCATGGTCGGCTTTCACTCTGAAGAAAAAAAAAGTTGACCTCTGGAAATATCTATTTAATGCACAAACTGTGGGTCACAGTCAGCAGAACTGAAACACATTCCAGTGAATGTTTCATATAGAACAAGAATATATTCAAGAGTGTGAAGATGTCTATTTATAATGAAAACAAACTCTGATGCAGAAGCATTTTAAACCATTTGTTATATTTAAAGCAAAGGTGATTGAAATGTTATTTCATTTGACTCACTGTTAAACTTAGAAGAAACAAAAAAAACTTAAAGCTTTGTTAAACATTAGTAGTTTGCTAGGTTTCACCTCAAATATTTGAAACATATTAGACCTGTTTACAATACATTTGTAACACCATCTAACACACTATATAAAATACATCAACTCACAGATCGCAGTTTAAACCTGTAATTTTAGTTTAGAATTTTTCCTACGTTTCAATTGTACTGTACTGTTCACTTTGCTGGATTTGTATAAATCTTTTATGGATTGCATGACCTCCTCCGTCTTTAGAGTGTATATGATGGGATTCAGCATTGGTGAAATTGTCTGTGTGAGGGAATGGTTAATTAACCGGGTGTTTGGATGAATAGGTGATGTTAAGAATGCAATATGACTACTTAAATATGGGATATAACTAATTGCCACCAACATGAGGTGAGACGTACAGGTTTTTATGGCTTTGGCTCGCTCAGCACCATGAGCAATCTTAAACAAAGCCAGAGAAATGCAGACATATGAGATAAAGATCAGCATGAGTGGCGTGAAAATCATGACACCAAAGCAAATTTTTATCATTAAAATATTTTTTGAATTATCATTACAAGGTAGCTTATTCAGAAGGCTGTAATCACAAAAATAACTATCATTCACGTTAGACCTACAAAAAGAGTTTATTTAGCAAACCTATAAATATAGAAAAATATGTCACTGAATAAATCCACATCACTCTTAGAATCAAAAACATTGCTGGTTTGGTTACAATGGCATGATACCGTAGAGGAAAACAAATAGCAACCAGTCTGTCATAAGCCATGACAAGTAGTGTTAAAGACTGGATATTTAGAAAATGATATATAAAAAACGTATTTGCCAAACATGCTTCATATGAAATTTCCTGGTGTTCGAATAAAAATGTGTCAATGATTTTGGGAATCACAGCAGTGCTTCCACACAGATCAGAAAAGGCCAGATGGAAAACAACAATATATTTGGCTGTGTGAAGTCTGCGGGACAAATAAATGGTACACATGATAAATGAATTCCCCAAAACAGTCACAACATACACTAAAGACAAGAACACATAGTAGTATTTTGCATGTGGAACATTAGAAAGGCCATTGAGGAAAAATGTTGCAGGACGAACAAAGGTCATGTTGTCAGAATTTGTCTGTATGGAGTTCATGACACCTGTCTGGGTTTGTGTCACCTGTAGTGAAGAACTGTAAAAGTAATAAACTCAATATTCAAAAAGCAGACAATGTAAAAAAACATTGTAATGTTTTTGTATATACCCACATTGGCCTAATAATAAAATAATGAATAATAAAAGAATAGAATAAAGCAAAGCTTGATTCATACTCTACCTTCTGCATCTGCAATGCTTTCACAGTGTCATTATTCTACCTGCTATCAGACAAATTTATATTAAATCTTTATCTTGAGCTTGGGATTTTTGTTGATGGAGCAACGATATTCCCTCTAGAGCAAGAAAGGGCTGGAATAAATCAACAGTGCCACTGTCCAGAAAGCTTTTTTCTCTCTACTTTATTTTTATTTTTTTTAAACATTCTGTCACTGTGCCTCTGTTATGTGTGAATGCTTTCATTTGATGACTTGATTAGCTTTAACTGGATGATGAACTTTTAACTTAGTAATGGCTTAAGTTGATATTCAACATTTAATTATATTGAACATTATTTTTAGTAGTTGTAGTAGTATTCATATAAGATCTAATATTATTTTTTGTTCCTCATGGGAAATTGTTACTAAATTGGAATAAACTGAAATGTCGCTGGTTCGAGCCCCGGCTGGGTCAGTTGGCATTTCTGTGTGGAGTTTGCATGTTCTCCCCATGGTTGCGTGGGTTTCCTCCGGGTGCTCCGGTTTCCCCCACAGTCCAAAGACATGCGGTACAGGTGAATTGCATAATCTAAATTGGCCGAAGTGTGTGAGTGTGAATGCAAGAGTGTATGGGTGTTTCCCAGTGTTGGGTTCCAGCTGGAAGGGCATCCGCTGCGTAAAACATATGCTGGATAAGTTGGCGGTTCATTCCGCTGTGGCGACCCCTAATGAATAAAGGGACTAAGCCGAAAAGAAAATGAATGAATAAGGACTTCTCAGATTATTAGTAATAAAAGTTAAAGAATCAGTAATAATGAAATGCAGTTCATTTGTATAATCCTGGAAATCTAACATTACATTTTGCTTTATGTTGCAATGATTTCTGACTTCATGCCAAATTTGAATTTTACTCGTGTGAATAGATTAGACATACATAGTCGGGTCAATCATACAAATTTGCGCATATACTGAGCATATAATTGTAGACATGCTTGAATTACATGATCTGGGATCATGGTCACGAAAATAAGTGTTTTTCACATATTCAGTTCAATTATTCGAGTCAATGATTCATTGAACCATTCATAAAGACATTCAAATCATTCCTGAATGAATCATCCATTTAGACAGAAAAGTGAAACTAATGACTTAGTGACCAAGACAGTGACTGTTTTTATTGTCAACATGTGAAATAAATGTGTTTGAATTACACATTTCAGGTTGATTAAACATAATTAAAAAGCACCTGGAAATAAATTAAAGGAGCCAAAACACATTTAAGTTGTCTATGTAGATCTTTTCATTTATTGATAAAAAATTGATTGTTACATATTGCAGTGGTTTATCTTCTTTATCAAGAAGTTGCAGTCTTAAAATAGTATGTTGCTGTCTGGAATATACTATTGTCTTCTTTACTGCGTTTATAGATGCAGAACACTGTTAAATTGCATCCTGTCTATGTACTGCTATTGACTAGTAAAAAAAAAAAAATTCATATAACAATTAGTTTTCATGCCTCTGGGCTGCAGGTTCTGGAGTTGCAAGTAAAAAAGTTCACATATTCAAATTCACAATTAGCAGAACAACAAATGTCAAAATTCATTCAAGACTTGAGTATATTTAATAGTGTAATAATGTCTGTTTATAAGGAAAGCAAACATGACGCAATATAACTTTTGTTATATTGAATCTAAATAAATGCAAAAGTGCTATCATTTGACAATTTAAATCTTCTTTCTTTTTTTTTTTTAAATAAAGCCACCCATTTACTATGCTTCAGCTCAGAGGCATGTTAATGATCATTTCTGTTACAACATCACACTAAATTTGAAATCAATCAACTCAACTTTGTTTGTTTAGATGTTTGTTAGTAGATCACAGCTGAGGAAACAAATAGCTAAATATCTGTAGTCTGCATAGTCTTTATACCTTTTAGTTTATGTTTTAGTCCTTATACTAATACATGGTCTGTGTTCTAAATGAAAAAGATTCATCTTTGAAAATCAGCAGAACTATAATGTCAGTGAATGATTCATTTAAGAAAATATTAGTTATTCAGGCTGGAAAAAGAACAATATTGACATCAGTATTGTGGTTGTCAAAATGCACTTCTTTCCTCACACACTGATCAGAACCTGCAATTATTTTAATTTACCCTACTGACAAATTTCATTTGTCTTTGTCTAGTTATGTTCACCTTGCTCCGTCGATACAAATCTTTTATGGATTGCATGACCTCCTCTGTCTTCAGAGTGTATATGATGGGATTCAGCATTGGTGGTATTGCCTGTGTCAGGGAATTGTTAATGATCTGAACATTTGGATGCAAAGGGGTTGTTGCAGATGCAATGATATTGGTTAAAACTGGTAGATAATACATTGCCACCAACATGAAATGTGAGGTACAGGTTTTTATGGCTTTGATTCTTTCAGCACCATGAGCAATCCTGAGCAGAGCCACAGAAATACAGAAATATGAGATGAAGATCAGTATGAGTGGAGTGCAAATCAGGAGACCATAGGAAGTTTTACCCATCAAAATATTTATAGTAATATCATTACAAGCTAGTCCACAGATTGGGGCATAGTCACAAAAATAACTATTTAGTATATTAGATCTACAAAAAGACATTGTATTCACCAAACCTACAAGTAGAGAAAAAAATGTCACAGACACAATCCACATCACTCCTATGATCAGAAGCATCGCTGGTTTGGTTACAATGGCATGATACCGTAGAGGAAAACAAATAGCAACCAGTCTGTCGTAAGCCAAAGCAAGTAATGTCAAAGACTGTAGATTCATGAAATGATATACAAAAAACATGTTTGTTAAGCATGCTTCATATGAAATGTCCTGGTGGTCAAATAGAAACATTTCTATGATTTTTGGAATCAAAGCTGTGCTTCCACACAGATCAGAAAGGGCCAGATGAAAAACAACAATGTATTTGGCTGTGTGAAGTCTGCGAGCCAAATAAATGATAGACATGATAAATGAATTTCCCAAAACAGTCACAAAATACACTAAAGACAAGAACATGTAATAGTATTTTGCATGTGACATGTTAGAAAAACCACTGAGGGAAAATGTTGCTGGACGAACAAAGGTCAGGTTTGCAGAAGAGGAGCTCATGACACCTGTTTTTGTGTGTGTTTGTGTGTGTCACCTGTGATAAAGAACTGTTATAGACATTAATAAACAGATTAACAAACATTTGGTAAAAGCGTTAAAGAAAACCCATAGTTCATACTCTACCTTTCCCCAGCAATAGTTCATACTCTAATTTTCCCAGCAATCAGACATTTATATTAGAGCATTCTTTTAAGCTTGGGACTTCAGCTCTATTTTCCCTGTAGAGTTGAAGAAGTGAGGGCTGGACTAAATATCTGCAATTGAAAATGTAGCATAATCTGTAGAACCCCTTATCTATGTGCTTGAAATTGACTTATATCCTAATTTTAATGGGTTGATTTATGACCTGTGCTAATTTTAGGAATAGTTCACCTTTTCACAAAGCAGCAAATATTAATATATTTCATTATTTCACTTATAAATATAAGTGTTCCGAAAGGAAGGTTTTCAGTTATGCCATAGATATATATATATATATATATATATTATTTTTCAATTTATTTGCAAAACAGCAGCATATATGGGCCCTCCTTTTGCAACCAATACAGCAGATACAAGTCCTTCACAGTGGCTAGAGGGATTTTGAGCCATTCTTCTTTCTTGCAGAATAGTGGCCAGGTCACTGTATGATGCTGGTAAAGGAAAGCGTTTCTTGACTCACTCCTCCAAAACACCCCAAAGTGGCTCAATAACATTTAGATCTGGTGACTGTGCAGTCCATGGGAGATGTTCAACTTCACTTTCATGTTTATCAAACCACTCTGTCACCAGTCTTACTGTTTGTATTTGTTGGTGCATTGTCATCCTGATACATTGCACCACCTTTAGGGTACGATGTTTGAACCATTGGGTGCACATGGTCCTCCAGAATGGTTTGGTAGTCCTTGGCAGTGACGCACCCATCTAACACAAGTAATGAGCCTAGGGAATGCCATGATATTGCAGCCCAAACCATTACTGATTCACTCTCATGCTTCCCTGGGCATGCAACAGTCTCGGTGGTACGCTTCTTTGGGGCTTCTCCACACCGCAACTCTCTCGGATGTGGGAAAGACAGTGAAGGTGGACTCATCAGAGAACAATAGATGTTTCACATTGTCCAGAGCCCAAGACTTTCGCTGCTGGCACCATTGAAACTGACATTTGGCATTGTCACAAGTGACCAAAGGTTTGGCTGTAGTAGCCCGGTCATGTACAGTATTCAACATTCCAAGTGGTTCAAAACATTTCATGAAAGTTGTCCTAAAACTATTTAACAACACCCATTATTGTTTTAGGACATTTTTGAAAAACTTTTTTGATCCACTTCAAATGTTGACTACTATATGTTGACCCTATAAAGCTCCCGATGAACATTTTTGTTGGAAATAGGAGAGTTGAGGTGCACATTTAATTTTGCATTGAGTTGGACAGCTGTGGTTTTGTGTTTTAGATATTCAAACTAATAGTTTGCCTATTAGTTTTCTCTCACTGAGCCAGATATTTCTCTCTAGATATTTGCTGTTTATAAGAAATACTATAATAATTAATGTTTTAGATGTTTTATTTACTTTTGTGAAGTGAAGTGAAGTGGCCAAGTATGGTGTCCCATACTTGGAATTTGTGCTCTGCATTTAACCCATCCAAGTGCACACACACAGTTAGTGAACACACACATACCGTGAACACACACCCGGAGCAGTGGGCAGCCATGCTGCGGCGCCCGGGGAGCAGTTGGGGGGAACGGTGCCTTGCTCAAGGGACTCACCTCAGTCGTGGTATTGAGGGTGGTGGAGAGTGCTGGTCATTCACTCCCCCCACCCCCAATTCCCGCTGGTACCGAGTATCGAACCAGCAACCTTCGGATCACGAGTCCAACACTCTAACCACCAGGCCACGACTGCCCCCAAATTTAATAGTGGTATGTAAAAAATGTTGTACACATATTACTTGGCTTATATTTTCAGATTTTTATCTTGTTGTTTTGCTGATTTGCTGACAATTAAAAGTGACATTTTGTTGTTCATTTTTTACTTCACATATGCTAATAAAGGTCCATACATTGAAAAGTTGATAAAACTATGAATATGAATCAGTTTAACACTTGATGACACAAATATCATTTCATATAAATCTGAATTTTTCTTTATTTATAAAAGTTTCACAGCATCTAAAGTAATGTCAAAATGCATATTTTACCACTGAAAGGCTATTACCAGACTAATCGTAATCGTGCTAGGTGTTTTAGAGTCTGATTCATGCACCTTATGGTAATGGTTTTCTATGATAAAAGAAATAAGGTTAGATGTAACTCTTATATCTCAGCATAAAATGCCATATATATATATATATATATATATATATATATATTCATATATATATATATTTAAAAAATAATAATAATAATAAGAACTAAAATGTCAGGGAATGATGCATTTAAGACAACATTTAAGAGTGTGTTGATGTCTGTTCATAAGAAAACAAAGTTGACAGCATTAAAGCAAGTGTACTGCAAATGTTCTAGCATTTGACTTATAGTTTACTTTAAATCATTGAATGAAAATTGTACATTTTTTAAAGCTTTATTATTTAAACTGCACTGAAAATATTTGTACATTCTTTTGAGTAAAGTAAGCAATCACAGAGCTACTACATATTTGAGCTCAGAGGTTTTAAATACTTGGCTTGTTCACAACACAATTTTTGTCATACACAACATCAGTCAGCTCCATTAAATTAAATATTTCTTGAATTATCACAGCTGACAAAACATTTCAGTATCTTTTAGGCAGGTAAAGTCAGCTAACACCAGTTAATTTCTAATTGATATAATATGTATTTATAAAACACATTTTAATTTATCCTACAGCCTTTAATTTGTCTATTTCTAGTTGTGTTCACCTTGCTGCGTCTGTACAATTCTTTTATGGATTGCATGACCTCCTCTGTCTTCAGAGTGTATATGATGGGATTCAGCATAGGTGGTATTGCCTGTGTCAGGGAATTGTTAATGAGCTGGACATTTAGATGCAAAGGTGTTGTCGCAGATGCAATAATATTGGTTAAAACTGGGAGATAAAACATTGCAACCAACATAAGATGGGAGGTGCAGGTTTTTAAGGCTTTGATACGGTCAGCACCATGAGCAATCCTAAGCAGAGCCAGAGAGATGCAGAAATATGAGATGATGATCAGTATGAGTGGAGTGCAAATCAGGAGACCATAAGTAATATTGGCCATCAAAATATTTATAGTTATGTCATTACAAGCTAGTCCACAGATTTGGCCATAGTCACAAAAATAGCTATGAAGTACATTAGATCTACAGAAAGAGATCCTGTTGACCAAAGCTACAAGTACAGAAAAAAGAGTCACAGACACAATCCACATCATTCCTATGATCAGAAACATCGCTGGTTTGGTTACAATGGCATGATACCGTAGAGGAAAACAAATAGCAACCATTCTGTCATAAGCCAAAGCAAGTAGTGTTAAAGACTGCATATTCATGAAATGATACACAGAAAACATATTAGCCATGCATGCTTCATATGAAATGTCCTGGTGGTCAAATAGAAACATTTCTATGATTTTAGGAATCAAAGCTGTGCTGCCACACAAATCAGAAAGGGCCAGATGAAAAACAACAATGTATTTGGCTGTGTGAAGTCTGCGAGCCAAATAAATGATAGACATGATAAAGGAATTCCCCAAAACAGTCACAAAATACACTAAAAACAAGAACATGTAATAGTATTTTGCATGTGGCATGTTAGAAAAATCACTGATGAAAAATGTTGCTGGACGAACAATAGTCACATTTGTCGAAGAGTCTGACTGCATGGAGCTCATGACACCTGATTTTAGTGTCACCTGTGATGAAGAACTGTTATTGAAGTGCACCCAGATAAATAATATGCTCAAATAATAATTTCACTCCCAGTCACAGTGCCTTAATTAATAAAAAGAGTCGGCTGTTTTGACATTAATATAACACTAACTGTAATGATTTAGAGTTGGTTTCTAATCGTACAGTACTTGGATTTTACAAAATTATTGAAAAGAAGCAGAGGAAACTCATGATTCATACTGTACCTTCCCCAAATCTGCCGGAATGACATTACCAGCCATCAAATATATTTGTATTCATTTATTCTCCTGAGCCTGGAACTTTAGTTCATTGGTTAACCCTTTTCCCTATGGAGTTAAAGAAGGAAAGGCAGGGGTAAATTTAAATGCATGTGAAAATGCTAAATTTACTGTATCTAAATCTACAGAGCCCCTATTAAAGGCGCTTGTTCCAAGATTTCCAAGTCTCCCCCTGTTAAATAGAAAAGAAGATATTTTGTGGACTGTTGTTAACCAGAAGCCATTGGCTTTTATTCTACTATGGCTGCCAATGGCTTCAAAATGGTTTCCAGAATTAAACCAAATTAAAATGTATCAAAAAAGAAGTTTGAAATGCCCGATCAGCAGTAAACTGTTAATCAACATCCCAAACACAGTCCACACCGTTGAGAATGGCAATAAATAAATATGTAGATATATGCTGCATTATTTTATTCATTCATTCATTTTCTTTTCGGCTTAGTCCCTTTATTAATCTGGGCTCGCCACAGCGGAATGAACCGCCAGCTCATTCATTCATTCATTTTCTTTTCGGCTTAGTCCCTTTATTAATCTGGGGTCGCCACAGCGGAATGAACCGCCAACTTATCCAGCATATGTTTTACGCAGCGGATGCCCTTCCAGCTGTAACCCATCACTGGGAAACACCCATATATTCACACACATACACTGCAAGAAGAAACCCACGCAAACACGGGGAGAACATGCAAACTCCACACAGAAATGCCAACTGACCCAGCCGAGGCTCGAACCAGTGACCTTCTTGCTGTGAGGCGACAGCTCTACCCACTACGCCGCCCCTGCATTATTTCTTCTCATTGATTTTAAGGGACCATTAGGGGGCAGTTGTGGCACCTAACCCCTAATTGCTCCCCGAATGCTGGAAGCAATTGGATGGTTCAAACTTGGATAGGCCAAAAGCAGAGAAACAATTTTGAGTATGGGCAACCATACTTGACAATACTCACGTCAGTTCATCGGTAGTTCAAAGACTTTAACAATTTAGATTTTTCAAGCAGTTTCAGACTAACAAACAATTTTTGGCCCAATTTTGTTTAAAATGATGTCAAACCAAGTTTTTAGTTTGTTTATATCAGTCTTTAGTTTCTTCTATCCATAAAGATATTGTGTGGCTCTAGCATGCAGGCCAGACTTTTGGAATGGGTTAAAGAATTTTTGTAAATTGAAATCAGTTGCATATTAAATCTTATCTTTTTAGCCAAAAAATTTACAACACCTGCAGAAATTGACAAATTATGCAAATTAAATCAAGATATTAAATGAAATTATACATTTGATCTTTAATATGGGATGTTGTTTTCAACTGTTAAAAAGGTAAGACATCTAAAAGCTTAATGGGTTTTTTGAAATATAGATTAATGAATAGGAACGCTGCGCTTCAAAATGAAAGTCTTACTAAGCCACAATTAATCTATGATAATGAACTATTGCACTTTACAACAGAGACTGAGACTTTATTCTAAACATCATGAAGAATTTCATATGAACAAAAAACAATACCTCGAACATCTTTATTAAAGTTGTTTAATTTAAGAAAAAAATTATTTGTTTCCAAGATAAAACTAATTTGTCTTTGTAGAAGTCTTTTCACAGACACCATGAAGTCATCTGTATTGGAGGAAAGGCAGTGGTCAAAGAAAGATAAAAAGAGTAGTTCACCCAAAAATTTGCTTACCATTTAATGTCCCTTAAGTGGTTCCAAACCTTTGAGTTCCTTTCTTTTGTTTAACACAGAAGATGTTTTTAAAAGAAAGATAAAAACCTGTAACCATCAGTTTCTATAGTAGGAAAATCAAACACCATGGAAGTCATTGATACAGGTTTCCAACTTTTTTCAAAATGTCTTTGTGAATGAAGTGAGACTGTGAAGGGAGAGTAAATGATGACAGAATTTTCAGTTTTGGCTAAACTATGCCTTTAATGATCATTGTGTTTATAATAAATGACAGAGCATATATAAAAGTGATGGGTAGGTAAAATACAGCCACTAATATTAAATGAGCAGTGCATGTCTTTCATATTGCTAGGAAAAGGATTTTTTTTCACAAATACTTTTTTCACAAACAAAAAATCTAAGCAAAACAAAAGGCTTTAGAAAACATGTAAAAAATTAAATTGTCCCACGCACACAAGAACTGTTAGCACAATAAATATCTTTTAATTATCTTATGCTAATGCTCTTTAATATGACAGTTTTCCACTAATTCAGTGGTTTGATGCTGTTCTTGATAGCATTTTTTTTTGTGAGACACATTGACATTACAATACAGAAAGCTCTTCTGACATTATCTTGTCATAGAACAGAAAAGAGCCTCTCAGCATCGTAAATCTCACATCCCTTTGATTTTTCCAACATCCAAAGTCCTTAACATAAAAATCTGAAACCTACAAGCTTTCATAAATAACCTATAGTTATTATATAAAACCTCTGTAAAAGCTACATTATTGAATCGAATAAATAAATAAATAAACATGTCATGTAACTGACCATAAAAAGTTGTTTTAAATAATAATATAATTATCAGATTGTTCTATGTTTAACTTTTATTTTTTATAAAAATGTAATATTACATCTAAGAATTATAGATCTAAATCTTGTTTAACATTCACAATTTTGAAATCACTGTTTATTTACTTATAATTTAACAGCTCATATTTATCTCCGTTATGTGTTTGCTTAATATTGTGAATAAATGCTGGGTAAATGTAAGTACTTTCATTCATTATTTAAACTAAATAAGTGCATCTTTGGCCTCAGTGCCTCTTATGTCATCCCTAGATCACATGGACATTAGGGGTACATTTCAAGTAAGAGACAAAACAAATGAATACTAAAAGAATAATGAGATTGCTTTACCATGATTTGTTTTATTATTTATTATATGTATAAAAAATGATAGAAGTTACATTATTATATATGTAAGTTTATTTTTGGTATTAGGGGTCTTACAAAATTACTGTGACACCTGTTGACTGGCCTTTTTATAGAACCTATGATATTCAGTTGTGTTTAATAATGTAAAACATTAAGGCATACACTATTTAAAAGCACACATGAAAAACAACAGCATTGTATATATTAATGTCATTAAAATGAGGGACAATATTTACTTTAGATATGGGAATATGATTCTCCGTTTAAGAAGCTTTTTCACAGACACCATGAATTCCTCTGTTTTGAATGTGTAGATGATAGGGTTAAGCATTGGAGGAAGGGCAGAGGTCAGAGAGAGATTAATGATCCTTGTATTGGTGTTTATAATGGATGACAGGGAATATGTAATAGTGATGGGTAGGTAAAATACAGCCACTAATATTAAATGAGCAGTGCATGTCTTTGTGGCTCTTTGACGGTCTTGTGGGGTTGTGATTCTGAACAATGTCACAGCTATGCAAGTATATGAAAAGATAATAAAAATTACTGGGAACCCAAGAATGATTATCGGGTACAAACTGCCAATCACAGAGCTTGGAAAATTATTGCTACAGGCAGAGCGATATATAGGCCCATGATCACAGTAGAAACTGTTAACAGTGACAATTACTTTGCAGAAAGAAAGTCTGCTTATAAAAATAGTGGCGGCCATTACCATAAGCAGTGTCACTGCCCATGTCAGTCCAATTATAACAAGCATCGATCTGAATGTCACAATCATATGATACCTCAGTGGTAAGCAAATAGCTACTAATCTGTCAAAAGACAGAACAGCAAGAGTTAGTGACTGTGTTGAAATTGATACAAAGACAGAAAACATATTATACAAACACAATCCATACGGGATCAACTGATTTCTAAACAAAAAAGTGTCCAGTAGCTGAGGGATTACAGCTGTACTCTCACAAATGTCTGTCAGTGATAAATTAAAGACAGCAATATATTTTGCAGTGTGAAGATTACGGTCTATAATGATGACAAACATGAGACATGAGTTTCCAATGAAAGAAATAATGTAAACAAAAAACAAGAATATGTAATAGTATCTCATGTGCGGTATACCAGAAAAACCGCTGATGTAGAAATAAGATGGAGTAGAAATATTCCTGTTTTCGGCTAAATCTTCATTCATGTTCACTCTTTGATCTTGTCTGGGTAGAAAAGCAGTATGTTATTCAGTGTGCCAGGACATTTATATATAACAACAAATACTAGATGGATAATACAACCCCAGATTTTATGCTTTTTATAGCAATTATACTACACATTATTTATAAAACATTACATTAAATCAAAAGATTTTTCAGAAAAAACAAGGCATCATGATTAATTGGACAATGTGTCTTGTTTTAAGAATCTATACATATTTGTGATGGAAAACAAGAAATACTGAGTTAGAATGTCATTTTGCAATGTATAATAGGCAATGTTCCATGATAATGCATGCTGTAAAAACAGTAGCTAAGTTATACTTACAGAAAGGTGATGAGCAGTACAATAGGGCTATTGGATGTTTTAATCAAGCTTATACAGACACATAACCCTGTAAAAAAGCACATACCTGAGCTGATACATACTGATCTATATACCCTTCAGACACAAATGGCAGACTCTGCAGACCTGTCAGTCGACCAATCACAGCTCAGAACTCACATGATACTAATCAGTCCACAGTGATGCTGTAATTGATTGTGAAGCCAGCCCTTAACCTTCAAAAATATATGGAAGGCATATACACCAATTATTTAGTGCTGGTGGGCCACATTTAACATGGGATTATATTAAAGGTTTAATTTACAACAAAATGTAAATTATGTCATAATTTACCCACCCTCATGCTGTTCCAATCCAATATTAAAATTTACAAAATTACAATCTGAATAAAAGCCTAAATTAAATAGGCTTTTCTAAAAGGATTTTGTCTCTCAGATTTTGTTAAAAATATGTTCATTTGATTTAAAGATAAATTAAAGTCCTGTGGGGAAGTGGAATGACACAAGGGTGAGTACATTGGGACAGCATTTTTACTTTGAAGTATACCACCTTTTTATCACTATAAAATTTAACAATAGAATTAAATAGATTCATTGGTTCACTTAACTCAAATATTACTGTACTTAACAGACATTGTAATTTGTTAAAAATGTACATAAACTTAATCTAATTGACTGACTCATTGACATCTACCTGGATGTTGCAGATTTCTAGTTCCCAGTAAAATCAATTGTTATTTTGTGTGTCCATACAGAACTTTAATATAGACCCAGATATGTCAGTTTTTATGTATTTTTTGTTTTGTTTTGTTTGTTTGAGTTTTCATTAGTTTCTGCTGTGTTGTAGTTTTGTGAGGATACTATTATTATAGGATACTTTTAAGAGTAGAGTCTATGTTTAAATCGAGGATGAGCTTCAAAGCTAGTAAATAATATTATTAAATAAATTTGTACATTTTAGTGTGCTATTTGTAAGAATTCAAGAGTTTGGTAAGAGTTGCCCATAAAGGGCTAAGAGTATACAATATACCAATTAAATTGTAATTAACATGTTTTTTAATACAAAAAATCAGAGCTCATTTCTCAATAATGCAAACATTTTTAACATGCTTCTTTATTAATACATATTCAAATGTGATGACAATCAAAAAACATTGATATAAGCAGATAAGTTCTGAACATTATGTAATATGCTATGCTACTACAATGTCACTGCAAAATACAAAAGCAAAAATTAATAATATATTTGTCACTATGCATGCTGGAAGTGATGGATGACTTTTGTATTCATTTAGTCGTGAAGCTTTTTCTTAAGGGTCACCATTGATGAATTTCATACGATTTTGTGCAAATGAATGTGTGCAAAATACAACAGCAGCTTATATCAATTATGCACATCATCTGATTGCCTCAAAAGGGATTCTTGATACCTGTCAATCAAAAAAAACAGCCACCCTGATCGTATTTGTCCTAGGATTCTAATGTGTTATAAACGATTAAAGGTTTGAAACTTGATGAACTAATTCATTTTGTTACTATCCAAGTGTTATTAGGGGAAATATGTTCATTTCCAAAACGGGAATATGTTTCTTCTTTTAAAAAGTCTTTTTATAGCCACCATAAACTCCTCTGTCATGAATGTGTAGATGATAGGGTTAAGCATTGGAGGAAGGGCAGAGGTCAGAGAGAGATTAATGATCCTTGTATTAGTGTCAATAAAAGGCCAAAATGCATATGTAAAAGTGATAGGAACATAAAATACAGCCACCAATATTAAATGAGCAGTGCATGTCTTTGTGGCTCTTTGACGGTCTTGTGGCGTTGTGATTCTGAACAGTGTCACAGCTATGCAAGTATATGAAAAGATGATAAAAAATGCTGGGAACCCGAGAATGATTGCAGGAAACAAACCGGCTATCACAGAGCTTGGGAAGTTATTGTTACATGCTGAGCGATATATAGGCCCATGATCACAGTAGAAACTGTTAACAGTGACAATTACTTTGCAGAAAGAAAGTCTGCTCATGAAAATGGCTCCGATGATCATTAGCAACAGTGCTAGAGTCCACGATGCACCAATTATAATAAGCATTAACCTATGGGTTACAATCATATGATATCTTAGTGGTAAGGAAATCGCTACTAATCTGTCAAAAGACAAAATAGTTAGAGTTAACGACTGCATTGCAAGAAATAACAAAACAGAGAACATGCTGGACATACACAATCCATACGGGATCAGCTGATTACCAAACATAAAAGTGTCCAGTAGCTGAGGGATTACAGCTGTACTCTCACAAATATCTGTCAGTGATAAATTAAATACTGCAATATATTTAGGGGTGTGAAGGTTTCGGTCCATAATGATAACAGACATGAGACAAGAATTTCCAAGCACAGTAATAATGTAGATGAAAAAGAGAAATATGTAATAGTATCTTATGTGAGGTATACCAGAAAAACCACTGATATAAAAATAAGATGGAGTGGAAACATTCCCATTTCCAATGAAATCTTGATTCATGGTCAGTTTGCTCGCTGCTCCAGCATTCACACTATCTGGTTAGAAAAGCACAAAATGAGTTATATTAAATGTTGCAAGGGCATATTGAATTTTCTGATGATTTTCATATTATGAAACAAAAATCCTTTGTTTTTGTAATAGAAACAAAAAAGCCTAACATTTAATACATTCTATATTCTTACATGCATGCACAAAAGATGGAATCCTTCTTAGTTATATTGAAATCACATTTTCATGTAATGAATTCTATATTCTCCAAATGCATAGTGTATCACACACATTCACAAAAACAAATCTCTGTTACATTAAACTCACATTTTTCATATAATACGCAAGAATTGAAAAGAATGCTACAATAATTTTTAGCTATGATATACCAAAGAAAGGATAAGAGCAGCACAAAAAGCACTGGACAGGTTTGCTCACACACACGGTCATGTAAAAAAGACTGACTTGTTACATTCTGAGTTACATATATATACCACTGATTGTGATTTAAAAGTACCATGCCTCTCCAGACTTGTCAGCTGACCAATCATGGCACTGGCAGCATATTCAACTACTATTCATACAACTGCTAGTTCATAGAGAAGAGAAACTTGTTCTGGTACATCATCATGACTAACAATATTATCAATAAAATTAGCTCTTTACTATATATTGTGTGCACCCAAATGCTCTACAGGCATGGGGTTTCTTCTGTCCTCATTGAGTGTCAAGACAGTGTTTCTACTATACTGGGGCATTACGACCCACACAGACCACAATGTAAGCACTCCTTGCTGGCCTTACAAACACCAGGTTTTACTTTGCAACCGTGGTTTTCCCCAGTAGTTATTCCTTTCAGGTACTGACCAGGGGCCTGTACCATGAAGCTGGATTAGCTGGCTAGCCAGTTAAGATTCGGTTTAGTTTGCACCAATCTTGGATTTTAGGCAGCATGATTGCAGGCAACTTGGCTTTATTCACTGTTTATTGCCATGGTATTTTGGAGCAGCTGAGATATGCTGAGCTACCTTCATGGTACCTAAAACCCAGAATTGGTGCAAATTAAACTGAAAGCTAACTGGCTAGCCAGCTAATTTGGTTTCATGGTACAGAACCCAGGCTTAAACCTGCTTAGCTTCAGTGGTCAACCAGGCTATCAGGTGATGCTGTGGCATTTTACGAATTGAACATTTGAATGTTATCCAAATTGTTAT
The DNA here is from genome assembly GCA_903798115.1 of Danio jaintianensis. Classification (NCBI taxonomy): domain Eukaryota; kingdom Metazoa; phylum Chordata; class Actinopteri; order Cypriniformes; family Danionidae; genus Danio; species Danio jaintianensis. The sequence goes on from CAIGQV010018202.1 coordinate 6,459,890, forward strand.
TGTGAGAAAGCACACAAAAATTATTTCATACTTTGCTGCATTCTACCAAAACACACAAGTTTTGGTCAAATTCATATGTGCGTGTTACGATTATCAGCTTGAATGGTCACAAGACTCACTAGAGGGCACTTCATCCATCCTGCACCTCTGCCATTCACCTGGTCTACATCTCCCACTATGCATTTCACCAAATCACTCCATGACAGCTGTTGCACATTTCCTTGCAATCTTCTGAACTATTTAAGAACCACTCATTCACATACTCATGACTATTGTTTCAGTATTATGAACTTTTCTAAATTTTTCTTTGTTCTTGTTTTGCCTTGTCTGTTCTGTTGACCTTGCACTGTTTTTTTGGATTGTATGATTGTTTGGTGGCTGGCCCCAACTTGGTTTGTATTTGTGGATCACTTTCTTGGATTATGAGTGTCACTAGTGTTTGTTTCTGTTTTTACAACTGCCTGCTCAACCATTCTTCTGATAAAGCTGCAGTTGGAACCTCAACTCCTCAACTTTTAAATAAATTATTCAGATTGCAGCAGCAAGATTTTACAGAGCATTCACAGTTCAACTGTTTCTCCAATTAACAGGGAAAACATTAAATTACAAAAAACATGACAATATTTCCTCTTTAAAGTGTGTAAATCACGTCTACAAATTATTTTTGAGCTGAGGAATTAATGTTCATTGTATTTTAAGTTGATTTTCTGCCTTCTCAATATGTAGAATAAATAGTGTAAACACTTTATTCTGTGTCTGTAACTTATAAGTTTTGCTGCAAAATTCATCAGAATATTAGTACAGAAATTACAACTTAGCTAAAAGCTTGTGTGTTTGTAAAATGTTGTGTCCGTGTAGTTTTAGGTTTTGGTCATCCATCAAAATAGTTTATATCTTTTGTGTGTGCGCGTGCGTGTATGCGTTAAGGATGTGTAGTAATCAACAAATGTTGCATCATCTAACTCTAAGGTGTCTTTTCCAAAGGATAATTACAAATGTCTTAATTACCCTACTAATAGCTCTGTGTTTGCTCAGGGAAATCTGTGGAGAGTTTCATGTGTAACCTGAGAGATTTCTGTCTGGTGTCTCGAAGCTCATTAGTGAGAAGCAACAGTGAAAAAAACAAGTGTAATGTGACTTGTAGTACACCCACGAGAAAACATTCACAGAGGGCAGAGGTCATGTCGAACTTTACATGAAAAACACATGTACATTGAAAACAAAGATAATTTTTTTGATCTTTTTGGTCACTGTCATGGAAAGGTCATTTAAAGTTGTACTGCTCTCGTACCACAATTTCCTCAATCTGCAATGTACCCTCTGCCATCTATAGATGAAACATTATGATGGTGGCGCTAAAAAGGGGTTCATGTTAGAAAAAAGATTACACCTGAGGAATTTATTTATATATAAACTAATAGTGTGATGGAACCTGCCCATTCCTGAATTGTAGAAAAATGTATATACATTTCACTCCTCTACACCTTACTTTACAAACAAAGAAAGCGGTTCAACTTAAATTGTTTATTATCTATATAGATAACACACACACACACACTTACATATTCATTTCTAAATCCCAGTATTAAGAGATTTGATACATTTTGTGTATTTTTATAGGAGGCAAATAAAATTAACAGTAAGAAATTTTCTCTATAAACTGAAATACTTATAAACTAAAGACATTCATTCATTCATTCATTCATTTTCCTTCGGTTTAGTCCCCTATTCATCAGGGGTCACCACAGCGGAATGAACCGCCAATTTATCCAGCATATGTTTTACACTGCGGATGCCCTTCCAGCTGCAACACAGTACTGGGAAACATTCACACACTCAGTCACACACACACTATGGCCAATTTAGTTTTAATCAATTCACCTATACCACATGTCTTTGGACTGTGGGGGAAACCGGAGTACCTGGAGGAAACCCACACCAACACGGGGAGAACATGCAAACTCCACACAGAAATGCCAACTGACCTAGCCGGGACTCAAACCAACGACCTTCTTGCTGTGAGGCGACAGTGCTAACCACTGAGCCACCGTGTTGCCCTAAACTAAAGACATTTTACCCTTAATTATAAAAAATATACTTTGTGTAATCATTTAATCATTTAATTTAACTTTAATCATTTAAATAGTTAACACATTTAAATTGACTGCATACTATTATTTACTGCTATTATTTGGAACACACTCCTTTCTATACATTAGCCAGTTACTCAGAACATGCAGGACAAATTACATAAAAGTTAGGTTTGTGGTTTTATATTACATTTTGTAATACTACATCCACAAGTAAATCAATTGGCTGTGTGTGTCTTAAACTTAGTGTTATATACAGTATGGCCTTACTGACTTACTTACATCATTGTATAAAACACTGGCCGGGTCTTCCAATATTCCGTTTTAGTAAAATACATTTATATATTAGTTTATTTATTTATTTATACATTTATATATTATTAGAAATATTAGTTTAATATAATATTGACATAATTTTCTGTGCATGCTTCTTTCTGTTTACTTTGTTGGTGAAATCCTAGCTTATTTGATCGTGGCTGCTAGGAAACCATGACGTATCTCTCACACTATAAAATACATAAAGGGCATGATTGTAGTAAATTGTTTATCAGGATGAGAGGATCGGACATATCAGACAATTTATTATATGTCATTTTGAAGTATATCAATTGGAATGTAAGCACCTAAAGAGGACAACATTTTACATAACATATTTTTTTTATTAAGAATGTATGAAACCCTTTTTGTACTTTTATTAAAACTTTATTTCAACTTACAGAGTTTTCAACAGCTGTGTACTACAGAGACTGTGTGCATCTTTCTGCCATTTTCCTTCATTGGCACTTTATTTCTGTGTATGTATAAGTATGTTGAGGGTCTGATTGACTTAGTTTTTTCAACTATACTGAATATGTTTTAAATTATTTATCTCCATATGTTAGGAAGTGGCTGGCTGAAAATGGCAAGTGGAAATTACACAGTAAAAAATGTTGAAAGCTTTATAATCACTGGATTTGATCACCTGCAGAACCAAAAGCTCCTTGGATTTCTCATATTAATATCTTACATGCTCATACTGCTTGGAAATGGCATCAATCTGTTAATAATCTCGACTGACAGACATTTACACAAACCAATGTACATATTAATCTGTAATCTAGCTGTTGTTGACATAATGTACTCCTCGACCTGCAACACAACCATGATCTCAGTGCTGCTGGCTGAGGTTAAAACTGTTTCATACTACTCTTGTATCTCCAGGACGTACTTCTATCATCTTGGTGATTTCACAGAGTACATGGCTCTGACATTAATGGCAATAGACAGACTTATTGCCATTAGGCTTCCATTAAGATACCACAGCATTGTAACAAATTCACGAGTCCTTCTGCTTATTTTTCTGACCTGGCTCGCTGGTTTCACTGTTATAGGTTATGTGATATCAATATTGGACAATGTCCCATACTGTCAGCCAATCATCAAATACGTGTTCTGTGAGTATGCTTCCATGATCAGAGCTGCTTGTGTTAATCCTGAGCCATACTTTTTCATACCTGCAATTATAAGTATGTGGCCATTGTGTGGACAGTTCCCCTTTATTTTGTGCACGTATGCTGTTCTGGCATATAGTGTGACTAAACTGTCCAACAATTCAAGCAAAAAGCAAATGATCAACACTTGCTTGAGTCACCTTATTGTTCTTTTCAGTTTTTATGCTCCAAAGCTTGTTTCTGGATTACTCACTCGAATAGGAGTTGTGTTGACATTAACAGAGCGAAATGCAATTTTGATTACAGCCTCTTTAGTTTCTCCCTTAATAAACCCCACTGTTTATGGCACCAGGACTAAAGAAATCAGGAAACAAATAGCAAATGTGTTTTTGCATAAGAAAACAGTACCAAAACCTTTAAAGTCAATTTCAAAAGGTTCATCATCTTAATTTAGCTTGTTTTGATTGTTTCTGGGACACTTTTGCTGATGTTAGAAACTGTAAACCAAAGCATTGACATGCTGATTATTAATTTATTGTTTTCAAATACAATACAAAAATAGAGGAAATATCTGTTTTAAAATGACAGTATTGTGCATGTTGTGAATGTTAAATGTAATGTTGAACAGAAAAACTAAAAATAAAAACTTTTAAACAAAATTGTTTATAAATTAATTTTATAGTTGAATAATAGTCATAATAAACTAAACATAGTTTGTTGTCCCTTAGTCCCAAATGTAAATCAGTTACTAATTTAATTAAAACATCTGTGCACAGGGATCTAAACCACTCTGGATGGTAATGAATCATTTAGAAGACTCTTGTGTAAGTGTAACCCCGCCGGTCCTACTGCACCCAACCGGCTCTGAGCTGGGATTGAACCGGCGATCTTCCGCATGGGAGTCGGTTGCTCTACCAAGGAGGCTAAAGACCATGGCCTCTAGCGTCTGTCGCTAGACCACCTTTTAGAGGTCAGAGGAGTGAGTTTTACCTGCACAGCACTTCACTAACTGGCCTCTGCTACACTCACCCCCCTAAACCTCACTCCCATCCGGGTCACGGCACCAATGTAACCCCGCTGATCATACCTACTATACAATATACATGTAAACAGTTACTCGCTACTTGGATACTGTATATAGGTCTAAAAATTAATATGCACAGATATATTCCTAATACATGACCTACTGGAATACTTGATTCTGTTTGTTCAATCAGAATATTGAGCATTATTTCATAATATTATTTTAATGCTCATCACAACATCATGCAGGCCACTTCAAGCTCCAAACAAGCATAATGCACAATGCTTCAGTTTTATAAACCAATAAAATATTTACTTTGAGGTGAATTTTGTCATATTAATGGAGATATTTCAGTAATCTTGTTAACTCAGCATGTGTCTGTCAATTTGTGTTGGGTGTTTTAATGTGCAAATCGTCTTGGGATTTGTCTTTGGACTAGAGAGCAAACATTGATTGACGTGCAGAGTTGTTACAGCAAAACGCAACACTCAGGACTGAGAAGTACACTGTGACTGTTAAATGCACATATTGCACCCATACACTAATATGCATACACTTTCAAACATGGTCCGATTGCTTGCAAATAAATATGTATACATGGATCTGTGAAGTGCTGTCAGTATTGTGCATGTGTGTTTGTTTAAAGCCCTGGTCAGATCACACGATTTTGGCACGATTTCCTTGACGTAAGGTGTCGTAGGGATTCGTAAACGACAAATAGGCATCGTGACACAAGATTCAATCGTTTCTTCTCGTGTAATGTGGCATAGTTCACGACAACCGATACCATGCCTGCGACGCCTGGCATGTTTAATTTTTTTCTCGTTCTTCACGACGAGTTCCGTCACGTGGGTGACACTGAGCAATAGGAGCACATCATTTCTCGGTTATATCAGCGGGTGCCATTAATGCGCCGGTCAGGTAATCAAAAAATAGGCTGCATATTCACTTATGGGTGGGTCATGGGTGGATAAGATCAATCATTGGTTATGCAAACTTTATAAAATAATAAGGTGTTTTAAGCAATTTTATCTGACAAACTGGCATAAATATGCAGACATCTCCATTCTCATAACGAGTTTCTGAGTTCTCTCATCCTTCCAACAGAGTTTGTTCTTCCGAGGAAATCTGGGAACATGTTCAGTGCTGCAAATACATTGCAAAAGCATTTCCTGCTTATTTAAATTTGTCATTAATAGTGAAAACAGTTTAATATAGGCTTCTCTGAAACTTAAGTTTTATTTAGGCTAGATTATTATTTTGTTTAACAAACCAACAGAATCTCACGGCAATTCGTATTTTGGCGCATATAGCGCATCACCTCAAATGTTATTCCTTATTCTTGTTTATAGATAACTGACCAACAAAAGATACATTAAAATTAAGTAAAATATTATAGCAAACGAAATTTGTTTCAAAAAGATTTTTTTTCCAAGAAAAATATACGAATTATATTTCAAGAGTTCGCCCTTAGCTGATGATTGATTATAAAGCGTGTTTGGCATGCTGTCCCGGGAGAGAGCCCTGAGCTCATAAGATCCTCGAGCCCGGGGCTCCCTCCCGTTGCAGGGCGAGAGGGGAGTTTGAGTTCAGGTAGGTCTCGAGAACTCCCCTGCTTGGTGAAGGTGGATTCGAATATAAATAATTATGGAGAGAATAGCTGAATTAATCGCTCGTCTATGGTGTCGGTTTGGTTGGTCAATTTACTTAATGTTACATGTTTTTGGTCTGTGAGAGGAAACCGGAGAGCCCGGGGAAAACCCACGCAAACACGGGGAGGACATGCAAACTCCGCACAGAAATGTCAACTTGGCAAGGTAAGGGCTTGGGCAAGTGACATTCTTGCTGTGAGGCAACAGTGCTAGCCACTGGGCCTCCATGCTGCCCTTTTGAGAAAAGGGGAGGAGTAGGGGTGGAAGGGGGGATTCTTCAAGACGA
>CAIGQV010018202.1:6481963-6511422 GCA_903798115.1 Danio jaintianensis
ACCACCGAGACTGTTGCATGCCCAGGGAAGCATGAGAGTGAATCAGTGATGGTTTGGGCTGCAATATCATGGCATTCCCTAGGCTCATTACTTGTGTTAGATGGGTGCGTCACTGCCAAGGACTACCAAACCATTCTGGAGGACCATGTGAAGTGAAGTGAAGTGAAGTGTAGTGTGGCCAAGTATGGTGTCCCATACTTGGAATTTGTGCTCTGCATTTAACCCATCCAAGTGCACACACACAGTTAGTGAACACACACATACCGTGAACACACACCCGGAGCAGTGGGCAGCCATACTGCGGCGCCCGGGGAGCAGTTGGGGGGAACGGTGCCTTGCTCAAGGGACTCACCTCAGTCGTGGTATTGAGGGTGGTGGAGAGTGCTGGTCATTCACTCCCCCCACCCCCAATTCCCGCTGGTACCGAGTATCGAACCAGCAACCTTCGGATCACGAGTCCAACACTCTAACCACCAGGCCACGACTGCCCCCACTGGGTGTCAAACTTACATACTGCACCTTTAAGGCAAATCTGACAACAAGCAAAAGCTATTCGCCACTGGCTTGCTTGGTTTGGGACTTGTGGAGTTGCGCATCGATGGATTTGCTCTTCAGTGTTTGGACTTTCAGCAGTGAAGATTAAACCACACTGAACTGAACTAAATTTAACTATTACTCTAAAATTTGGACCGACACAGTTTCAATTTCAGTTTACTAGAACTTCTATGTAAGTTGCTTTGACACAATCTACATTATAAAAGCGCTACAGAAATAAAGTTGTTACACTGTGCATGATAACAGTTCAAGATAACAGCAGAGCAAACGTAGACCCAGAGAAATAAATAGGTGAAAACTATTTTAATATGAACATAATACCAAAATCATCACAGAAATCCTTAAAAAACTATAATATGATCTCAATACTTTACACAATTATGATATACATTATTGTGCACTTTTTAGAGGATGAACAGACGGTCTCTGGTTTAACAAAGAGTAAATCCTGCTTCGAATCTCCTTAGTTTTGAGTGAGTAGAGGATAGGATTCACACAGGGTGGTAGGACGGACGACAAAGACAAACATACTGTTTTTACATTTGGGTCTATATTAACTGTAAAAAATACAAGACTGAAGATGACTAAAATTGGGATGAAGAGCAAGCACACTAACATGAGGTGCTCTGTGCATGTGGCCAGTGCCTTAAAGCGGCTCTGATTATTCTGAATACAGTATACAGTATACCTGTGTATGTGAAAATGATAAAGTCAAAGGTGCAATAAGTGTAGAAATTGACACAACACTGGCAAAGTTCACCTCTTGTGTTACATCACCACAAGCACTCATTAAAACATAATGGTATTCACATAAATAGCTGTCGATCTCAAGAGTGCCACAAAAGGACAGCTTTTGGATTGCTAAAGGTGCATAGAGGACGACAGTAACATAAAAGAACCAGAACGCACCGATTATATAAGCCATTCTGGTGTTTGTGTTAGTAGTCTCGTGTTTTAAAGGTGAAAGATTACAAATTTCTTTAAATATATAAATTACATTGTAAAATGCATTCTGAGGGAGCCCATATGTGGAATACAGGAACATGTCTCCAAAGTAATGCAAATTGTCAGTTGTGTCTATTGTCTAACAAATGGCTAGTTAACACTTTTGAGCTGGTCAAGTGGCAGGACGGGTTCTGACTCCAGTACTTAATTTGCACGCTTTGTTTTCATGCTAAAATATAACATGAATGGGTACTTATATGCTGATGAGATCGGGGCTGGAGATGCAATTTACCCCGCTGACAACAACACTTCATTTGCATGCTTTGTTGAGGTTTGTCCCCACCTATATGTATCACTGTCTGTAAAAATGTATATATTGAGTGAGTAGCTGCACTAGTAAAGAGATCTTTCGATGAACGCCACAGCTATGCCGAGTCCTTATTAAAGGATTCTGTTTTGAAGATACCCGAAAGCCTCCCTGGTTTTGTCTCGTCTTAGAAATTCACAACAAAGGCAAACAAATTGCAATGAACCGATCATAAGAGAGAATACCTATGGAAAATGACTCCAAGGATAAAAAAGTATAGTAAATGTAAATCTGCAAAAGGCACAGATTGAAGGGCACAAAATTGTCCAGGGCAATGTAAGTCTTTATCATGCCAGGCACCAGAGAAGTGCTGAGAAAAAGATCAACCACAGCCAGATTAGCAACAGCCATGAACTTTGGGACATGCAGACGCTGATCATAGACAATAATGAAGATCAGAAAGACATTGCATATGACTGTGATCACATAAAGCATGGTGAGGAACATGACATAGACATTATTATAAGGCATTGATCTCAACGCAATGATGTAAAATCCAGCAGGCTGATGGATAGAGCTGTTTGGAGCAGAACTGATGCCGTTCTGCATTGTAGCCCTTTTTTTACAACCTAGTTTCCTTGAAATGTGTTTTATGCTTTTTGGTTTCAGTGAAGGAGAAAGCAGATACCTGTAAGACACATTCAGAGAGCCTGTGCTTTACAAATCGCATTTAACATATCTGTTATTTGATCACATAATCACATAAACATTCAACCTGAAATCTAACAATGATTATACATTTAACATTCATTTTACATTCATTACAATGACTTCCTAGTGATGCTCACATGAGTTGCGGTGGTTTGTAGAGGATTCTGAAGCTTCTGCTTCACAGTTCTACAACCGGAGAATATTTTCAGGCAATATATTGTCCATTTTGGTCCTCCAGAAGGGTCATTAAATGAGAAAGAAGCTATGGTAATAGTCGTGAGAGAAAAGACCTTCATTAGTGCTTTTACTTCACAAATCTGATATTATTGATGGTATTACTAATTGGTTTAATTAGTCTTTGTTTTTGCTCTTATTTTTGCAACAACAATTATATCACCCAGAAGGACGATGCAAGCAACATTATAAATGCAAAGTGGGAAAATTATACAACAAAATATTAAAGTCAAATACTCTAAACTACTACTTTATAATATGAAGTATAATAAAGTAAAAGTTGTGTAAAATATATTACACAACTTTAAATATAATATAACCTAAGAAAGCCCTGCATGCTTTATTGTAGGTATAGAAGATGCCAGATTGGTTGAGAGACCATTGCGAGAACTCCAGGTCAGCCAGTCATAAATTGGGCTGCTCTTGTCTATTCTCTCAAAATACTGTAAAAGACAGACGAGGTACCAACTCGATAGAGTCTTAAATAGAGTCTTAAAATTGGTTTTGATGCTTTGCAGGCTGTAAATGTTTCAGTCAACCCAGGCTCATTCTGAAAACGTACCTCTATATACATTTCTGGGGAGCTCCAAATACGTCCCAGGAGCTATGTTTTTTTGCAGTTTTTGTATTCGCGAATCCACCAGAGGCCGCTGTGCTTTTTGAGATCTCAAATTTCTCTCGTGAGTGCCATTCACGCCTGCTGTTCTCACATAAATCCACCAGAGGCTGCTGTGGACTGACTGTTTGACTGACTGACTGACCGATCAACTGACCCAGGGGCGCCGCTAGGAGGGGGGAAGTTAGGACAATTCTAAGGGCCTACGCAGTTTTGGGCCCCCCAGAGATATTGTTAGGGCCCCAAACTCCCCCCCCCCCCCCCCCCCCTCCTCCCCCCCCCCCCCCCCCCCCCCCCCCCCCCCACCCCCCCGCTCCTCACTTTAGTCCGTGAAAGGTTGGCCAGCGGAGCCCCTGGACTAACCCATCCTCCTCCTTCACTAAACCCAACCAACAGTATTTTCAAAAGCACTGATTGACCCGCCCACCCACTTCCCTAAACCCAACCGACAGGAAAAGCCCTCGCCTGATTTTTACCATGTTTTGCCACATTCTCAACCTGTTATTTACTTGTTTGTTTTATTTTTTGGATTCTGTTTTTGTATTACCTGCTTTCTGGAACCGTTCGTCACCGAACTTGAACCCCGTCATCGTGGTCAGCTACTCTCTGCGTCTCACGTTCACTGACGTACATGGCGAGCTACTGGTCAAACTGGTAACAGCGGGAAAGCCGTCCATAAGGAGGTAAACGGTCAGCTGGTAAGCGTGAAAAGGAACAGCGCCATACCGCCCTATAGCGTTTATTTTCAAGACGAAATGCAGCCATACGTACCTCTGGCTACATAATTCACGATCTCCAGAAATGTATATAGGGCTACGTTCGGCCCAACTCTCTGTTTCTCTCTCAGGTAACTTTATGGGTACAATTAATATCATATGTTTTTATCATTTTATGTTTTATCATTTTATACAGTTATTTTGTAACTAATTCAGTGTAACCATAGCAAAATCATACAATTTACAAGTATTTTGTGAATTACTTTTGATTTAACTTTAATACTTCATTGTTCCATATTGCAACACAATACAATCACATAATAGCAACACTCTGCCACATTTTTAGCTATTAAAACTCTTTAGCTGTTTTTGGTTTAAGATTGTAGAAGAATGGTTTGACTAGAAATGTACAGTTTTCACCATCATACTGATAACTTTTTTAGTCATTAGGCAGAACGACAGTTCAAACCACTGTAGTGAAATCCCATTCTTACACTGCTTTTTAAAATATATTGGTATACAGTTTAAGATTATACATCATTTTTACTGGACTCCTTTCAGACTGCTCGGGTTAAAATATACACCTTATTGTTGGAGATGTAAGACCGAGAATGGTGATTTAGTTCATGCTCTATGGTTTTGTAAAAATATTCAGGATTTCTGGAAAAGAGTTCATGAACACAATTGCTTGGTTTTAGATTTTCATATTTCACTATGTCCTAGACTATTTATCATAGGTGGTTGGACAGACAATGAAATAAAAGACAAAAGCATAAAATCCTGGGTCCAAACCAGTTTACTGATTGGCAGACAAATAATTCTTAGGAGCTGGAAATCAGAAGATGCCCCTTCCCTTCAAGAACGGGCAGTAAAACTTGCTAGTGTGGCCGCATTTGAAAGAAATGTCCTATAAGCAAATGGACAAGCTGAACCTATACTATAAAAAATGGTCCAAGTACTTAACCTGTTTGGAAATGGAACAGTAATAAATGTGTGAGAAATATACTGATTGTGACAGTGTAAATGTGATATGTTATTGACTGAACTTACCTATTCATTTTTTTATTGTATTTTATTTTAATTTTCTCTTCATTATATAAAGATGGAGGCTTTAACTGTATTTAATGATAGCCAAGCCCCGGGACCTTAAAGTTGTAGTTATGGATTAGTTTGGGTGGGGGTTGTTAATAGGGTAAAATGTTTATTCTTTACAGACTTGTATTCTGTAATCCATTCTGAAATTTGCCTGAGAATCAATAAAACTGTTTATCTCTAAAATATATATTGATCCACTCCATTTATATATGTCTTCTTCACATCTGCAGCTTCACTTCTGATCTTTTCTAAAGTGATTGAACCCTGAGCAGGTTGTCCAGGTGAAGGTAAACTTGAACATTCAGCCATAGCAAGAGAAGTTGGTCATTCGAAATCTGTCATTTCTAGAATATTGCATCTTTACAGTGTCATTAACTCATTCAAGTCTCTCAAAAAGGCTTGTCATCCATGAAAGACAAATGCAGTGAGGGCAGGATAATGTGTAGAAACTCAGTGGACAACTGGTTCAACAATGCAGCTGGAACTGATGTGTAGGTCAGCTTGTAAAACAGGCAGATCTTACCACCTTCCCAAATTGCTGGCTGTGCAGTTTCTATATAGAGTAGTCAGTGAATGGTCCCATGCGAGCCTGTCCATATTGGTTCCTCAAGGGAGCTTGGTTGCTGAAGAATAATGGAGTACATTTCTCTACCTTGATGACGACATCTCAAACCCACACTCCCAGACCCAGAACACACTAAAGTCACGAGACAAGTCAATGAATCCAAATGCAAGTGAGGTTTATCATAAACAGTGAACAATAATACAAGCCGTGAAACAGAGCGGGAGTATTCCTCAGACAGGCCGATCCACATAGATCCTGACGAGACAGATAAACAGGAAGTGACATGGTGAAACAAATAACGAACTGACAGTGGAGTACAGGAATTTAGCACTATAAGCAGGGGAGCTAATCGACAGCACCTGGCTGCCGATTAGCCTGCTGAACACGTGACAAACAACAAAGAGCCATGTGACAAAACAATAACAAGGCAACAGAGCGCAAGCACCTGTCAACCGTGACTGACCCCCTCTCCTAGGAGCACCTCCTGGTGCTCCCAGACAAATTTACCTGGCGATTGTAATCATCGATAAGAGTGCGATCCAGTATGTCTCTAGCAGGAACCCAACTTCTCTCCTCAGGACCGTAACCCTCCCAGTCCACCAGGTACTGAAATCCTCGTCCCCTCCGTCTAGAATCCAGAATGCGCTTAACCGAATAAACAGTCTCCCCATCTACGAGACGCAGCGGGGGGCGGAACTGGAGTGGGCGGATTAATGGCCGTATGAAAAACGGGCTTTAATTTAGAAACATGGAATACGGCATGAATTCTCCTGTACGCGGGAGGAAGTTTGAGGCGGACTGCCACTGGATTAATAATTTTAGTGACAGTAAATGGGCCAATTCATTTAAAGTTTTATGTTATACTAATTTTGAAACTAATCAAAATTAGATGTAACATAAAACTCTAATGTATATGAAAAAAAACTAAAATGAACCACAGTAATGTCAAAAAAATGCATGAAAATTAAAGTGTCATGCATGGAATTTTGGAAAAGTCAATTTTCGGTTATTGCAGTTATGTTTACTGCATTGTAACACTTTAAAATAATGGCCCATTAGTTAATGTTAGTTAATGTATTTACTAACATGAACAAACCATTAGTAATACATTTATTACGGTATTTATTCGTGTTTGTTAATGTTTGTCAATGTTATTTAGGTTAAATAACATCAGTTCATGTTAACTCACAGTGCATTCACTAATTTTAACAAACAACATTTTGGATTTTAATAACGCATTAGTTAATGTTGTACAATGATTAATAAATGCTTTACAAGATTTTTCATACTTAGTACATTAACTAACATAACTGATGGACCATTATTCTAAAGTGTTAGCCTTAATTTTATGTGTGTTACCATGATGGTATGCTTTTCTACTTGTGGAGAAGTTGTTTGTGATGAGCATTGGTTCATCTTACATCTTTCTATTCCCCACATATCTGTTTTAAACATAATTAATTCTTCAGATATTCTCTTTAAACGGTAAGCATCACCTGCATTCAAAGTTACCCACGCTTGATTTAAAACCATTGAAAACACACCAAAAATGTTACATTTACAGTAAAAAAAATGGCAGCTGCGAATACCAAACATTTACAGCTAAACATATGGTAAAAACTGTCAAATTTTTTTTTACCATAAATTACCGTATTTTATTAATTTACAGTGTTGTACACCAGTGTTTTGAAGTACTAACATCTACACATTGTACCTTTGTTACACAGACAAAAACCCAGTCATGAACCAAAGATTTCCCCACAAGCAGAGACACTTTCGTATTAATATATAGAAGATGCTCAGTTTCATTCACAACCACTAAACATCCTTATGGTAACACTTATAAAAATTAAAGTAATTAAGTAAACATTATTTATCAAAATTATATGTAACATTAAACTCAAATGTACATCACTGATGAAAAAAACCCCCAGTAATGTCAACAACAAAAAAAAAACTACAAATTGAAATGTGGTTTAGCTCCCCAGTATTTGAGGGAGCTCCTGGTGTATTACAGCCCCTCACGTCCACTACGCTCAATTAATTCTGGACAATTGATTATTCCCAGAATATCAAAATCAACTGTAGGTGGTAGACCTTTCTCATATGTGGCACCTAATCTCTGGAACACCTTCCCAGCACAGTTCGGGAAGCAGACACACTCTGTCAGTTTAAAACTAGATTAAAGACACATCTCTTTGCATTAGCATACACATAAAACACAAATGCTTTTGAAATACAAATCCTTTAAAGGATTGTTAGTCTGCATTATTTAGGGCAACCGGAGCCGGGAACACTTCCCAAAAGACATTATAATTTAAACGGCATCTGCGCTTATGTTAGTCTTTTTTTTATTCCAGAGGTTTCCACAATCCTGGACCAGGCCGTATTCTGAGCAGCTGCTGTGGTGGTCATAGAGGAGTGGAGAGCATGAGACTGATTCCTGTAAGACCCCAGTGACAGACGAGTCTTCACATTATCCTGAAGGGCCAGCCTTTACACCAGCCGGTGACCCCCCCCACCTGCAGCTTCTCCACGATGGACGTCCAGCGTTCTCCAGCCTCCGGCGCCTAGACTGCAGCTCTGCACAAGACGTTTGGCCATAGGAGAAATGGTCGTGCCCAACTGAGCCTGGTTTCTCTCAAGGTTTTTTTTCCTTCACTTTTGCCAATTGGTGAAGTTCGTTCCTCGCCGCTGTCGCCACTGGCTTGCATGGTTCGGGACCTGTCAAGCTGTGCATCGATGGATTTGCTCTTCAGTGTTTGGACTTTCACCAGTGAAAATTAAACCACACTGAACTGAACT
This sequence comes from Danio jaintianensis, assembly GCA_903798115.1. Lineage (NCBI taxonomy): Eukaryota > Metazoa > Chordata > Actinopteri > Cypriniformes > Danionidae > Danio > Danio jaintianensis. The sequence continues at coordinate 6,490,513 of CAIGQV010018202.1, forward strand.
AAACTGAACTTAAACTCTGAAAACTGGACTGACACTGTTTCAATTTACTATAATCTTCTATGTGAAGCTGCTTTGACACAATCTACATTGTAAAAGCGCTATAGAAATAAAGATAAAAGATGAAATGCCATACCGGGAATTCCTGGAAAAGTCAATTTATGTTTTTTTTTACATATATGTTAAGTAAACTTACTGTTAACCATGTTACATATTTTACTGTAGCATTTAACAGTTTTAAAGCTGAAATCACAGTCATTTTTTACAGTGTATGTCAAATTCAGCTATTTGGACATGGAACTGTATTGAAATCCCTGTATGCTGTGGGCTGAACTATAAAAGACCTTGGAGATAAGGATTCTAAAAGAAATTATTTTTATAGCTAACATCTAAAAACATAGTGAAATATCTTTATTACCTCTTGAGTCATAGGCATGTCACCTTTGAAAAAAAATATTGGCAAAGTTGTCATTTTGACCACCTCTACAAAACAAGGGGATTACTCAGTAAATATAGATCTACACTGTAAAAATGCTGGGTTCCACACAATTTCTTCATATTGTCCCAATCCAAATCAATTAAGTGAACTTTTTGTTAACTTAAATTGTTTTTACAAATTGAAGTGGATTGAACATAAAACAATTAGGTTGTCCCACCAAAAAACTCAAGAATTGTGTTGATTCAGCTCATTTTAAATTAAAAGTTTGAACAAGCAGCAAAAATCAGTGACATTTAACATATTGGCTCTCAACACTTTAGTATTTATTGTAGATAAAATGTAACGGAGGGCAGCACGGTGGCGCAGTGGGTAGCACAATCGCCTCACAGCAAGAAGATCGCTGGTTCGAGCCCCGGCTGGGTCAGTTGGCATTTTTTGTGTGGAGTTTGCATGTTCTCCCTGTGTTTGCGTGGGTTTCCTCCGGGTGCTCCGGTTTCCCCCACAGTCCAAAAACATGCGCTATAGGTGAATTGGGTAAGCTAAATTGTCCGTAGTGTATGTGTGTGAATGTGTGTGTATGGATGCTTTCCAGTGATGGGTTGCAGCTGGAAGAGCATCCGCTGTGTAAAACATATGCTGGATAAGTTGGCGGTTCATTCCGCTGTGGTGACCGCAGATTAATAAAGGGACTAAGCCGAAAAGAAAATGAATGAATGAATGAAAATGTAACGGAAATAGTTAACAGAATGAGCTTTGTTTATCTTCCGAAAGTAAAAAAAAAAACACATGTAGAAAATCTCATAGTAAATGTATCCATACGTGCCACATATAAATGAATAACAAATCCAAAGGGAAAAATGCATGCATGCATCTAATGACTCCCTAAACAACCTCATTTGCTCCAAATAATGACAGTATTAAAGTAACTAATTTGTTTGTCTTATTAGGGCAAGTCCATGACAGAAACAAATTATACCTGGTGTGTGTGAATGATTTCTGCCCTAATGAGCCCCAGGCTGCTCTCGTAAGTGATAATGACCTTAGCGGAGACACAACATAAACACAACAACGATCAGAGTGAGCTACTGTAATTGATCTCCCCAAACACTAAGAGTCTATGAGAGATGTCTTAACCCTCTCAGGACTTACATGAAAACAAACAAACAAGAAAAGAAAAAGAAAACAAGAATCAGAACTCCCATTCATTACAGAGTTTAATTTGTACAATGTAAAAAATATCTGTTAATTAACACTTTCCTATTTTGTGTTTTCTGTTTATTTACGGTTGTGAATTGCATTCTGGGAGCTTGATCTCTGCTCTGTCAACCTTTGATGTTGAAAATTCAACTCTACAGTTTAACAAAGTGACTTTTGTTGACATTTTAGTAGTTTGAAACAATCTATAAGAAATAATATATGGAGAAATAAGTCTGTAAATTAGCAGAAAATGTTTTGTCAGTTTATTACAAGGTTTTTGTGGCGTAATACACAACACCAACCCAGACATTAGCACTTTAAACTATTAAAAATGTTCATAAAAGTAACTTTTCCAACTTTTCAAGGTTTGAACTGTCAAAGAACTTTTTCATAGTCCCATAAAGAAACTCAAAAGCATAAATAAACAATAAAAAATAAGTTGGTGCGATAGCCCAGTGGTTAGTGCACCGACATATGGTGTGGTAGCGCTCCGGGCATCCCGAGTTTGAATCCTGGCTTGTGGACCTTTTCTGATCCTACCTCTCTCTCTCCCACTTCACTTCCTGTCAACCTGTTCTGTCTAATAAAGACTTAAATGCCAAAAATAAATCTTTAAAAACATGACATCACAAAATACAGAAAACTGAGGTCAAGCCTGGATTTTAACTGATTTCCTTTTCATCATAGATAGATAAGTGTAGAGATGAGCTTATTTTATATAACAATTTAAAAAAAAGGATTGAGTTTGGCTGCAGTGAAGCATGGCGAAATAAAAATCAGATGACTATTAATGATGTGTTACATCAAATGTATCATCGTCTGCTACCTGGATTTGCTTTGACAGAAGCTTCATGCAGACAGTAATCCGACAACATCAATATCTGTCAAAAAAAATCAAATACATATATTGTTTGAATGCCTCATTATTGCCAATGAAACTATTGTTTTGTCAATTGGCATCCAAATTCCTCTTATGAAAGACAAACACTTGTATTTTATCATTCTCTCTTGGTTATTTAATGAGTGGAGCCTGGTTAGAAACTCACGATTCCACCACTTTTCCAGAGTCCCTTTCAAATTAGTCTGCACATTAAGGATTCTAATGAGTCTCAATTAAAGCATGAAAACGACCTTATGTTATAATAATGTGTCTGTAACTGTATCTTTGCAATCTGAAATGCATATATATCTCAATTAAAAAGTGCAAGAGCATGTTGAAAATACAACATGGTCACACTTTAATAGAGTCTTATTTTTTAATGTACTGTAGTTATTGCAGTACATGCTGGGTTCCACATAATCGATTTGTGTTGGGACAACATGAAGGAATTAAGCTAACATATTAGTTTTTACACATTTAAGTAGATCGAACATAAAAAATTAAGTTGTCCCCAAAAAACTTTCAATTTCAGCTTATTTAAAGTAAGTAATTTGAACAAACTGCAAACTTAATTTTTTGAGTGTATATTACTGAAACAAACCCTGAACAAAATGTTGTTCAACATTTATTAATCTTTGTTAGTGTTAGGTAATAAAATATAAATGTTCATTATTCAACATAGGCTCATTCTAAAAACGTCCCCCTATATACATTTCTGGAGATCGTGAATTATGTAGCCAGAAGTACGTATGGCTGTATTTCATCTTTAAAACGAACACTACGGGGCGGTATGACGCCGTTCCTTTTCACGCTTACCAGCTGACCGCTTACCTCCGTATGGACGGCTTTCCCGCTGTTACCAGTTTGACCAGTAACTCACCATGTACGTTGGCGGACTTGAGACGAGGAGAGGAGTTGACCATGACGACGCGGTTCAAGTCTGGTGAGGAATGGTTCCAGAAAGCAGGTAAGACAAAAACAGAATAAAATAAAATAAACAAGTAAATAACAGGGTGAGAATGTGGTAAAATCTGAAAAACGTGGTAAATATCAGGCGAGGGCTTTTCTTTTTTTGGATAGCTTTTTAAAACTGTCGGTTGGGTTTGGGTGGGCGGGTCAATCGGTGCTTTTGAACACTATTGGTTGGGTTTAGGGAAGGAGGAGGGTGGATCAGTCGATCGGTCAGTCAGTCAGTGATTTAGTCAGTCAGTTAGTCAGCCGACAGCAGCCTCTGGTGGATTTACATGAGAACAGCAAGTGCGAATGACACTCGCGAGAGATATTTGAGATCTGAAAAAGCGTACACAGCGGCCTCTAGTAGATTTGCAAAAACAAAATCTGCAAAAAAAAAAAAACGTAGCTCCTGGGGCATATTTGGTGCTCTCCAGAAATGTATATAGCAGTACATTTTCAGAATGAGCCTGGGTTGTCGTTATTTGTTCATATTATTTTGTGCATAGCATGTTAGCATAGAGGGTGGCACAGTGGCTGGTTGAAGTCCCGGCTGGACCAGCTGGCGTTTCTGTTTGGAGTTTGCATGTTCTCCCCATGTTGGTGTGAGTTTCCTTCGGGTGCTCCGGTTTCCAGTCCAAAGACATGTGCTATAGGTGAATTGAATGGACTAAATTGACCATAGTGTATGTGTGTGTGTGTGTGAATGAGTGTATGGGTGTTTCCCAGTACTGGGTTGCGGCCGGAAGGGCATCAGCTGCGTAAAACATATGCTGGAATAGTTGGCGGTTCATTCCGCTTTGGCGACCCCTGATAAATAAGGGACTAAGCTGGGAAATGGAAAATGAAAATGAATGAATGAATGTTAGCATAGACAACTTTAGATTTTTTTAACTGTATTGTTAAATAATGCAATAACATTAGATAAGCCTAAATGAAATATAGCTGATGGTGGTAAATGTAATTGAATAAATACAATTTAGGAGCATTTTGTAATGAAACAAACTGGTTATTCTAAATACACTTTATTATTAAAGCACTCAAATCAGAACATTATGATTATTGTGCTTCAAATATATTAAAAGTAAAATTAATTTAAATTTAATGTATTAAAAGAGATACAGCTGTAAATGTGTGTTGAAATCACATAAGATCAATAGTTATAACTATTGTCTTGAACGTTAACTTCTGAAAAACTTCTGCTGAATATAGGTCTAGTTGCTTGACCGCCACTATGCTAATGTGTTCCTGGTGCATGAGAGATAATATAGATTCATAATGACTGTCTGTCCCAGCACTATAGAGAATGAGCTGGCACAAAACCAGAAGAGCACAAAGGCTACAGCTCGCCATTATTAAAGAAAATAGCCTATTTCAAAGGGTTTCATTCTTTATCCTTTGCTCGTTTTCTTTTTCTTTTTTTTGCTGCGGTCGGCATAAATATTTGACTGTTTCCTCATTTTTAGAAAGCCAGTGAATTGGACAAAGTCATTTCGAGTTTCAGTCAGGCTTGCAGGGGCAATGGACTCTGAGTCAGAGGCCTAATTCTTTACACACGGAGAGCGAACTCCTCTGAGATGAAGAGAGACTGAGGTCTGGAGAAGGTCATGTGCGATTAATATGTCTGCAAGATAAAATCAGGGTGGCAAAGGAAGTATTTTTTTGTTTTTTTCTTAAAGAAACAAATTTTACAACAGTTGTAAAATTTTAAGTTAAACAGTTGTTTTAGCATTTATGAAATCATTCAATCAATATGCAGGTCCGGTGGGAGCATTTTTAGCTTAGCTTATAGCATAAATCATTTTATAATTTATCAGATTAGACAATTATTCATTCATTCATTGTCCTTCGGTTTAGTCCCTATATTCCTAAGGGGTCGCCACAGCGGAATGAACCACCAACTTATCCAGCATATGTTTTACACAGCGGATACCCTTTCAGCTGCAACCCAGTACTGGCAAACATCCATACACTCCCATTCACACACATACACTACGGCCAATTTAGTTTATTCAATTCACCTATAGCACAAGTCTTTGGACTGTGGGGGAAACTAGAGCACTCGGAGGAAACCCACACCAACACGGGCAGAACATGCAAACTCCACACAGAAATGCCAACTGATCCAGCCGGGACTCGAGCCAGTGACCTTCATGTTGTGAGGTGACAGTGCTAACCACTTAGCCACCGTGTCGCCCAGATTAGAAATCTTTATTTTAATTTTTTTAAGAGTTTTGATAATTTTCCTATATTTAAAGCTTGACTACTCTGTAGTTACATCGTTTTCTTAGACCAATGGAAAATCAAAAGTTTCTATTTTCTAGACTGATATGTGTAGGAATATTTTCTGGCGTAATGGAGTAGTGGTAGAGCAGCAAAGTTTCAGCTTAGAAAATAGCAACTTCAGAGAACATACCCAGAAAAAGGATTCTCAAAATATCTCTAAGAACTCTGCAGGTGTCTCTGCATATGTGCTGGTGGAATCAGTTCAGGTCTTAAAGAAACATTATAAAATTTTGGGGGAAATACAACTCCCCTACAGTTAAACAGTTGAGTTTTACTATTTTTTAATCCATTCAGAGGATCTCTGGGACCATTAGCATCTCACTCAAAAATTTCCCAAAAAATTTTGATAATTTTTGTATTTAAAGTTTTAGTTACATCATGCATTAAGACCAATGGAAAATTAAAAGTTTCTATTTTCTAGACCGATATGTGTAGGAATACTCTCATTCTTGCGTAATAGAGTAGCAGCATAGTTTCTAGCCATATCGGTCTAGAAAACAGCAACTTTTCATTTTCCATTGGTCTTATTCTTAATACATGATGTAACTGGTAAAGCTTTACATACAAAAATTATTGAAATTCTGTTTTGGAATTTTTGAGAGAGATGCTAATAGTCTAATCCGATTCAATGATTTATGCTAGGCTAAGCTAAAAGTGAGATTGGCTGAATGGATTGAAAAATAGTCAAACTCAATTTTTTAACTCAACACAGGCTCATTGTGGATATGTACCCCTACATTTCTGGAGAGCGCGAATTGTGTAGCCAGAGGTAAGTCTGGCATTTCGTCTTTAAAACGAATGCTACAGGGTGTTATGATGCTGCCGACGGCTTCGGTTCCTTTAAGCGCTACCAGCTGAACCCTAACCTCCATACGGACGGCTTTTCCAGTGTTATCAGTTTGCCTAGTGGCTCGCTGCATACATCGGTGGACTTGAGACACGGAGTGGAGTTGACCACGATGACAGGCTTTGAGTCCGGCGAAGAACGGTTCCAGAAACCAGGTAAAACAAAAGCAAAAATATATATATAATAAATAAGCAACAGGCTGAAAATGTGGTGAAATCACGTGGCTGCAATGGCTTTTATTTTTCTAGATTGCTTTTGAAAACACTATCGATTGTGTTTAGGGATGGGGGTGGGTCGGTGGGTTAGTCAGTCAGTCGGCAGCAAGCTGGCCTGGCTAAAGTGTATATTGCGCCATCTGGTGGATTTACGCGAGAAGAGGACGTGCGAGAGATTTGAGATCATCAAAAAGTGTACACAGTGGCCTCTGGCGGATTTGCAAAAATAAAAACTGTGAGAAGACGTACCTGCAATTATGCATTTCGATGTCCCCAGAAATGTAGACCTGGGTACGTTTCCACAATGAGCCTGGGTTGGTTTAACTGTAGGGGAGTCACAGTAAAATGAGTAATTGTAAAATTAACTGTAAAATGAGCCTATTTCCCCAAAAAGTGGAATGTTCCTTTAAGACCTGAACTGATTCCACCAGAACATATGGACACCTGCAAAGTTCTTGGCCAGCATCAGAATCACAAGTTTTGAGGTATTTTGAGAATCCCTTTTCTGGGTATGTTCTCTAAAAATAATGAAATAACGCCTAAATAGGCAGGTAAATAAAAATGTGAACACTTGGGAATCTGTCGACATTTACTCATTCTGTTCAAGAGAATGAAAAATGTTTGAAAACCACATGTTTTATATATGTTTCATGTGTGAATTTAACATGTGAAGCTAAAGTGAGGTTTATATCATTTATAATCTAAGTGTTCTGAAGAGAATAAATTTATATATGAACAGATTTAATTTGCCCTTATTCACATAACATTAATTCTTGAAAATGAACAGAATCTCAACCAAGACCTCATTCTTGCAGAAGAACCTGCTGTTCATCTCATAAAGCAATCATGTCTCTTCAGAGGACTTGGATTAAACCGCTTAATTTGTATGGATTTTTTGCTGTATTAAAATTTTTAAGCTTCTTTCATTGAAGATTTTAAGCAAATCTCAGGTGTTGGGTAAAAAGACATCCAGTGGAGAGACAAAAATCTCTCAGACTGATTAAAATATCATCATTTGGGTTCCCAACATGAACAAAGATCTTATGGGAATGAACCAAGGCTGAGTAAATGACAAAAGTTTTATTTTAAGGTCAACTAGTCCTTTAAAGGGACTCTTCACTCCAAAATGAAAATTAATTTACTCAGTTTTGGGTGAACTATCTTTTAATAATTTATTAGGACTTAAATGGTACATTATAAACGTTAATTAAACATTTTATTAATGTGTAACATTTTCTCAAAATATTGCTTTTATGAAAATCTTAATAATAATAATAATAAATATAAAAAATAAAAATAGGGCCTTGCGGTGGCTCAGTGGGTAGCACTGTTGCCTCACAGCAAGAAGGTCGCTGATTCGAGTCCCGGCTGGGTCAGTTGGCATTTCTGTGTGGAGTTTGCATGTTCTCCTCGTGTTAGTGTGGGTTTCCTCCGGGTGCCCCGATTTCCCACACAGTCCAAAGACATGCGCTATAGGTGAATTGGAAAAACTAAATTGACCGTAGTGTATGAGTGTGTGAGTGAATGTGAGAGTGTGTGAGTGTTTCCCAGTACTGGGTTGCGGCTGGAAGGGCATCCGCTGTGTAAAAAATATGCTGGAATAGTTGGCGGTTCATCCCACTGTGGCAACCCCTGATAAATAAGGGACCAAGCTGAAGGAATGAATGAATGAAAAATATAAATAATATAAAAATAATAATAATAAATATATTTTCATATAGTGCCTTTGAAATGTAATTCTCAAAGGGCTTTACACTTAAAACAAGGACACGTCTGGTACAAGGATAACAGAAAATACAGTTATCCAGAGGTTAAACAAAGTTGTACAGAGATAAAATCAAGTCAGAAACATTCTAAATATCATTCATTTTCTTTTCGGCTTAGTCCCTTTATTAATCAGGGGTCGCCACAGTAGAATGAACTTATGAACCAACTTATCCAGCATATGTTTTACGCAGCAGATGCCCTTCCAGCCGCAACCCAACACTGGGAAACACCTATACACACACATACAGCATGGCCAATTTAGCTTATTCAATTCACCTATACCGCATGTCTTTGGACTGTGGGGGAAACCGCAGCACCCGGAGGAAACACGGGGAGAACATGCAAACTCCACACAGAAATGCCAACTGACCCAGCCGGGGCTTGAACCAGCGACCTTCTTGCTGTGAGGCGATCGTGCTACCCACTGCGCCACCGTGACGCCCCACGTTTTAATGTAAAAACAAATAAAAACATATACACTTCAAAAATAGGCAAGTCTTAGAAAATTAGTATTCAGGGATGCTTTAAAAATATTATGCGTGCCTATTACTATTATAGGGGAGAGAGTTCCAGAGTGGGCCTCATGGTGGCGCAGTGGGTAGCACAGTTCGAGCCTCGGCTGGGGAGATGCTGCTCGCTGCAGAGCCATTTGGGCTCCAACGAGGGGGAGCTTGAGCTCTAGCTCCTCCTCCTATAAGCTGTTTTAATGCGTTCCCTCACCCCACCCCTAACCCCAACCCCCAGTGACATCACTAGTAGAAGAAGTGCAGCAAGGAGGAGCTAGAGCTCAAGCTCCCCCTTGCTGGAGCTCAGCTCTGCCCATGTGGCTCTGCAGTGAGTACCACTTGCGGCTGGGTCAGTTGGCATTTCTGTGTGGAGTTTGCATGTTCTCCCCGTGTTGGCGTGGGTTTCCTCCGGGTGCTCCGGTTTCCCCCACAGTCCAAAGACATGTGGTATAGGTGAATTGGGTAAGCTAAATTTTCCGTAGTGAATGAGTGTGTATGGATGTTTCCCAATGATGGGTTGCGGCTGGAAGGGCATCCGCTGCGTAAAACATATGCTGGATAAGTTGGCGGTTCATTCCGCTGTGGTGACCCCAGATTAATAAAGGGACTAAGCCGAAAAGAAAATGAATGAATGAATGAGAGTTCCATAGTTTTGGAGAAAGGGAGGAAAGAAATCTGGTTACCCATAGAGCGCAGACGAGTGGAGAAAACTACACTGTAAAAAATATCCATAAATTTGCATTTTTTTCGTATGTTGTGATTCATGTTTTTATTTTCTCATATTACATTATGGGACTTTGATCTTTCTTCCAACAACTTCTAACCTTGAAAAGTTCAAAAAAGTGTCTTTTATTGACATTTTTAATAGTTTAAAGTGATACATTGTATGGGCTGGTGCCAGTAAATTTTCTGTTATTTTACAGACATATTTCTCACTATATTATTTCTTATACATTATATTATTTCAAACTACTAAAATGTCAATAAAAGTTACTTTGTTAAACTGTGGAGTTTAATTTTCAACATCAAAAGTTGACAGAGCAGAGATCAAGCTTCCATGATTCAATTCACAACCGTAAATAAACAGAAAACACCTGTGAATCACAAAATATGGGAAACTGTTAATTAACAGATATTTTTTTTTACAGTGTGGAGATACTGTAACGCATAGGGAGTACAGTTAAAAGTTGTCAAAGATATGGAAGCATAAGCAACGCTGACTTTTTTGGGACAATGAGGCAATATGCTTTGGAACATGCTTTATTATATAAATAAAAGAAACAATATTCAACCATTTACTCAACCAAAACCATGTTTATCTGTGAAACAGGACACAGAGCATATTAAACTCTTCATAAGCTTACATAAAACTACCTCAGCCTTTATAATTAGTGCATTATTCCAAGTGGATTTATTCGAGTTCTCTAGAAAACAGGCCAGAATAAGTGGTAATTAAATGGAAAATAGCTAAAGTCTGCTTGAAAAATTGACATCACATGTTAATTAGCATATTAACTTTGTTTCATTTTTGTACGGCCTATTTCTCTTTCAATGCTGCCTTTTTCTTTTAGATATTTTTTATGTTTCTGTTGTTAGTACAGTCCATTATAGGATCATGAAACCCACAAACATATATTTTTTTAGATTTTAAGATGTATACGGCTACAACTGTGCTTGAAAGTTTACATACCCCTTCAATAATCTTAAAAAATGTGACTAAGAGTCAGGGGTAAAAACTTTTAACCAGAATAAAATGTCTACTTATTTTTACCCTTAGTACCCTTTAGAAATGACAGAAAATTCTTGCATGTTTCCCGGAACATAAATTAAGTGCAATTTACCTTGAGATTCTACAAGTTTTCACCCCTCAGCTCTTATTATCTCGTGTTTCCTTCTGGAGCATCAGTGAGGGTTTAAACCTGTTTTAACAGTTGGTTGGATTTAGAGAAGGAAGCGGGTGGGTCAGTCGATTGGTCAGTCAGTCAGTCATTCAATCAGTCGACAGTCATTCGACAGCGGCCTCTGGTGGATTTACGTGAGAACAGTAAAGAAGAATTTCGCTCTCCAGAAATGTATATAGAGGTACGTTTTCAGAATGAGCCTGGGTTGCAAAATTTGTTGTCTTGATTTTTTTTGTTTGTTTACTTTTTACAGTTGTAGGTTATTTTATGTAGATTATTTTAGCATTTTCGTAAGCAATTAAATTTATCTGATTTTGTTCATCATAGTATACAGTCACCTTTTAGTAAAATAAAAGTAACAAAACAAAAATCAACAAATATATTTGAACGTATAGCCAAAACTACCTACTTTTCAAAATAAACATTAATACAATTTTGGAATATAATTGAATGTACAAAGTGAACGATATTTTATAGACTAAATGGTAGTTTCTGACATTCACTTCACCCAAAAAGTAACCTCTCAAATATCTGTATTCCACATGCAGGATATAGAAACCATTCAGAGGTTAATGAAGCATACAGTGAACATCAATAACACCAACTTTATATTAAAATGACTCATACTCACTGGAGGGAAACAGGTTTGCACAGGACATTCATTTTTCTGTTCAGTACCTACAGGATTTGTATCAGAGGTTGTGCCGTTACATGACTGACATTGTGTTGAAAATCAAATACCCGATCATAAAGAACCCAGTGATTAAACCTGTGCAAATGAATCAGGCTCAGGATTTGAAGACGCGAGGATTTATAGGACATTGGCTTGCCCTTTTCTAGTTATGACCCTGATGAGATTAATCCCAGTTCTGCTATAATTATGTCACAGATTTGTCTTCAGCCATGCCTCTGTTCTTTTATTAGCAGCAATTTGTCTCCAGCTATCATCAATATTGAGGAGGGAGAGCTTTATATATGGGCTACTTAAAGAGAGAGCTTGAGATTGAACATAAAAGATTGTGTACACATAAACTGAAGGTGTGTAACCCTCGTGTGCTGTTGGGGATGTTTTCATCCACTCTGGGGTCATTTTGACGCTTAATTTGGCCACAACTTTCTCTGTGTTTCAGCAAATGGAATGATTTTTGGTGACAAATCTTATCGACACATATTTTGGAGCAATGATTTGGATTTTTTCAAAAACTCAACAATACACTCTGAGCAAATTGACTACCCTTTCATTATGTTCGTGGCTATTTTTGCCCCATTGACTTCCATTATAATGGAAGTGGTGTTAGTGAGGCCCGCAGGGGGCACTCAACCTGCGGTCTGTGCGGGTCCTAACGTCCCAGTATATTGATGGGGACTTTATACTGCTCAGTGAGCGCCGTCTTTCGGATGAGATCCTAGGTCCGAACCGAAGTCCTGACTCTCTGTGGTCATTAAAAATCCCATGATGTCCTTCGAAATAGAGTAGGGGTTTAACCCTCGCATCCTGGTCAAATTTGCCTACTGCCCTCTGTCCATCACTGCCTCATAACCATCCCCATATCATAATTGGCTTCATCACTCTGTCTCCTCTCCACCAATCAGCTGGAGTGTGGTGTGCGGTCTGGCGCAATATGGCTGCCGTCGCGTCATCCAGGTGGATGCTGCAGACTGGTGGTGGATAAGGAGATTCCCCCCAAAAATGTGTAAAATGCTTTGAGTGTCCATAAAAGCGCTATATAAATGTAAGGAATTATTATTATTATTATTATTAGTATTATGACATTTTTTTGATTGCAAAGCCATGACAGCATATAATCATGCATTCTTGATTGTTGCTGGTTTTCTATGTTGGGAATTTTTTACTGTTGATCATCAGTTACAGTGCAAAAAAAGCTAAATTTCTGGCTTTTATATGGAGTACAGTGTGAGTGTGTGTTGGGGGGCATAGTAAACATAGTAAGTGTATTTATGTGTGCACACTATAATTTGTTGTTTTGCTCCATATACAAGCCAGAAACTTTTTTTTGCACAGGCCTATTTAAACGGTTAATGGTGCCAACTGGTGATCAACAGTAAAAATGACACATTTCACTTCTTCCCAACAGGGAAAACTACCAACAATCAAGAATGATTATATGGTGTCATGGCTTTGCAATCAAAAAATGTGGTTATAATGGAAGTCAATGGGGCAAAAACAGCCCCCAACATAACAAAAGGGTAGTAAATTTGAACACAAGGAGTACACAAAGGTTAATGACATTCCACTTACTGTAAGAAACTGACAATTAATTCAGTAATCAAATGACACCTCAAACATTGTTCATGAGGAATAACAGATTTTCTCTCAGATTAGATTTGTTCATCTAGCTGCTAAACTGATATGTTCCATTAAACTGTAAAAAAAAAAGAAAAACACAAACCGCAGTCATTAAGGATATCTTGATTTTTATTGAGGATGCAAGTCATTAGTTTATAAAATGGTATTATGTCACTGCTCTATACTGTATGTAATTTCATCACAAGATTATTTGGGCTGCATCACAGTCGTTTAAAATACGCAGAGCTGATGAAGGCTAGAATTGCACATCTTTTGTACAGTCGAATAACCATACACAAACTAAATCAAAGGGCTAGATTTGAAGATTGCAAAACATTTAAATAAAATAAATGGTTGTGTCTCACTCTAGAGCAAGAGTGTCTGGACTTGGCACTGTATACAAGGTTAAAAAAGAGAGAATAAAGAGAGAGTAAAATTCAAGCAGTACCCCAGGCAGTGCATACACTTTGTGCATCCATTCACCACAATGCACATTCTCATACTATGCAACAAGGGATGATTGTTTATTTATGTATTTTAATATTGCCTATTTTTGCAGTGTTAAAAGCGAAATGTTATGTTTGGTGTGTGTACCTTATATTTACCCAGATTGTTGTGGTAAGTCAATGCATTAAGGATTGCATTTCTTGCATTTTCCTATGTTACTTGAGCTTGTTATTTATGTATTAGTACAATAATAATGTATGTAAATGTATTTACATTTAGGCCACTATCATTTTGGCCTCAAATACAAATAACACTTAAAGCTTAGAAATTGCTTAACAAGCCCTGTTTTTTTCGCCCATGTTTACGTATTGATGTGGGAATTTCTGGTTATGAAACATTGCCAGAAACCTTCTGTTCAAGTCACGTGGACCATGAGTTAATACTTTATATTGCTTGCAGTAAGATTTAGAACACCCGGAGAAATCTATCCGTAGCATTCCTATTCATCTAAATGGCATTTGTAACCAGCAAAATCCAGTCCAATTAAAGATGTATTTCACCCCGAAATGAAAATGTAATCATCATTTACTAGCCTTTAAATGTTTTCTAACATTTGTGAGTTTCCTTCTTTCGAAGACAAAAGAATGTAGGCTATTTTGTAGAGTGTTGGAAACCTTTTAGCCATTGACATCCATAGTAAAACAAAATACTGGCAGTCAAGGGCTACCAGTTTCCAACATTTAAAAGCAATTATTTTGTGTAGAAAATCAAACCCGTTTGTAACAAGTGGAGGCTGAGTAAATGATGCCAGAATTTTAATTTTATTGTGAACTATCCCTTTAATTGCTGGTCACGTGCAGGTGGGAGGGGCATTCTCATTCTAAGACCATTTCATTGGATAAAAAAATCTGACACGCCCGTGAGTGCAACCTGAGTTATTAAAAGTCCATAATTCCAACAATGTAGCTGCATCTCATTTGGATGGCTGTGTGCTCTGGAGGTCGCATTTTTCGGCTGCATACATCATTGATGAAATCTCATTTCTGAAACATTATTAACGTGATTATAAAACTGACCATATATACTGAGGTGAACCTTTTTGTAATGTCTTTTTTTCACTTTGGAATGTAATATATTTTTTTCTGAAAGGAGACATCTTGATTAATGTATCAGCCTGACACATTTAAAATGAACCGGTCACGCTTTACAATAAGGTTTCATTAGTTAATGTATTTCCTATAATGAACATTCATTCATTCATTCATTTTTTTTTCTCGGCTTAGTCCCTTTATTAATCTGGGGTTGCCACAGCGGAATGAACCGCCAACTTATCCAGCATATGTTTTACACAGCGGATGCCCTTCCAGCTGCAACCCATCACTGGGAAACACCCATACACACTCATTCACACACATACATACACTATAGACAATTTAGCTTACCCAATTCACCTGTACCGCATGTCTTTGGACTTGTGGGGGAAACCGGAGCACCCGGAGAAAACCCACACGAACACGGGGAGAACATGCAAACTCCATACAGAAATGCCAACTGACCCAGCCGAGGCTCGAACCAGCGACCTTCTTGCTGTGAGGCGACAGCACTACCCACTGCGCCACCGCGTCGCCCTATAATGAACAATTATAGTTTATTGGTTTAATAAAATCCAAATGTATGCCTGTTAACTTTAGTTAATGCCTTGTGAGTTAACATGAACTAACAACGAACAACTTTATTTCCATTAACGTAAACAAAGATAAATAAATAGCTACTATAAATGTAGTTATAAACGTATTGTTCATTCATTGTTTGTTCATGTTAGTAAATACATTAACGAATACAACCTTATTGTAAAGCATTACCAAAATAACATTTTATTTAAAAGACAATTTAAAAGAGGTTTGTTTGTCTCACAGCTAACATAAATGCCACAAAACTCCAGTCTGGTTGTCATAGCATCTTCATGAAGAGTTCAAGGAAATTACGTCAGCAGGTTCTTCTGCTTAAACAGCAACGTTTGTCAACCTTGGATCGGAGTCCTGTTCATATCTGTAATGATACACCTCCATTTGATCCCGGCAGGCCTCTCTAATGTTGTTGAGCCATCTTTTCATGCCTCGCCTGTTCAAATACAACACCATGAGGAACACCACGCCAATGAGGGCCAGCACAATGCCAAGAAGAACAAAAGAGCCCAAGTTTTTACAGTCCACGCTCTCCACGCGTAAATCCTTCTGCACTTTGGGTTGCGCGCATTTCAAGTTTTTGGAGTCTGCGCACTGCGAGCTGTTCTTCAACCAATCGTGAAACTCCCTCAGTTTGTCACATCTACAGTCGAACGGGTTGTGCGACAAGTAAACGCGCATTTCCCTGTATTCGCTTAACTTACTTAGCTCATTACTACACAAGGCGGTGATAGAATTATGCGTGAGGTTAAGCGTGGTTAAACTGAATTTTCCAAACCCAGAAAGAGGAATTGTCTTCAAACGGTTTCCAGAAAGGTCCAGTATCTGGAGATTGTTCAGACTGTCCAGTGCGCTCGATAACTGATTCGCACCCGCTGCAGTTAAAGTGTTACTGAGATTAAGATTACGCAGCTGATTCAGCTCAAAAAAAGCCTCTGGATGCACATCCTCTAAACGATTGCGACTCAAGTCTAACAAATGGAGTCTGTGGAGTCCACAAAACGCGCAACTTTGAATCATTTGAATGTTGTTGTCCCGCAGTGACAGCTCGTGGAGACTGTGCGCGTTTGTCCCGTTGGCTGAAAACGCTCTCTCTATCAATACTGACATATTTATATTGTTCAAAGTCAGGATTTGTGTCCTTCTAGGCACTTCTAGAGGTAGTTTGATCTCTTCAGAGTCCTCACACATCACGGACCTGTTAAAACATGTGCAGTTGAATGGACACTGAGCTTCATCGGACAAAACGAACGAACACATGAGCCAGACGGTGAAATGATATCGCTTTAAAGTGTGAGATAAAACACGGAGTTGTTTTCCGTTTACTCCCATTTTAATGTGAAGCGAACAGCAGTCAGTTTAGTCCAGGTTTAATAGCCGCATGTATTGTCGTATTGAGTGCGCTTCAGGAAACCTTTTCGTCCATCGGGGAGAGCAGAGCTGTCCGTGCGTGCGGCCGGAGAGCGAGTGTTCAGTCCGGCAGCATTTTCTCTTTCTGGAGCTCCCCTGATGACGCCTACTCTACTACTGCGATCAAATACTGTCTGTCTGTCTGCCAGCATCCCTGAGGTGAGCAAAACCTCGCCCACTTCCCCCAGTGTGTGTGTGTGTGTGTGTGTGTGTGCTTGTTTATGTAGTTTATGAGGACACAGTGACATGGGTATGACCTGGCTTTATTACAATGTTGAGGTATTGAGTTAAAGTTGGTTTTATATTCGCACATTCGTTCAGTGACAGCTCCCTATATTGTTTAGCATGGTACTTTGAATATTCCGACTGAAATCACATGTATGTATGACTTCAAAACAACATTAGTACAAATTAATTGACTGTGATCAGTGCTGTAGCCTGCGTTGATAGTCATTGGCTGCTAATATGATTTCACTATTTAGAATTGTGAATATAAAACCAACTTTACCTGGTTTATAAGGATATGCATTGTGTCTTTGTAATTTAAAATGGTTTAAAATCATACTTGAGGGTTCATTCATTCATTTTCTTTTCGGCTTAGTCCCATATCAATCTGGGGCCGGCAACTTATCCAGCGTATGTTTTACGCAGCGAATGCCATTCCAGCTGCAACCCATCACTGGGAAACACCCATACGCTCTCATTCACACACACACACTACGGACAATTTAGCTCACCCAATTCACCTATAGCACATGTCTTTGGACTGTGGGAGAAACCGGAGCACCCGGAGGAAACCCACGCCAACACGGGGAGAACATGCAAACTCCACACAGAAATGGCAACCGACCCAGCTGAGGCTCGAACCTGCGACCTTCTTGCTGTGAGGCGACAGCGCTACCCACTGCGCCACCGCGCCGCCCATACTTGAGGGTTTTTTTCATATAAAAAATTGGCCATAGGGTTGAGTTTAGGGATGGGGTATAACGTAAGGCCATATAATAAGCAGTTTTTACAGTATAAATACATTATGCTTATGGAGAGACCTCATAAATTACAAAAAAAAACTGTGTTTATGTGTGTGTGTAGTGGTTTTGGTGGTTTTACGAGGACAGAAATTTGTATAATGACATGGTATGACCTAGGTATTACAACATTGAGGTGGTTTATGAGGACCTGCCTTACATTTTTGTAATTCAAAATTATTAAAAATAATACTTAACAAGGTCTTTTGGTATTCAAAATTTTGCCACAGGCTTCCTGTGAGTGTTGGGTTTAGGGGTAGGGCCATATCTCAAGCGGTTTTTACATTATGCCTATGGAAAGTCCTCATAACTCACAAAAACCACACTCTCTCTCTCTCTCTCTCTCTCTCTCTCTCTCTCTCTCTCTCTCTCTTTCTCTCTCTCTCTCTCTTTATGTGTGTGTGTGTGTGTGTGTGTCAGAGAGAGAGATACTGTACACAAAGCCGAGTATGGACACTGAATGAACCTCACCCGAGAACAATGTTCTACAAATTCAAACGGAGCACTTCCACTGTATGTTCTTTGGGACACTTAAAGTGAAATACAGTAATTGTAAACACTCTCACAATTTAATTCAACTGAGAAAAACCCTGCAGACACAAGCACTGTTTTTTCATTTAACTGTCAATTTTAGGAATGATTGTTTTTGGCTCCTTCTTACATCTGGTCACACTTTACAATAAGGTTTCATTAGTTCATGTTAGTTAATGTATTCGCAAACATGAACTATGATGAACGATACTTGTGCAGCATTAATTAATCATAGTTCAACATTTACTAATGCATTATTAAAATCCAAAGTTGTGCTTGTTAACATTAGTTAATGCACTTTGAGTTAACATTAACATTAACAATGACATTAAAATTAACAATAACAACTTTATTTCCATTAACTAACATTAGCAAAGAATAATAAATACTGTTATAAATGTGTTCTTCATTGTCTGTTCTATTAATTAGTAATTACATTAACTAGCATTAACTAATACAGCATTATTGTACATCCTCCCATAGGGTAGGGGAAGCAACACTAAAAATGAACTATAAATAAACATGAACATTAGGAGTTTGGGAATCAAGTTAGATACTACAATGAGCCAATAAGAAGGTTTATTGATATATCAAAAGAGTCAAATGGTTGGAGTAAAAAGAGGTAAAAAAATAATAAGAAAAAATAAGAAATAAGAAAGATAACATGATGACTTACAAATACATGGGAGTCAGTCACTTACCTTGAAAAGAAAATTAAATAAATAACAGTTTAACAATTCTTATTTGACTCCCTCTCTAAAGAAAAACAAGAGAAAAACTTTAGTACCCCCCAAAAAGACCTTCACTGCCTATTGACTGGTTCGAGCCCCGGCTGGGTCAGTTGGCATTTCTGTGTGGAGTTTGCATGTTCTCCCCGTGTTGGTGTGGGTTTCCTCCAGGTGCTCCGGTTTCCCCAGCAGTCCAAAGACATGTGCTATAGATGAATTGAATAAGCTAAATTGGCCGTATAGTGTATGTGTGTGAATGCAAGAGTGTATGGGTGTTTCCCAGTGCTGGTTTGCAGCTGGAAGGGCATTCGCTGTATAAAACATATGCTGGATAAGTTGGCGGTTCATTCCCCTGATAAATAAAGGGACTAAGCTGAAAAGAAAATGAATAAATGAATGAATGAATATTTATTTATAATAAACATAAATAAATAAAATGTAGCAATTCAAATAAATAAATAAATAAATAAATAAATAAATAAATAAATAAATAAATAACCATTCTAAATACATTCATGGAAAGAAAAACATCCAAAATCTTTAAGTGTTTCTTTTGTTTGTAGTGTGTCTGTAGATTTTAGTTAGCTGCAATTTCTAAACCCAAATGAGTTTTCTTCTGCAGTGAGCCATAAATCTCCACTTCAGCAACACATACCAAACTGCATAGTTTACATCTATTTTTCTGAACATTTTTAGATATAGGCATATTTTTATTTATAATTTGATTATATAGCCAACATACAGTCATTATTTATAATTACAGAGAGATTCTCAAAATCCCCTCTGTAAAAACCATTGGCTCTAATATAAAATGAGAATTTTGTTCCAGTGTCCAGATGTTCGGGCCAGGCATGTATGCAAATTATGACATATTTAATTCAATAGTTTAAACATACCATTTAAAAAAAATCCTCATACTTCAAATTCCTATTCAATAAACTGGGGAACTGTTGTGATAACTATTAGTGATTTTTTCTTACCCTATTAACCTGTCTGGTCTCAAGGTTAGATGTCTGTTGGCTGATTCACTTACCTGTTTGATTAGCTCATCTTCGTCTGCCTTTATCTTCTTCCCGACATCACCTGCAACAACACCAGATACTGTTACTGCCTGCTAAGTCTTTTGGATTACTTTCAAGAAGTCTGTTAAATCACGTGTTGCCATCCGTCTCTACCCGCTGATCGATTCCTATCAATAAACACTTGTTCAGTTTCACTTACCTGTGTCGCCTCTTTCTGTGTGCTGTCAGATACACAGGAATGAAGATAACCCATTAAAGCTTATGAACAATTAAAAAAAAATGCAATAAATAAAAACTACATTTTATTGTTACTTTTGAGCATGATCCAATGAACTAATATATTATATTATTCATTCATTCATTTTCTTTTCGGCTTAGTCCCTTTATTAATCTGGGGTCGCCACAGCGGGATGAACCGCCAACTTATCCAGCATATGTTTTACGCAGCGGATGCCCTTCCAGCTGCAACCCACCACTGGGAAACATTCATACACACCCATTCACACACATACACTACAGACAATTTTAGCTTACCCAATTCACCTATACCGCATGTCTTTGGACTTGTGGGGGAAACCGGAGCACCCGGAGGAAACCCACGCGAACACGGGGAGAACATGCAAACTCCACACAGAAATGCCAACTGACCCAGCCGAGGCTCGAACCAGCGACCTTTTTGCTGTGAGGCGAACGTGCTACCCACTGCGCCACCGCGTCGCCCTATATTATATTATATTATATTATATTATATTATATTATATTATATTA
>CAIGQV010018202.1:6511432-6530539 GCA_903798115.1 Danio jaintianensis
TTATATTATATTATATTATATTATATTATATTATATTATATTATATTTTTATTTAATTTCGATTACTTTTTATTTGATTACTTGCATGAATTTCATTCATTCATTCATTTTCTTTTCGGCTTAGTCCCTTTATTAATCTGGGGTCGCCACAGCGGGATGAACCGCCAACTTATCCAGCATATGTTTTACGCAGCGGATGCCCTTCCAGCTGCAACCCATCTCTGGGAAACATTCATACACACTCATTCACACACATACACTACGGACAATTTTAGCTTACCCAATTCACCTATACTGCATGTCTTTGGACTTGTGGGGGAAACCGGAGCACCCGGAGGAAACCCACGCGAACACGGGGAGAACATGCAAACTCCACACAGAAATGCCAACTGACCCAGCCGAGGCTCGAACCAGCGACCTTCTTGCTGTGAGGCGAACGTGCTACCCACTGCGCCACCGCGTCGCCTTGCATGAATTTATTATGTAATAATTATTTACATTTATATTTAATATGTAGATTTTAAATTAGCATTTATTTATTTATTTATTTATTTAATAAACTTGTACATTTATATATATATATATATATATATATATATACTTAATATATATTTTTATTATATATTTTTATTGAATTATTTTGTTTTATATTTTTATAATATTTAATTTTTTAAATTTTATTACTTGCATGAATTTATTATGTAATAATATATAATAATTAATTAGCATTTATTTATTTATTTATTTATATCTAATTATATGTATAATTAATATGTATATTATATTAGATTATATTTTTGTTTAATTATTTATTTAATTACTTTATATTTCATTGACAACAAAGGATAAAAGTGTTAGATAACAAGAACAACACAATGGAACTAACACAATAGATTAGACCTAATGAACAAATTAAAAATAGATATTTATTTGGCAGTTTGTAAAATAAATAAACATTATTATTACTTTTTCTTTTCTTGTATTTATTTTTTAATAAATGAATGAAATCTGATTATGTTTACTTTACTTTTCTATGTAAGTGTCAGGTAGGGTCATAAAGTAATGTTGACTTTAAAACTTGAAACTCAACCCAGCATTACAAAACAATAATTCTTCCATGTTGAATAAGGATTCAGACAACACAACATCTGAAATAACAAACTGAAATATTAATAGGTACAAAGCAAAAATACAAGCTTCACTTTTATGCTTTCTGACCCTCTGGCTGTCTTGCCTGTCCATTGTACTTTAATAACAACAAGGTTGTTGCACTATTAAAAATGTTAGTTTTTTTAATGCTTAGCATACTGTGACTGCTCTTTTACACTATTAATTCATGGATTGTTTACTGATTCCTGGACATGGATGACTTAACCCTTCTCACAGTTTTCTTGCATCCTCCGCTGTGGCAACCACTGATAAATAAAGGGACTAAGCGGAAGGAAAATTAATGAATGAATAATTATAATTATGCTGCATGCTGCAATTAACAGTTACATTTATTATTAGGAAGTAATTTTTTTATTTAAATTTATTGATTAGATTATTTTAATATTTATGAATGTTTACTTATGTTCCAATAACATTTACATTTATGATTAGGATGCAGATTTTATTTTATTTTATTTTATTTCATACAGTATAATTAATACAATATAATTAACATGTACAATCTTTAATTTTCTTAAATTTATTTATTTATTTTATAAATAAAACTATAAAATAAATAAAACTTTTCAGTTAAATTTATTGTTTCTTATGGTTTAGACTTATGCAGCAATTAACATTTAAATTTATAATTAGGATGACGAATATAATTTAATTTAGTCATGGACTTATATTGCAATTAATTTATAATTAATTTATACAACTTTTATTTCATTTAGCTTTATTTAATTTTTTAAATAAAAACATTTATGAGCAATTTTAATTAGATTTTTTTTTTTTTTTACTTATATTTATCATCTGTTATGAGCATAGACTTATTAAGCAATTAATGTTTAAATGTTTTATTAGGATGCATATATATATATATTTTTTTATATTTAATTTTATATGTCATTTAATATTTTACATTTTTTCAATATTTTATTTTATTTTTAATCACAATACGAAATGTGCAGTGTCTATAATCCAGCACACATCCTTTGCTATGCCATCTTTGATTTGCTGTATCTGTTCACAGTGCGGCCCCTGCAATCCAATCTATACTGTGAACACCAGCTGTCTACAGGATCTAATGTTACTCCGTCCTATCTGTCTGTGGGGTACAATGTTGGCAGGTAAAGTCTTTCTTCAACTCATTGCAATTTTAGCTGTCGTCTTAAAACTGCTCTCTGAACAGTATTTCAACCGCTTCCGTCATTGTTTAATAGAAGAGAGCAAATCTCCAGGTACCGTGTTGCAATGACTGTAAAATAACACAATCAGAAAGACAAACAGAGACAGGTAAAATAAGCTCTATAAACACTGGTCTGCCAAGGGACGTTCATTTTGGTCGCTGCATAAGTCTCTTTTCCACCAGAGGTTACTGGAGTTCAGACGAGAGCACTCAGCATTCAGTCATTTTCCCCAGTCAAGTGGAGCATGTAGCTTTTAACGCTTGGAGATAATTCAATTTTGTGGGATATCATTACAGTAACCCATCCGCCACTCTTTAGCCACACGAAATATATCACTGATCAATTATACTTTAAAACGTAACCTTCCGCTTTCCATCTTAACATGTCTACACAGGCTCATAGCCAGCTAGGTGTTCATGTAAAAATAAATAAATAAATAAAATAAATATATATATATATATTTAAAATAAGAGTAGCCAGAAAAGAGACTCTGGGTTTGTGTCAGAAATACTGGGTGTGACATATTTATTGTTAGATTATTGTGGGAAAAAACAGACGATAAAAAGGACAAAAAAAACTGTGCATATCACTGATGTTACAGAATAGACTTTGCAGGCTGAATGTTGGCAGATTAAATAAAAGAAATTTATTAGATTAAATGAAGAAAAAATTAAATTGTATTTTAATATTTTAGTCTTGAGAATTGAATTATCTGTACATTCTTCATCAAAGAAAGATGGAAAGAAGGAAGAAAGGAAGGAAAGCAAAAAAGAAAGAAAAAGAAAGAAAGAAAGAAAGAGAGAAAGGAAGGAGGGAAGGAAGGAAGCAAGGAAGGATTGAAAGAAGTAAGGAAGGAAAAAAGAGGAAAGAAGGAAGGAAGGAAAGAAGGAAGGAAATAAAGAAATAAGGAATTAAATAAATAAGGAAGGAATGAAAAATGGAAGGAAAGAAAGAAGGAATGGAAGAAATAAGTAAGGAAGGAATAAAGGAATGAAAGAAGGAAAGAAGGAAATAAGTAAGGAAGGAAGGAAGGAGGGAATGAGAATAGGAAGGAAGGAAATAAATAAATAAAGAAAAAAAAGGAAAGAAATAAGTAGGAAGGAAAGAAGGATTGAAAGCAGCAAGGAAAGAAAGAAGGAAGGAAGGAAATAAAGAAGGAAGGAAATAAAG
Source organism: Danio jaintianensis (assembly GCA_903798115.1). NCBI lineage: Eukaryota > Metazoa > Chordata > Actinopteri > Cypriniformes > Danionidae > Danio > Danio jaintianensis. The sequence goes on from CAIGQV010018202.1 coordinate 6,514,945, forward strand.
AAAGAAATAAGGAAGGAAGGAAGGAAAGAAGGAATGGAAGAAATAAGGAAGGAAGGAAGGAAGAAATTAAAGAAGGAAGGAAATGAAGGAAATAAAAAAGAAGGAAGGAAAGAAATAAGGAAGGAAAGAAGAAACGACAGAAGGAAGGAAATAAAGAAAGAAAGAAGGAATGAAATAAATAAGGAAGGAAAGAAGGAAATAGGGAAGGAAAGACAGAAGGAATGGAAGAAATAAGTAAAGAAGGAATGAAGGTGTCAGGTGTCTATTCCATGTTGTCGTCATGTGATCCCTTTGTTCTGTTTCCCGCCGTTTTCTAATGTTGATTGTTTTCACCTGTGTTTCATTATCCCTCGTGTATATATACCCCCTTAGTTTAGTTCCTCCTTTGTCCAGTATTGTATTGCCACAGTGTGTTGTCCATGTTCCCGTGTCTCCGTCTTCCCGTGTCTCCATCTGCCAGTGAGTGTTTATAAATAAATCTTCGTGTTTGATGACTCCCGTGTTTCGTGCCTTTGTGTGCAGAGCGCACAAAGGCACGAAACTGGACCACAAACAGTTTGCGGCGTACTTTCCCCCGTTTTTCTTTTTAGTCTTTTTTGCCCCAGTGTTTTCTTTTCCTCTCCCTCGTGTTCCCATGGACCCCATAGACAGCCCCTTATTTCTTCCCCTCCTGCTGGAGCAGGGGGAAAGCAGCCTCGAGGACCATACAAGACGGTCGTCCGAAGATGGTCCTCGGGGCAATATCGCCGCTTATGTGGAGTGGATTCTGGCGAGGAATGGAGCAACATTCATCGTCTGTAAGGAGGAAGAGCTCGCCAGCGCCACTTCCGACCCAGTGACCAGCCAAACACCACCCACCTGCAGGGAGCGTTTGCCAGAGCCCACCGCAGACGGAGAGCCACCTGCGGTGTACGAGCCATCGCCATCTAGAGCGACAGAGCGGAGTTACACCGAGCAGGAGGAGCTCAACAGACCGTCTGACCAGGTGTGTGAGCCGGCAACATCGCCGAAAGGGGGAGTCCTGGTGGACCTCAGCGGCTCATGCGAGAGTCCCGTCCGCCCCCCCTCTGCAGATGTGCAACCGCTGGACACTGGGAAGTTGCTCACCGACTTCTGGAGCGAAGTCAAGCCCCTTCCGCTGTTTCCAGACAGCAAAGACGTATCTCCGCGTCAACTGTTTCCACACAGTTTTTTAGTTCCTGAATTTCCCGATGCCCCAAGCTCCAGAGTCGTGAGTGACTTCCCACCCATCCCACCCTTTTCACCTCTACTCACACCTATGACTGCAGCCAGTCAACCAGCTCCAGCGCTGCTGCAGTCAGCCAACCCCCCAGCTCGCCCTCAAGCTCCAGAGGTGGAGCTCGCTCTGAGGTGCTGCCTGCCAGCATCGCCCTCTGGAGGGTGTCGCCCAGCGTCAGCTCCTCCAGCCTCCGAGCTACGGACTCCACCTCGGCCCTTCGACCCTTGTGCTCCGCATTAGCTCCCTCCTCCCTCATCTCCGCCGTGGACCGTCAGTCCACCAGCTTCACCAGGCTCCCTCGTTCCTCCGGCTCCGCCTTGGTCAGTCGTCGCCCTTCCTACACCTCTGGACTCCACTCCTCTGGCTGCGCCTCGTCGCTCCGTCCTGCCAGCTGCGTTGAGCTCCTCCTTCCCTCCAGCTACGCCTTGGTCCTCTGTCACTCTGGCTCCGCCGCGGGCTTCCGGACCCCCGCCGTCGCCTCGCTCGGGTGAGCCGTCTGCTCCACCCCGGCCCTCCAGGACCTCGGCGTCACCTTCACCCTACGGCTCTCCGTCTCCTCCTTGGGCTCCTCCGCCATCAGCGGCGTCTCCCTCAGTCGGCCCCCTGGAGTCGGCAGCCACTCCTCCTTCCATGGTCCATTCCTTTCTCGACTCCGCCCTGGACCGTCCTTCTGGCTGTGTCCTGGGTCTTCCTGCTCCAGCTCCCTTCCTGGTTCCTCCCTCCTGAAACTCCTCCCTGGCCCCTCTCCTCTCACCCTCCTTTATGTTATGTTGAAGGCGCGAGGACGCGCCTTCAAAGGGGGGGGGGTAATGTCAGGTGTCTATTCCATGTTGTCGTCATGTGATCCCTTTGTTCTGTTTCCCGCCGTTTTCTAATGTTGATTGTTTTCACCTGTGTTTCATTATCCCTCGTGTATATATACCCCCTTAGTTTAGTTCCTCCTTTGTCCAGTATTGTATTGCCACAGTGTGTTGTCCATGTTCCAGTGTCTCCGTCTTCCCGTGTCTCCATTTGCCAGTCCATCTCCATCTGAGTGTTTATAAATAAATCTTCGTGTTTGATGACTCCCGTGTTTCGTGCCTTTGTGTGCAGAGCGCACCGTGACAGAATAAAGGAGGGAATGAAATAAGAAAGGAAAGAAAGAAAGAAGGAAAGAAGGATTGAAAGCAGGAAGGAAGGAAAGAAGAAAGGAAGGAAAGAAAGAAGAAAGGAAATAAAGAAAGAAGGAAAAAAATAAGGAAGGAAATAAGGAATTTAAGAAATCAGGAAGGAAGGAATGAAAGAAGGAAGGAAAGGAAATTTTGGCTAACCCTAACGCTAAACTAACCCTGGTCAACAGCAACAAGCCGCCCTTGCACAGCACAAGCCATTGAAATGAATGGGTTTCATACTGCAGCGCTTTCTGCTTCTGCTGTGAAAGCTGCTTCATATTGTGCACTGACTACGATTGGAGGGAGAGTGAAACACAGCGCGATGAATGAATGGGTTTCATAGCGCAGCACTTTCTGCTTCTGCTTTGAAAGCTGCTTCATATGGTGCACTGACTACGATTGGAGGCAGAGTGAGACAGCGCGATGCAGTATAGTCTTTTTTGGCTCATAATTAACCCCCAGACGGATGTCATTAATTTTCAAACCCTGACCATGGGACTGCATCAACACTAGACTGATGGTAATCATGAAAGATGCATGCATCAGAAGAGCTATAGCCTAAGTGATAGCTGTTATCGAGTGATGCACCATGATTATTTTATTCAGCGGGTACCTGACAAAGTGGCCTAATTGTGCTTGTCAACCTATGGTAAGCCGGTTTGAGGTGTGCAACAGATATGAGCTATCACGTTCCAAATAGAGGAGTCAGACGGGTACATTACTTTATCCTGGAGGCTGTTCGTCTGGAGTATCACAGTTGGCAAAGTGTCACCATGTCTGTCAGTCATGCAGTAGTTTAATGGATCCTCAGACAGAAAGTAAGAGAGATGGATGCTTTTTAATTTAGTAGAAATTTCTCTTTGCTCAACTTAATAAAAAAATACATTAAAAAGGAAAACAGAATTGTTGTAAAATAATATTGCAATTAATATTATTTTGTCATTTGAATATATTTTTAAAATGTAATTTCTTCCTGTTAGTTACAGCAATTTATTTAATTTTATTTTACATGTATTTTATTTGTAATTATTTTTTTTAAATAACTATATTTTATTTTATTTTCAATACATTTGTTTTATTTTATTTTTCTAATTTGCCTTTTGGAGCTCAATAAACATACATTCATTATTATGTTTGTGGAAACAACACCATCAATAATAATAATAATAATAATAATAATAATAATAATAATAATAAGGGCGACTCGGTGGCGCAGTGGGTAGCACGTTCGCCTCACAGCAAGAAGGTCGCTGGTTCGAGCCTCGGCTGGGTCAGTTGGCATTTCTGTGTGGAGTTTGCATGTTCTCCCCGTGTTCGCGTGGGTTTCCTCCAGGTGCTCCGGTTTCCCCCACAAGTCCAAAGACATGCGGTATAGGTGAATTAGGTAAGCTAAAATTGTCCGTAGTGTATGTGTGTGAATGAGTTTGTATGAATGTTTCCCAGTGATGGGTTGCAGCTGGAAGGGCATCCGCTGCGTAAAACATATGCTGGATAAGTTGGCGGTTCATCCCGCTGTGGCGACCCCAGATTAATAAAGGGACTAAGCCGAAAAAGAAAATGAATGAATAATAATAATAATAATAATAATAATAAACAATAAATACATCTATAAATATATCTTTAAATACAAAATAATTAGAAAATAAATACATTTATTTTATTTTAAATACATTTATTTAATTTTAATTTTAATGCATTAATTGAATTGAATTAATTTTAATTTAATGTAATTTAATTTAATTTAATTGTTCTAATTTGCCTTTTGGAGCTCCATAAATATACATTCATTATTATCAATATATTTGTGGAAACAACAACATCAATAATAATAACAATAATAATAATAATAATAAACAATAAATATTTTTTTAAATGCAAAATATATACATTAAATACATTTTTTTATTTTAAATACATTTATTTTATTAAATTTTTCTAATTTGCCTTTTGGAGCTCAATAAACATACATTCATTATTATCAATATGTTTGTGGAAACAACAACATACATAATAATAAAAATAATAATAATAATAATAATAAACAATAAGTACATCTATAAATATATTTATAAATACAAATTAAATTACAAAATAAATAATTATAATTTTTTTATTTAAAATATATATATTTTTAATTTAAATACGTTAATTTAATTTAATTTGATTAAATGTTTTTAATATGCATTTTTTAAATACAAAATAATAAAAAAAAAATTCTTTTATTTTAAATACATTTATTTAAATTAATTTAATAAAAAAAATTTAATATGCCTTTTGGAGGTCAAAAAATATACATTTATCATTATCAATATGTTTGTGGAAATAAGAACATCAACCACAACAACAACAATAATAATAAAATTAATAATAATAATAATAATGAATAGGTAAAACTAAACACCAAAGTCTAGTATTGATGAGTTTTTAACTATTTGGCATCCAAACTTGTTTTGTGTACAGTAATTTCTTGTGTGTGAGTTTGCATCACATGAGCATTGTTTGTAAAGTGTGGGTTCCACATCACGCAACAGTGCATTTGTTCTCTGCCTGTCACTTGAAAGTATGTGTGTGTGTGTACTGGCAGCATGTGACTGGCTTTCTGCCTGCTGGATCAGTAGTAAATGTGCTGTCTGGATGAGATCCTCATTCTCCATTCTACTCAATTCACATTAAACTCTGCATTAAAACCTGACCACACATTTCCGCACATTTCTAACATTCACACCACAGTAACTCCGTTAATTGTCAGATAAGAGCACTTAACCAAACTGCTGCATTATCAGAAGTCAGTCACGCAACACATTAGATCCATCAAAACCAGACTGCTGAATTATTCATGTGTTAAGAGCTCAAATAAAAAAGATTAGCATAGTGACGGATGTTTTTCAGATCACATTGAGATGACCGTATTGTTTACATTTTAAGTGATTTATATATCACAATAGTGTTTTGTTAGTTTAATACAAAATACAAAACAAAAACTGCAAAAAAACGTAGCTCCTGGGACGTATTTGGCAGTCTCCAGAAATGTATATAGAGGTACGTTTTCAGAATGATTGATTAAGACATAAAATGAAAAAGTAAAATATAATCAGCAAAGAAAATGTAAATGAACACGTAAACAAAAAAGCTTAATTATTGGCTGTCTCAGTCCTATCACTTTAAAATAACACTGTACATCTCTCTATATTTATGCTAAAACACTGCTAATTAATTAATAAATTTTTGTTTGTTTCAAAATGAATCCTCATTGCACTTAACAAGTTAACAATGATAATAAAGCTTGTTAACAAGTTTTTAAGGATTTATGAAGGAATTATAATGCTTTGTATCATTATTTCATCTTCATTTATAAGTAGGCTAGCAGGGTATTTACAGCTACTGTATATTTCTGTCTGTTCGCATCCCGTCCCTTTTATCCCCCTGGCGGCATTTTCTCAAACTGGTGTTACACCTAAACACATTTTTGTAATCCCTTTGTCCTGCGGCTGCGTCACACGCGGTGGTAGTGTCATTTTAAACTGTCACTCACTGTACATGTATGTACTTTTTCATTTTTAAGCCCCTTACCCACAGTGAAATAATTTGAAAGCTAATGATTGAATAATTTCACCAGTAAATATCCACCATTCACACATCCTGTTCAAAATACTGGTAAATTCTGACATCATTACCCAGAAATGATCTAAATGTGTATGTGCTCTTTCCAGCTATTTTCTTTCTGCATTTACACCCGGAGCATTCTGGAAAATTACCAGTAATGTCTCAACTTCTCTTTACAGAAAATTTTACGAATATACCAGTACTTTCAAAAAGGGCCTGTTCACACATGATCTTTTTCCAGAAAATTGCTGGTAATTCTTCAGAAAAGTCTGTATAGTCAACGTGTACAGTTATTATATATATTTTTCAAAAGATTTTTTGTTCAATATTTCAATGTATGCAGAATGTATTAGGGCCGACTCAGCACTGGTTCTAGAAGTACATTTGAAATTTTAAGAAAAAGACAAAGATGCAAGATGTGCACTTATCGACAAAAAATGATGTATAAATATAAAAGTTTCTACACCCCCAAAATATTTTTGCTTCTTGTTCAGACTGCTTATTTAAAATGAGCTGAAACAACACAATTCTTGAGATTTTCTGGGGACAACTTAATTGTTTTATGTTCAATCCACTTAAATTTGTTAAGTTAACAATTTGTGTATAATCAATAAATAATTAATTTGTTTGGAACCCTGCATTTTTCACAGTGTATCTATTGGATGTATCTATAGAAACAATATATTTCAAGTTTATTGCAAAAAACATGAATATAAATATCATTTAATGCAAACAGATGGGTTCAGCATAAGCAAATACAATCAATTATCATCCTCAATGCTGCTCACAACATAATTTTCCCTATTGGGAAATGAAAGAGTTTTTCCTTTTGGAAGCCAGCTGTTGTGCTCTATTATAAATGATTTATCCATGCGTCATTATTATTTTTAAAATTCATGACGCTCATCGATCCTGGCCCTCATTGTTCTCAGTCTTCAATCAAAATGAATTCTCCTCCCTTTCAACCTTCCCATCTTTTCTCTGGTGACATGTTTATTAGTGCAAGAGCAGGACAATCTGTAAATCAAATTCAATCAGCCAATAGCAATAGCCATTCAGATAAATCCAACAGATAAAACCTATAGTCCCACCCTACACTTTTTCCTCTAGAAGCTGTCTAAAATGTTTAACAGAGCAAGGAATTTTTCACAGTATTTCCTATAATATTTTTTCTTATGGACAAAGTCTTATTTTGTTTTTTCGGCTAAAATTATGTTTAGATTATGTTTAGAAATGTGTTGAAAAAAATCTTCTTTTCGTTAAACAGAAATTGGGGGAAAAATATATAGGGGGGGAAATAATTCTGACTTCAACTGTGTGTTTCAGGCAAACTTTAATCATTTAATTTGCTTAATTTAAAAAGATTCACCACTTTGCAGTATTTGGAGATTCCAGCCCATTATCATGTGAAAACAAGAGTACTTTATGCTTTTTGTGGATTATTAATTTGTAAAACAAAAGTAGCTGCCATTGCCGTCTTTATAAAAATCATAATGATCACAATGTGGTCAGTCCACTGGTTTGTCCATTAATGCATTCACATTTAGTCTGTCATGATGATAACTTTTTGACTTAGTGGCTAATTTGTATGAGTTTGTACGATCTCATTCGTACAATTTAGTACGATTTGCTCCTCCCCCAATGACGGTTGGGTTTAGGGGCGGGGTTGGGTGCCACATGTCCTTTTTAAAATCGTACATGTTCGTACAACTGAATTAGCCACTAAACTGGCAAAACGTAAAATACTTACGTTTCCTCGTGAGATCAGGCTGGTTTGTACTCGTTTGACCGTTGCCTGCCTGACCATTCTCTGTTTAATAAACTGCACATGGATCCTCATCTCCGTTATTCCCCGATCCTTTCATAGTCATTTAGCAGACGCTTTTGTCCAAAGTGACTTACAATTGAGGAGGCATTCAGTGATTCAACAAGAACAGGCAATACACACAAAAAGTGATAATTATGCAAAGGAACTGTCAGTGCTCAGTGAATTAAGTGCTGAAGTTAGGATGGGGGAGTGTTTTTTTTTTAGAGAGAGAAGAGTGTTTCTGTAGGTGGTTTGTCAAGCCCTCTCACCTGTGCGTATATGACACTTCATAAATGCACAATGCTTTTTTTATGAGATGTTGAGAGATTGTAAAAAAATGTGTGGTGCAAATGTCAAAACTAGTGTAAGTGTTGGTTAAAATGGCAGAGTGATGAAAAAGTGTGTTTTCTACAGGTGGTTTGTCATACCCACTCACCTGAGTGAGGGACATTTTTATCATCACTTGATCTGTAAATGTGTTTCCATTTATCCACGTTATTTTTTCTTATCGGATAAAAAGTTTATCCTACTCAATAAGTTTTTATGCGCTTTCAAAATGTATGCGTCTAGTTTAATGATAGTATCAGTATGTTAGTCTTAAGGATATATAAGCTAGTGTGCTCCCAAACCAACCTAGGCTCATTCTGAAAACATACCGCTATATACATTTCTGGAGAGCGCCAAATACGTCCCAGGAGCTCCGTTTTTTTGCAGTTTTTGTTTTCGCGAATCCACTAGAGGCCGCTGTGTACACTTTTTCAGATCTCAAATTTATCTCGCGAGTGCCATTTGCGCCTGCTGTTCTCGTGTAAATCCACCAGAGGCTGCTGTTGACTGACTGAATGACTGACTGACTGACCAATCAACTGACTCACACTCCTCCTTCTTTAAACCTAACCAATAGTGTTTTCAAAAGCACCGATTGACCCGCCCACCCACTTCCCTAAACCCAACCGACAGTTTTAAAAAGCAATCCAGAAAAAGAAAAGCCCTCGCCTGATTTTTACCACGTTTTCAGATTTTACCACATTCTCATCCTGTTATTTGCTTGTTTATTTTATTTTTTTGGATTCTGTTTTTGTCTAACCTGCTTTCTGGGACCGTTCTTCGCCAGACTCGAACCCCGTCATCATGGTCAACTCCTATCTGCATCTCAAGTCCGCTGACGTATAAGGCGTGCTAACTGGACAAACTGATAACAGCGGGAAAGCCGTCCATACGGAGGTAAGCGGTCAGCTGGTAAGCGTGAAAAGGAACAGCATCATACCGCCCCGTAGCGTTCGTTTTAAAGATGGAATGCAGCCATACGTACTTCTGGCTACATAATTTGCGATCTCCAGAAATGTATATAGGGCTACGTTTTCAGAATGAGCCTATGTTGTCTAAAACAGTGACAAAATTTTTATTTAGATAATATAAACACCCAAAGCTTGCAGTTTGTCACTTTCGCCTAAATGGAACATGGAATGATTTTTTTTTTTTCGCATCACCTCATACTTCAGTTTCTCATTAAAACTTCTGACCAATCAAATGCTCTCTAGTATCTGACATGCCTCTTCAAGACGCTGCCCATTTGTATTCATTTGATGCGCTTGATCTCAACCACTCTCCCTGGTAGAGCTGTGATAAAAACAAAACACTATTGGCTGTTTTTTAAAGAGTGGCGGAACTACTATATATCCCACCCCCATTTTCATGTTTCAGTCAAGATTACATCAAACATACAATAAAATGTGCACATTTCAAAGCACCTCACGGGACCTTTAAGCATCTGTTTATGCAAAATTCCAAACTGCGTGTCAAATTAGGTGAATGGAAGCATAGCCATTGTGTGTTGTAGTGTCCACTAGCTAACATCACACCTCCATGTGTTTTGCGTTTCACCATTGACCCAGACAAAAGGGTTGGTGGGTGGATGGTGGAGCCTGCAGGAGATGTTTATAGTTCAACAACTCTTCTGCTTGCTCCGATAAGCATTAACACAGGCTTTTATTTCTCATTAACTCAAGGCACTGCAACAGAGAACGAGGAAATCACACATGTACATCTGTGAAGACACTAAACACCGGTGCTCGAGCAGAACGTCTGCTATCATGCTGTGTCTACACGGCAACACAGATAAGAAACTTGCGATTATAATAATACAGCTGTCATGTAGACCCTCAGGCTTGATGTAATCACGAGCGTCACGCACTGTGCTGGTGTGAGTATCTGACTTCTGCTTTGTACAGTCAGCAGGAGTTAAAATAAAATGTGCATACTCATCACACATCAAATGCCTAGATACTGTACGGCAAACATGCATGCCTGTCAACATGCATCCCATCTCTGTGTTATATAAGCTCCAGACACTCTATAGGACGATCATATATATTCTGTCATAGGCAGAATGGCAGGGAAAATTTCAGTTGCTTTGTACAAAAGTTTTAGCGTGTGTATTATGTAAATGAGATGTGATGGGTGAGTAGTCGTACTTTAACTGCTTATTGCTGCATTTCTTCAGGCAAAGTGAGTCACGACAAAACTTACCAAGCCAAGCATACACTTTTCAGGCAGATTAAACCACAAAAGGAAGAAAATTGTTGGACATAATGCAAAGCGGTTCAGCATGTGAGAGTATTTGTATTAGTATTGTATTATTCATTCATTCACTCATTTTCCTTCAGCTTAGTCCCTTTATTAATCAGGGGTCACCACAGCGGAATGAACCGCCAACTTATCCAGCATATGTTTTACGCAGCGGTTGCCCTTCCAGCTGCAACCCAGTTCTGGGAAACACCCATACACACTCATTCACACACATACACTACAGCCAATTTAGTTTATTCAATTCAATACCTATACTGCATGTCTTTGGACTGTGGGGAAAAAACCCCACGCAAACACAGGGAGAACATGCAAACTCCACACAGAAATGCCAACTGACCCAGCCAGGACTCGAACCAGCAACCTTCTTGCTGTGAGGCGACAGTGGTAACCACTGAGCCACCGTGTCACCCTATTGTATTATTGTGCTGTATATTTTGTATATACAATTTAAATAATGCACAGATATTTAATGAATAATTGTTTGGTATTTTTATTGGACAGAAGTGGTTTTGTTTTGGATGAAGAGCTCTGTCACAGTGTGATGGTCATTTTAGTATAGCTCTGCCTACTTTGATCGTTTGGCATCCTTTCGCAAATATGAATCAGAATTTCAACCTTATTTACATGATAACATTTGCTAGACTTCAGATAGCTGATTTAGTTCTCATTAGGTAAAAAATAAGTAAATATATAAATAAAAATAGGACCAGTTCATAAATGTAGGTCTTGCAAAAATGTAAATATAGAAGAAAACGTTTTAATTGCTGTTGTGCCCTCTGTTGGACAGTTGGGTTTTGGATTAAAGTAGTGAGCTTGGCTGCTACCATGTAGTCTCCAAGATATACAGTTTGATCATTTCATGCTTAAACACCTAATAAATATTTGCTCCACCATAACCATTGAAATATCTCTGAAATACCTCATCATTTCTGAATGTCAAAAATTCATTCATTCATTTTCCTTCAGGGGCGACACAGTGGCTCAGTGGTTAGCACTGTCGCTTCACAACAAGAGTTTGCATGTTCTTCCTGTGTTTGCGTGGGTTTCCTCCGGGTGCTCCGGTTTCCCCCACAGTCCAAAGACATGCGCTATAGGTGAATTGAATAAACTAAATTGGCCATAGTGTATGTGTGTGAATGGGAGTGTATGGGTGTTTGCCAGTACTGGGTTGCAGCTGGAAGGGACTCTGCTGTGTAAAACATATGCTGGATAAGTTGGTGGTTCACTCACACTAAGTCGAAGAAAAATGAATGAATGAATGAATGATTTTCCTTCAGCTTAATCTCTGATTTATCAGAGGTCGCCACAGTGAAATGAACCGCCAACTATTCCAGATGCCCTTCCAGCCGCAACCCAGTACTGGAAAACATATATATTTTTAATATATTTGACATTCAGAAATGATTTTTTGTACTTTTCTCTTTTGTACTCTTCAATTCAACATAAGAACATGATATCTGAAGTTATCTGTTTTTGCAAATAAACTCTTCATACATAGTTCTTCTAATATTATAATTATAATATAATATTCTAATATTATATATTATAATATAAGTAATATTTAATAATAATACTTTGTTTCATCTGGAGCAAGTCTTATTTATTTTAATTTAGCTGAAGTAAAGGCTATTATAATTTTTTTTAAAAACTTTTAAGGTCAATAGTATTAGATTAATTAAGATTTTTTTTCCAATTATCCTCTTAAGATTTTTTTTCCAATTATCTATATAACAAACTGTTATCGAATGACTTACGTAATTAACCTAATTTGCTAGTTAACATAATAACCTAGTAAAGCTTTTAAATTGCACTTTGAATGCTAGTATTTTTCAAAATAAGAAGTAAAATATTATGTACTGTCATCACAGAAAAAAGACATATTAGAAAGTTATTAGAAATTCATTCATTTTCCTTCGGTTTAGTCCCTTTATTCATCAGGGGTCGCCACAGCGGAATGAACCGCCAACTTATCCAGCATATGTTTTACACAGCGGATGCTCTTCCAGCTGCAACCCAGTACTGGGAAACATCCATACACACTCATTCACACACGTACACTACGGCCAATTTAGTTTATTACATTCACCTATAGCGCATGTCTTTGGACTGTGGGGGAAACTTTAGCACCCAAAGGAAACCCACGCGAACACAAGGAGAACATGCAAACTCCACACAGAAATGCCAACTGACCCAGCCGGGACTCGAACCAGTGACCTTTATGCTGTGAGGTGACAGTGCTGACCACTGAGCCACCGTGTTACCCTTTATTCGAAATTAGTTATTAAAACTATTATGTTTTCAAGAGTTCACACTTAGCTGATGCTTGATAAGGTAAGTGCGTACACATAAAATCCCATTAAATGCTCGAGCCCGGGGCTCCCTTCTGTTTAGTTAGGAGAGAGGGGAGTCTAAGCTCAGGTAGGTCTCGAGAACTCCCCTAAATTAAGCTAGGAAAGAGGGGAAGGAGTCGGGGTGGATGGGGGAATTCTTCAACAAAGATGGCTATAAGGTAAGGAGATCAGGCTATTTATGTGCATTTGGATTCATCTGATTGGTAGATCATGTGATTGTTAATGCGAGACCAGCCATGTCAATTATAAGTACGTGATTCTCTCGAAATTAGTTTATAAAAACTTCACTTAAAATGTGTTGAAAAAAATCTTCTCTGTTAAAAAGCATTTGGGAAATGTTTTCAAGAGTTCACACTTAGCTGATGATTGATTATAAAGCTTGTTTGGCATGCTGTCCCGGGAGAGAGCCCTGAGCTCATAAGATCCTCGAGCCCGGGGTTCCCTCCCGTTTGCAAGGCGAGAGGGGAGTTTGAGCTCAGGTAGATCTCGAGAACTCCTCTGCTGTAGTAGCTAATGAACAGATAGTGATTGCTCTTAAGCGATAACTACTTACTAGGTGCATGTCTATGGTGCCGATTTGGATTAGTCAATTAACTTAAGTTGCGTGTTTTTGGATGGTGGGAGGAAACCGGGGAACCCGGGGGAAACCCACGTGAGCACGGGGAGACCGTGTAAACTCCGCACAGAAACGTCAGCTGGCTTGGTAAGGACTAGAACCAGTGACGTTCTTGCTGTGAGGCAACAGTGCTAACCACTGGGCCACCGTGTCAACCATCTAGAAAAGGAGGAGGAGTAGGGGTGGAAGGGGGGATTCTTCAAAACGAAGATGACTGTTATATGGAACTTAGGGTATTTATAGTGGCTTAGGAATCGTCTGATTGGTAAATCATAAATTGAATAATGCGGGACCAGCCGCAAGCAATCATAAGCACGTGATCCTCTCAAAATTAGTTTATTAATAAGCTTCACTTAAAGACTTAAAATTTCACAGGGGGGATAATAATTTTGACTTCAACTGTATACACACGTAATAAAATACCATAAAAATACAATTATATTAGAATTTAATTCCCGTCAGCAGATATTTCGCTGCTTTTGAAGCAGTGTCACTGTACCAAAAATAAAGTACATGCAGCAGAATCTCTTTCCTTTTTCATCACTATGAGCTGTGCTGCTTTGTATCTTGACAGGTTTTGTGAGGATATACTGTAGATAAGCACGGTAAGTTTCCAGCTTACTTGTCACAAATCTGTCAACCGGTTTCAAAGAACGTCCCTGGAGACTTACAGTGGCCATGAAAAGTTTACACGCAGAAAGTATCAGAGATGAAAGTGACCTACAAAAGCGATGTGTCAGTCGATATTAAAGCTCATGCGCTCACAATGCACTCCCATCGGCTTCACATCAGGGGAACGCTCGTGTCCCAAAAGGCCAGGATTTGTGGGTAAACGCCGTTCGTTCTGTCCCTCCCATCGCTCGAGTCCTTCAGAGCTGCCTCTTAAGCCAAGGGTAAGGAGTTGAAGGACTCGCCATGCACTATTCTGGCACACATGCAAGGCTGTCTACCTACAGCGAGAGCTTTTTCATTCATCACGCACCACCACGTAAACTTAAATCGGCTGTCTGCATGACAAACGGCTCTGCCCTGATAAAGCACCGGTACACGTTCTTCATCATTCAAGAAGCAACAAGGTCATTTGTATCTCACGCTCAACAGGAATCACGTCCTCAAGGTCGCCGAATCTACAGCTCAAGCACGCAAGTGAGAATCAGACACGTAATCCTACAAATAGTGGATTTTATGATGGAAAGTGGATCTCATCATTCATAGGTGTCATGTTTCTCCCGTTCTGAAGACGGAGCAAAAACCCTCCCTAATCTACAGTGGCAGGGAGATCAATATGCTGCAACTTGAGATAACACATGCAAATAGAAAAATAAACACAAATTAAGAAAACATCCTCATTACTTTGGCAACACACGCACTGGAAATCCTCACAGCACAACCAAATACTAATGCTCTAATCGCTTTTCAGTTCTATGATAACACCACTGACCATTAGCCGCTAACAATAAGTGGGTGTCTGTATTTGCAGTGCGTTTCTGTATTTTTTTTCCTGTATTTCTGTATTTGCAGTGCGTTTCTCTATTTTCTGGACATTTCTGTATTCTCTGTGTTTTTGTATATACAGTGCGTTTCTGTATTTTCTGTATTTTGTGTGCATTTCTGTATTTGCAGTGCATTTCTGTATTTTTCTGCACTTTTTTGTATATGCCAACCATAGAGTACTTCTAGAGGTCTCCATAACCCTGGACCAGGCCGTATCCTGACCTACTCACACCTGCAGCTTCTCAACGATGGACGTCCAGCGTTCTCCAGCCCCCGGCGCCTAGACTGCAGCTCTGCACAAGAAGTCTGGCCAGAGGAGAAATGGTCGTGCCCAACTGAGCCTGGTCTCTCTCGAGGTTTTTTTCCTTCACTTTCGCCAATTGGTGAAGTTTTGTCACCATTCTGTCACCACTGGCTTGCGTGGTTTGGGACTTGTGGAGCTGCACATCGATGGATTTGCTCTTCAGTGTTTGGTCTTTCAGCAGTGAAGATTAAACCACACTGAACCAAACTAAATTGAACTTACTCTGTTCAACTAAACTAAACTGTTCAAATTCAATTTACTATAATCTTCTATGTTAAGCTGCTTTGACACAATCTACATTGTAAAAGCGCTATAGTAATAAGATTGAATTGAATAGAATATTTTCTGTGCATTTCAGTGTTTGCAGCTGCGCTTTTCTGTATTTTCTGCACATTTCTGTGTTTGCAGCAGTGCTTTTCTGTGTTTGCAGTCGTGCTTTT
>CAIGQV010018202.1:6531006-6546505 GCA_903798115.1 Danio jaintianensis
CACACACACACACACACACACACACACACACACACACACACACACACTGTAAGCATATGGAGCAGTGTGCAGCTATTGCTTTCAGCGCATGGGGAGCAATTAGGGGTTAGGTGCCTTGCTCAAGGTCACCTCAGCTGGGTATCCAAGATGGAGAGAGTGTAGTTTCATTTACACCCCCTGCCGGGACCGGGAATTGAACCAGCAACCTTTGGGTTAAAAATTCAACTCACTAACAACCATTAGGCCACAGTGCATTTACAGTATTTGCAGTGCATTTCTGTATTTTCCGCACATTTCTGTATTTGCTGTGCATTTCTGTATTTAATGTAGGGATGTGCAATTAATGGAATTTCAATTTTGGCCTCCAACAATATATTAAAAAAACATTAATCAAGATAAAACAATTACTGAGTCATACCCCGCCCCCCTTCAGCAGCTTACATTTGTTTCTCCAGTTTCATGTGGAAATCAGTGAAATCCTGTAATGTGACATTTGCAGCCTGGGATGTGCTTGATTCATTGAAGTGTATTGGATTCATTCGTGTTTTTAAAAGCGCAGAAGAGAACTTGTACTGTTCTGTGCATGTGCTCAGCCTCAGAGACATAACAGAACATGGACATGTAAAATCATTTCTCTATTTTCTGTGCATTTTAGTATTTGCAACACATTTCTGTATTTGCAGTGTGTTTCTGTATTTGCAGTGTGTTTCTGTATTTGCAACTTAATTCTGTATTTGCAGTATGTTTCTGTCATTTCTGCACATTTCTGTATTTGCAGTGTTTTTGTATTCACATTTCTCTATTTTAAATGTATTTTGTTTCTGCACATTTCTCTATACTAAAAAAAATGATTCATTGGATTTACCAAATTGTTTTAAGGTAACTTGTTGCAAACAATTTATATGGGCTGAATTTAAACAAACAAACTAAATTTAGCAATGTTCAACTTATTTGTTTGTTTAAATTCAGCCCCTGCATATTCTTTGCCATTGCAGTGTGTTTTTTTTATGAAGCGGACGCTGACAACATATGTGCAGATCCACATGCAGTTTAATAAAGGCAAGGTCATACAGGCAACGGTCAAAAATAGGAGCAAAACAGTAGCATAAAGGTAATCCAATGAACGTAGTCAAAAATACAGGCGAAAGGTCAGGCTAGGCGGCAAAGAATCAAAACGGAAAAACCAAACAAGGAGAAATGATTCGTAATGTTCGTGAGAGAAACAAGACTCGGCAATGAGAATGAGAAAGTGTAGTGTATATATAGCCCATGTAATCAGTGAAAAATGAGCTACAGCTGTGTCTGAATGTCCAGATTATTGTCAGCTGTAGCAGGGGTTGATGATTGCAAAGCATTCTGGGAGTTGTAGTTCGGTAGGAAGTAATCTCCAACAGAGGCAACACCACTGGCGATCACAACAGTTTCTGTATTTGCAGTGTATTTCTGCATATTCTTCTCATTTCTGTAAAATTGAAGTAATTTCTACACATTTTGTGTACCATTTCTATATTTGCAGTGTATTTTCTCTATTTTAAGCCCTTTTTTCTGTTCATTTCTGTATTTGGTCAAACTGATAAAGAGGTTTCCATAATGTGTTTTTTCTATTTGCATTGAGCTCTCTCAGCCACCATATTAATCACTTTCTAAGTCATAAAAACGCCAAAGGCTTCCTCCTCATCCCGGGGGTCCCCGAGGCTGTAATCAAGCCAGTGTTTTGAAGCGTGGCCCCGGGGCCACAGGAACACTGCTGGGGTGCAGAGAGACACTGCTTAAACACTACTCCTGAGCCACGGCGATGAATAATGGAGGTGGATTCCATCTTTGCTTGGTCACTCTGAATGGTTATACCAGCCCATTGGCTGAAGAGTAACGGATACTTATGAAATGGTGTCAGCTGTCAGAGAGGCATTAATTAGTCATCCAGAGTTGTAACGGAGCGAGCTGCATCCAGACGCCAACTATTTACAACAACTATATTTTTATAAATATTTACTAAAAATAAAAGTCAAACTAAAATTTTATATATATATTTGTTATTTTAAATTTTGAGTTAAAGTAAATTACAAAAAGTAAAAAAGAAATTATTTGACAGTTGAAAAAGCTTTCCATCCCATACAGTGTGGTGCATCTCAATTTTTTGATTTTATATTTATATCTGTATCTATGCAATTTTTGGGTGATTAAATTATTTTAGGATAAAACAAGAATTCTTCACTTTGGCTGTCATTGCAATAAGCAATGTCACACCTGTTATTTATGTATTTATTTATTTGTAATTTTTTTAAATACTTTTTGAGCAGTTTGAGATGCAAAACTAGCACATTTTTGGAAATAGCAGACAATAATTAGTAATAAACAAATATTGAATTTCATTCAGCAATTAAGAGAGCAATGTTGTTATTTATGTACATATCCCATATCCCAAAATGAGATTATATGATATTAAACAATGGGTTTTTTTACACTTAAAATATCAGTTTCAACCCATCTATGTACAAACCCAACCCCTGTAATAACAATACAATTTAAAAACATAACCCAAATTATTTGTGTTTGTAACACCACATCCTATAAGACAATCTAGAGAACGTCTATAATTTAAGTATAATTTAAAGAAATGGCTTCTTAATAATCAACATTGTGAACACAATTTTTTTTTTTTTTTGCTGTTGTTCATTTGAGTTTTGTTCATAATTTTTTTAATTTGTATTTGTATTGGTTTATAGGCGGGGTGGCACGGTGGCTCAGTGGTTAGCACTGTTGCCTCACAGCAAGAAGTTCACTGGTTCGAGTCCCGGCTGGGCCAGTTGGATGACTAAATTGGCCGTAGTGTATGTGTGTGTGTGAATGTGAGAGTGTATGGGTGTTTCCCAGTTGGGCTGGGTTGCGGCTGGAAGGGCATCCGCTACGTAAAACATATGCTGGAATAGTTGGTGGTTCATTCCGCTGTGGCGACCCCTGATAAATAACGGACTAAGCTGAAGGAAAATGAATGAATGAATGGTTTATAGGCCTATAACTTCTAGCAAAGGGATGACCACTGATAACCTTTGTTCTAATTTGGATACATGTACTTTCTAGAAAAATGTTGATTAATGTACACTGTTCCTTGTTTTCTGTGTGAAATTTACATGTTCTCGCCGTGTTCGCGTGGGTTTTCTCCGAGTGCTCCGGTTTCCCCCACAATTCCAAAGACATGCGGTATAGGTGAATTGGGTAAGCTAAATTGTCTGTAGTATATGTGTGTGAATGAGTGTGTATGGATGTTTCCCAGTGATGGGTTGCAGCTGGAAGGGCATCCGCTGCGTAAAACATATGCTGGACAAGTTGGCGGTTCATTCCGCTGTGGCGACCCCAGATTAGTAAAGGGACTAAGCCGAAAAGAAAATGAATGAATGTTCCTTGTTTTGAAATAAAGTAATTAATTAAATACAAATTCTGTGAGCGCAAGCTGATTTTTAACCTTTCCCCCCTTAGAAAACAGGCCTAAACTTGAAAAATAAAGCATGTTTTCTTGTTGTTTTACATCGCTGGATGCTGAAGATGACTGGCCGCTTTGAGTGACCTTGCTGGGGCTGATGCATGGCCTGGGCAGTGTCTACACACAAATTCAATTATTTATGGTGTGGCTGTGTTGAACTCAAGCGTTTGCTTTGAGAAGAAATGCCCTCATCCATCACAAAGAGCTTCAGGGGCTATGAATGAGTGAAGGACACTATTTACACCCATGTTAATTATCCGCATGGAAAAATATGATTATGTAATCAAAACATGACAATCTCTTGAGGACAAATACATTCATTTGATAATCAAATTGGCCAGATTGCTTAACATTGATGCATGATCTGTGATGATGACCTGTTTGTGTCTCTTCAAAAGAATTGGATTAAAGTGCTCAATTCATGTGGATTTTTACATCAGTGTTTCAAACTCAATATGCTTTCAGTGCAAGGATAGAAATCTCTCAAATTTGGCAAATCTGAAAAAAAAAGCAAACAAACAAACAAACGAAACATTGTAATAAAAACAAATAGTTCAAATTTTGAAGCCTTGCAAACAAAATGGAAGCCAGTTAACAAAGAATGTATAAAGACTTTTTGCTTAAATGCCACTG
This sequence comes from Danio jaintianensis, assembly GCA_903798115.1. Taxonomy (NCBI): domain Eukaryota; kingdom Metazoa; phylum Chordata; class Actinopteri; order Cypriniformes; family Danionidae; genus Danio; species Danio jaintianensis. The sequence continues at coordinate 6,535,121 of CAIGQV010018202.1, forward strand.
GGATGAATGAGTTTTAATGGGTTTCAATTTTTAATGAGACATATTTTATCCTGAGGGTCCCGAGAGGAAATATTGTTTGTGCCTAGTGTAAAAATAGATTTATGAATGGAAATAAATGTGAAATATTCAAACGTTATTAAAAAAATACACCTTTTTTGGCAATATGTAAGCTGTTTGATGAACATGATCAAAAAATGATCACAAAACAAACACAAAAAAACATGTCCATAAGGATACTGTAAAGATTGAAATATCTTCATTTGTGCTTCTGATGATGAAGACATTTCGTTTGGGTTTGAAATGATATAAGGGCTGAGTAAATGATGACAAAATGTTCATTTTCGACCACTATAATGTGGATTTGTTCTTTTTTATCAGAGCAAATATGAACGTAAATGTTTTATATACTGTTAATGGGATAGTTCAACCAAAAATTTTAATTCTGTCATCGTGTGTTCAAATCTTTATGAGTTTCTTTCTTCTGAAACACAAAAGACAATATTTAGAAAAATGTTGGAAACCTATAACCATCGACTTGAATAGTATTTATTTTTCCTGCTATGGAAGTCAATGGTTACAGGATTTCAGCTTTTTTCAAAATATAATCTATTGTGTTCAACAACAAAAAACTTATGAAGGTTTGGAACCACTTGAGGGAGAATACATAGAGAGCAAATTTTAATTTTGGGGTGAACTATCCCTTTAAAGTCCGCATGACATGTTGATTTACTTACAGATGAAACAGAATACTGAGTAGAGGGCGGGGCTTTCTGTTTGCACATCATTCCCTCATAGCAAACTAATGGTAAAAGGGGCGTGGTTAATAATATTGTGGCTGAAGCATCAGTTCTATACAATATTATTAGCTATACCCCTCTTACCGTTACTTTGTTTTGAGCGAATGATGTGCAAAAGAAACCCTGAAGAAAGACCGCCACTCCAAATTGATTGAACCTGTTTTTTTTAGTGGATTATCTTGCACAGGTTAATTGTTCACCTAAAGAATAACAATGCGCTGGCAAAATACACTCACTAAATTATGTTTGCTGTTTGTTTAAACTACTTCTTAACATAATTCTTGACATAATTATTGAGTTTTTGTGGGGGGTAAACTTAATTGTTTTATGTTCAATCCACTTAAATTTGTAAAAATGAACATGCTAACTTAATTCCTTCATGTTGTCGCAACACAAATCGATTGTGTGGAACCCAGATTTTTTTTTACAGTGTAAACAAAGTAAATTTTGATTTCGCGCAGACTTTAAGTTTACAGAACAATGACAACTTCTGCTTCTGAAACGCACGCAAATCTCCAAAAAAAGATCCGCTGAAAGACTAGACCAGCTGAGAACTCACATTGCTTGCATTTCGGTTCCAGGAGCTCGTTCCCATTTAATGGACGTGGTATTCCGAGGATTTGCTTTGTCCTTCCTCAACATCCAATTTTAGAAAACTGCAGCTGAAATTACATCACCTTTCAAATAAACTTGACTCAGATTCCCCTCTCTGATTCTGTTTTCTGCTGACCTGGACTCTTGCTCAGGGGAACGGTTAAAATAGCTTGATGTGCTATATAAAGATGGAAGAACACTGCTTTAATGTGGACAGATAAACACCAGCAGCTTCTCATTGGTTTAAAAAAATCTCTACTTTATCAAACAACAGCGAAACAACATTATCAAACCTGTTTTTTCACTGTAACGCCCTCCCGCTCTGCTGGTAAAAATGTAGCTTGATTAAAGTTTAATGGCCCTGAGACCCTTCAATTAGTAAGTTTGGCTCATATATTAAAATAATGACTCTAATGAGGAGAGTAATGAAGACTTTATCATGCGCGCGGAGAGGAGATTAAAACTGCTTTATCAGCCATTATGTGTCACTGAGCCTGCTAAAAAAAGATGAAAAATAAGGTCAAAGTGAGTGTAATGAACAATGTGTTAATATTTAGCACCTCTCCATGTCACCATATTCTATTACTGCTTTTTTTTAAAAGAGTAATTATATATGACATTTGATTTTGTTGGGATCGACATGATGTACATGCTTTTATGCTGACTTATAAAGTTTTTAAATATATTTTGTATCATATGCTGTCCATAATATGGTTATGTAATCTCAATTTGACTCTCTTCCGCTTTTCCGCAGATCTATCCATGCTGATGGTGTTACAGGCCCGGATACAGAAACCACAGCTTATGCATTATGGTTTTGGTTTTTGATTATATTACACATACAGTATGACATTTGATAGCTGTTAATTTAGTTGCATGAAATGGACATTTAATGGACACTTAAAGGAATAGAGCTGTATTCCAGAAAGTAAGGTTAACATACCGTCTGCTTAAGCCTGAATCCTGGACTGATTAACCCTAAACCTGCTTATTCGAGGTACTGTATGTTGGTTCCAGAAATGCTCCTGGGAGTAAGTTCAGTCAACTCAAAGTAAGTTATCCCCTGAACACTAAAGTCATTCTCAACAGAAAGGCAAAAACATAGGCCCACACGGAATCTGCGCACACAGATTTTTAGCCCATCATTGAGTCTATTTATTTTCTTGTGTAAATGTGTATAAATTTATATTTATTCAGTTTTTAGATTAATTTCAGTAATATTATTGACATATGAAAATATCCATATGATTTATTTACAATACAGTTTGTAAAGTAATATTGTCTGTCTTTTAGTAGATATATTATATGAGAGACTTGTTTTGTTTACCAAATAAGTGGATCTAATTGGATTTGCATTGTAAACATAAAAAAAAGAAAAAAAAGGGTTTTATTTTTGATTTCATATATTAAGTTTTTAGTTATGATACTACCAAATTCATTCCACATAAATCCGCAGATTTTGTACAAAATTCTCTGCAAAAAAAAGCAAAAAATGAAACAGACGATAAAAAACAGTGAGCCAAACCTCTTTTTTTCTATTTTTTAAAGGTATAGTTCACCCAAAACTGAAAATTCTGCCATAAATTACTCCCCTTTACTTGTTCCAAACCTGTTTAAGTTTCTTTTTTTATTCTGTTGAACACAAAGGAAGATATACTGAAGAATGTTGAAAATCTGAAACCATTAATCTCCATAGTATTTGTTTTTCCTACTATGGAAGTCAATGGATACAGGTTTTCAACAATCTTCAGTATATCTTCCTTTGTGTCCATTCATTCATTCATTCATTTTCTTTTCGGCTTAGTCCCTTTATTAATCTGGGGTCGCCACAGCGGAATGAACCGCCAACTTATCCAGCATATGTTTTACGCAGCGGATGCCCTTCCAGCTGCAACCCATCACTGGGAAACATCCACACACACTCATTTACAAACATACACTACGGCCAATTTAGCTTACCCAATTCACCTATACCACATGTCTTTGGGCTTGTGGAGGAAACCGGAGACGGGAGAGAACATGCAAACTCCACACAGAAACGCCAACTGACCCAGCCGAGGCTCGAACCAGTGACCTTCTAGCTGTGAGGCGACAGTGCTAAAATAAGTTAATAAATTCTTCATGCCCTAATATGGCTTGAATATAATAACTATATCCTAACTATAACTATATCCTATAAACCACTTTATATGCAATACACAAATTAACCACTTCCTCCATACTGTATTTTATGTATCACTCTCTACAATCTGACATGTATAACGGTGATTGATATCATTAGCCTGTAGCTGCATTACATTATAAAATTTTTTTAAATGTCTTTCCTGTTCACCATTATAGACAGCTACTTCTAAAGTGTAACATTCTTAGGCAGAAACTCTTTATACATCATAGAAAGTCAGTGGAGAAGGTCGTATGAAAAGCCCCAGTGTGCAGACTTTTTTTTTTGTGATGGCAGGAAACTTTTTTTTGGCACACCGCAGATTTGAGGAGAAAATACTCTGGCAATGAGTGGTAGATTTGTTAAAAACACCGGACAAGAATGTAAACAATGTTAAAAACTACATTTTCACCCCAGGGTGTTTTAAAAATAGCAATCATGGGACAAGGAGTTATTTCAGTTTCTTCTGTTCTCTGTGTGCTGAGAAATATTCAGCTTTGAATAAAATGCAGCACTCATCACTATCACTCTCAGAGTATCCGTGGTCTGTGCCAGATAATATCTCTAGGCTACAACAATAATCATATGAAAAATAATTCTTGGAGGAACATTTTATTCCCCATGGGTCTAACTATAGACTGCGGAAACAGATGCACAACACGACTCCACTTCTGCTCACTCTAGGAGCCAAAGTGTCCCAAAGATGGCATCTTGCATTTATGTCATGCCCATCTTCATCCGAAGCTCCTGAAAGTAGTCCGCTGTGACTGCTTCACTCAGAAACTGACAGCTGCCAATCATGATGTCATATTTTTATAGCATCAAAAGAAAAACTGATGATGCTTTCCACTGTAAAGTACGACTGGCTTTTGAGCTACTTAAATGTGATGATTAAACACTGTCTGCAGATACTGATTGGCCAGAGAGAATAATTGTACCTGCGTATTTGGATTTGTGACACAAGTCTCCAAACCTGCTCAATTTAAATAAACAGCAACCGCCAACACAGGACCATGTGGCTACAACAAAGATGTCACAGCAGTAGAGGCGGCACAACTGTATCAATATGTCTACAATCTCACCCACTTTGAAGAGGAACAAAACTACAGTGAAAGTCAAACTGAGACAAATTAAAGCAAGTCAAGCCAAGCAGAATCATGTCGAGTTACCATGTACCATGTACCAAGAGTTCACACTTAGCTGATGATTGATAATAAAGCGTGTTTGGCATGCTGTCCCAGGAGGGAGGCCTGAGCTCAGAAGATCCTTGAGCCCGGGGCTCCCTCCCATTTGAAGGGCTAGAGGGGAGTTTGAGCTCAGGTAGGTCTTGAGAACTTCCCTGCTTGTTTATGGCTAATGACAAGTTAGGAATTGCTATGGAGAGACATACTGCTGACTAAGAGCTCATCTATGGTGCCAATTTGGTTTGGCCAATTCACTTGTCGCATGTCTTTGGACGGTGGGAGTAAACGGGGGAAACCCACACGAGCACGGGGAGAACATGTAAACTCCACACAGAAACATCGACTGGACGGTAAGGATTTGAACCAGTGACATTCTTGCTGTGAGGCAACAGTGCTAACCACTGGGCTGCTGTGCCACCCTATCTAGGGAAAGGAAGGAGGAGTAGGGGTAGAAGGGGGGATTCTTCAAGACAAAAATAACTGAGGTAAGAAACTGGTTATTTATAACGACTTAGGAATCAACTAATTGGTGCATCATGTGTTAGCTGATGCGGGACCAGCCGTGGTCAATCATAAGCACATGATCCTCTCGAAATTAGTTTATAAATAAACCAAACATAGTGGAAAAGCTAAAAGCAAAGTTGTAAGAAAAACAAACACAACACCTACATCAGTGTGATTAAAAACGACCTATAATAACAGAAACCATATTTGGGTGAAAAATGTATTTATATTAGATTTTTTAGGGTTGTTTAACTTTCACATTAGTGAAGTGAAAATTGTCAAGTATGGTTACCCAAGTGCACACACACAGGTATCGAAGATGGAGAGAGTGTAGTTTCTGACATTCCTGACATACCTCGAGTAATCGCTTCAGTTTTTGTTTTTGTGCTCTGATTCATAGCTGATCAGCCAATCAGAGCATTCTCTTTCATCAATGGCTGACACCTATTCTACATGCTGAATCAGGCAAACTCTTTCTGATGTGAGCATTACGAGTGCTTCAACATGAACACAGCAAACAAACTAGCCTGACAGATGATCACTGATGGCCTGACACTGCCCAATGACAGCCTTAAAGGTGCTGTGAAGTGCTTTGAAATGAGCATTTTTATTCAATGTTTGATGTAATCTCAACCGAAACATGAAGAGAGGGTGGGACATAGAATAGCTCTTCCCCTTTTAAATACAGCCAATAGCATTTTGTTTTATCACCGCTCTGCAAGTGAGAGTGGTTGAGCTCAAGCGAATCAAATGTGAAGCATCTAGAAGGGGGCGGGGCATGTCAGATACTAGAGAGCATTTGATCGGTTTTGATTTGATGAGAAACTGAAATATGAGGTGTGAAGAAAACAGTTGATCCATTTAGGGCGGAGGTGACAAACTACAAGATTTACATGTTTATATCAGTTTTATATCTTCTAAACGCAAATTTTGTCACTGTTTTGGAGCCCACTAGCTTATAGATATCTTAAAAAATAACAATACTGACACTAACATCTAAAAAACATATTTTAATTTCATGGGACCTATTAAACATCAAGTATTTGTGCATGCCTATAGATTGAACACATAATGCTTATGCCATCACTGTTTTCACAAAATCATGTTTGTGTAGTTTACATAATGGAATTGGTGTTTGCTGTCTTTGAAACAGGATTTCAAACATTTGTGTTTTGGTGTCACTGGACCACTGTTTTTGTCACATAAATGAACAGCTAAAATGCATCACAAATGTTCTGTATTTACCTAGTGAAAGCACTGTCATGTACACTCACCGGCCACTTTATTAGGTACACCTGTCCAACTGTTCGTTAACGCAAATTTCTAATCAGCCAATCACATGGCAGCAACTCAATGCATTTATGCATGTAGACATGGTTAAGACGATCTGCTGCAGTTCAAACCAAGCATCAGAATGGGGAAGAAAGGTGATTTAAGTGACTTTGAACGTGGCATGGTTGTTGGTTCACGCACAACCATCTCTAGGGTTTACAGAGAATGGTCCAAAAAGGAGAAAACATCCAGTGAGCAGAAGTTCTGTGGGTGCAAATGGCTTGTTGATGCCCGAGGTCAGAGGAGAATGGCCAGACTGGTTTGAGCTGATAGAAAGGCAACAGAAACTCAAATAACCACTCTTTACAACCGAGGTATGCAGAAGAGCATCACTGAAAGCACAACACGTCGAACCTTGAGGCGGATGGGCTACAGCAGCAGAAGACCACACCGGGTGCTGCTCCAGTCAGCTAAAAACATGAAACTGAGACTACAATTCACACAGGCTCACCAAAATTGGACAATAGAAGATTGGAAAAACATTGCCTGGTCTGATGAGTCTCGATTTCTGCTGCGACATTCGGATGGTAGGGTCAGAATTTGGCGTCAACAACATGAAAGCATGGCCTCCACAGTCACCAGATCTCAATCCAATAGAACGTCTTTGGGATGTGGTGGAATGGGAGATTCGCATCATAGATGTGCAGCCAACAAATCTGCAGCAACTGCGTGATGCTATCATGTCAATATGGACCAAAATCTCTGAGGAATATTTCCAGTACCTTGTTGAATCTATGCCACGAAGGATTAAGGCAGTTTTGAAGGCAAAATGGGGTCCAACCTGGTACTAGTAAGGTGTACCTAATAAAGTGGCCGGTAAGTGTGAATGTGCCCTAACAAAACATTTCCTGAAAATTCAACTGACTAAATGGTGTGTGGTTATATGTACTGTTACGATTGTTTGTTTGTTTTTCAGTGGAACACAGAAGACAGAAAACTGCCTATTAATTTCTCTAGAATATAGTGAATGGGGACCAAAACTGTCAAACTCACAATGACAAAAAACAACAACAACAAATAAAAGCCTCACAGAATGTCATACAAGTTTGAAACAACACAAAAGGTAAGATTAAAATGACAGAATTGCTTATATGTATGTATTTGATTTATCATAGGCTGTGTAAGACATTATCATCTTAAAGGGATTTAATCATCATTCATTCATTCATTTTCTTTTCGGCTTAGTCCCTTTATTAATCTGGGGTCGCCACAGTGGAATGAACCGCCAACTTATCCAGCATTTGTTTTACGCAGCGGATGCCCTTCCAGCTGCAACCCATCACTGGGAAACATTCATACACACTCATTCACTACAGACAATTTTAGCTTACCCAATTCACCTTGAATTGTGGGGGAAACCGGAGCACCCGGAGGAAACCCACGCGAACACGGGGAGAACATGCAAACTCCACACAGAAATGCCAACTGATCCAGCCGAGGCTCGAACCAGCGACCTTCTTGCTGTGAGGCGAACGTGCTACCCACTGCGCCACCGCGTCGCCCGATTTAATCATCTTAAAGGGTAATTTAATCAAGGGTCATTTAAAGGGTCTTAAAGGGTCATTTCATCACCCTTCGCTTGTTCAAAACCTACTTCAGTTTCTTTCTTCTGTTGAACACAAAAGAAGATATTTTGCCTGGGAAGACCCACTGCCTTCCATTTTTTTGGTCTACAATGGAAGTCAATGGGCGTCAGCAACCAGCATTCTTCAAAATATCTTCTTTTGTGTTCGACTGAAGAACGGAACATGAAGGAGAGTAAATGATGAGGTCATTTTGATTGTTGGGTGAACCGTCCCTTTAACACTTTGATTCTGTTTTCTCAGTGTAGTTTTGCATTGGGATGGCGATTGCTCTTTACTCTGTGTCTGTCATGACCTTGACTTATAATCGGTGGTGTTTGACTGGCAGTCGAGAGCGTTGTGCTTGGTGAAACAGCTCACTCATCTCCTCAGCAGCTTCACTGACAGGTAGAGACACTGACATCAGCAAAACACACGTGCGCGCACACACACATGTGTGTGTATATATATATCTGACAACATCTCTCTCTCGGCTCCACTGTCAGTCACAGCCAGACGCTCTTTCATGAGTCTGTATATCATAAAACCTGCATGCAGACAGTTCACATAATCAGCTCTGGTTACCTGATGGAATTACGTGGTGGAAAGCAGCTGTGGAAAATTGGCCGAATGATTCCTCTGGCTGTGATGTGTTCGCAAACACACACACACACACACACACACACAAGCGTGCGCTCCAGTGATCTGTGGTACACATGACAGATGGATTTTCGTTATCAGCAGAAGCACAGGTATTTTGTACATTTGAATTGCTGTTATGTAGTGCCTCAAAAATAGCCAAAGCTAAATCACAATTAAAACTATTAAATTGTAATTCAAATTAAATGAACAAAAGTTGGACGTCACGATGGCGCAGTGGGTAGCACGATCGCCTCACAGCAAGAAGGTCGCTGTTTCGAGCCCCAGCTGTGTCAGTTGGTATTTCTGTGTGGAGTTTGCATGTTCTCCCCGTGTTGGCGTGGGTTTCCTCCGGGTGCTCCAGTTTCCTCCACAGTCCAAAGACATGCGATATAGGTGAATAGAATAAGCTAAATTGGCCGTAGTGTATTTGTGTGAATGCAAGAGTGTATGGGTGTTTCCCAGTGTTGGGTTGCGGCTGGAAGGGCATCTGCCGTGTAAAACATATACTGGATAAGTTGGGGGTTCATTCCGCTGTGGCAACCCCAGATTAATTAAGGGACTAAGCTGAAAAGAAAATGCAAGAATGAATGAATGAATTAACAAAAATGAAAAAAAAACATTTTTATACACCGAATGTATATTAAAATCAAGTAAAGTGTCTGCTTTCATTTTTTTAAATAATTAATTAGGGAAATTGTTGTTTTTTTAATGTATTTTACATTTGAATAGATTTTAAAATAATTAACCATGTAAAATTAGTGTCTTGAAGGATAGTGGCAAAATATATTCATTTAAAATGACAATTAAATAATATTTTGGAGCTGTATTATGGTCATTAAATTGAGACTGTAATATATCACTAAATGATTTTTGATCAAAATATGCCTGATAATATTCGGTATATAAAATATTGTTAAAGCGATTTAGCATAAACATTTAAATGAATGAATACATAACTATTAAATGAGAGAAAAAAAAAAAAATATATATATATATATGCAATCAGAATTATTAACCCCCCGAATTATTAGCCCCCCTGTTTATTTTTTTTTCCCCCAATTTCTGTTTAACAGAGAGAAGATTTTTTTTCAACACATTTCTAAACATAATAGTTTTAATAACTCTAATAATTCTAATTCAAGACACTTCAATACACTTCTATCACTTGCTATTGTATAACGATGGTTTGTTCTGTAGACTATCGAAAAAAAAAAATAGCTTAAAGGGGCTAATAATTTTGACCTTAAAATGTTTTTTTGTTTTTTTTATTAAAAACTGCTTTTATTCTAGTAGAAATAAAACTCTCCAGAATAAAAAAAATTCAGACATACTGTGGAAATAATTAAAAAAGAAAAAGAATTCATAGGAGGTTTAATAATTCTGATTGCAACTGTATATATTATAAATAATAAAAAAATAATATTTTAAATTTATAAAAACTTTTTTTTTTTTTTTTTTTGTAAATCTCAATAGTTTGAGATTTTATACACATAAATTTTATACACACTTTTTATACACATAAACACTCATTTAACAACATACTTTACATGCCAATTTGCACATAACAGCTGCCATATAACGTTGTATATAATAATATACCTGTACATACACTTGTCAATTTGTATATTTGCATTCACTATTACTTTTATTTTTAAAATATATTTATTATCTGTTTTTGCCCTGTCTCTGTAGTTCTGTTGCACTGTAGAAGCTCTGTCACGAAAACAAATTCCTTGTATGTGTGAACATACCTGGCAATAAAGCTCTTTCTGATTCTGATTTAATATCTAAACAACATTAACCAAGAGGTATTTGTGAGAAATAAAGTATGCTTGTTAGATTTTAAATGATTAAGTTATATTTATATTAATATATACATGACATTCTGGAAAAAAACACACTTGGACACCTTATGGTTGTTAAACTAAGTGGTATATTTACTTGATTGCTTCATGCATTTTTACTGATCAGACAGCTATCCGATCATTAAAAGAGCATGTGGAAAGGCCCTCAAAGAGGCATTCGAGACTGATAGCAATCCAATAGCTAAGTGTAGGATTCAGGTCCGTTTAACACGTTACCATCTTTAAATTCATTCTGGAAAATTCTCCAGTTTTCCCTTACCATCAGCAAAGACAGAGAAATGAATCGACAAGTAAACAAACAAATACTATTACATTTAGCAAATGCAGTTTATTAATAGAAGACACTACACACTGTAAAAAAATCTGTAAATTAGCAGTTTTCCTTATTATTTGATTCATGTTTTTTAATTTTCCCCAGTTTATTTATGCTTTTGATCTGCATTATGGGACCTTGATCTCTCTTCCAACAACTTTTAACTTTGAAAAGTTGGAAAAAGTTACTTCTATTAACATTTTTAATAGTTTAAAGTGATATGATGTCTGGGATGGTGTTGTATATTATGCTACAAAAACCTTGTAATAAACTGCCAGTACATTTACTGTTATTTTGCAGTCTTATTTCTCTATATATCATTTCTTATACATTATATCATTTCAAACTACAAAAGTGTAAATAAATCACAATCAATATGGAGTCTAATGAGAGTAAAACATCCAAAATACACCTTTAAATATTTCTTTCTA
>CAIGQV010018202.1:6551505-6568230 GCA_903798115.1 Danio jaintianensis
ACACACACACACACACACACACATACCCATAACCCATTCATCTCAGCACTGTACTTGTAAGTTTTTGAATCGTATTTTCTGTGTAGAAAAAATAGTTCATATAAGCGCTTACATCTTTTCATTAATCTCCCAAGGTATTAAATTTTAATCCCTTTCCATAAAACTACCATAAATGTGCCCTTAAGCATAAAAAGTTATTTCTTACATAGAGGTCACACATTGAGTCATGCTGATTATCAGCCTGCTGAGTGTCTGAATGGCCCTGATTGTCAACATGAGGTCACGAACACACACACACACACACACACACACACACACACACACACACACACACACACACACACACACACACCCCACAGTGTCTGCTCTCCTGAGATATATAATCACATTATCCCCCGACTGTTAAACAGATTTACCGACGCAAGAACCTTGACCAGAGGCTCAAACCAACCACTGGAAGAAAAAAAAAAAAAAAAACATTTCTAAAAAGAGCATCGAAAAAAACTGATAGACAAATAAAACTGCTAAATCTACTGGCTGCAGTTCTCCTTCAGTGGCTGTCATTGGTTTTGAAGCTGAAGTTTAGAGAAGTGGGTTTCATTTCTTGTGCACACAGAGATCGTCCCGTGGGTTATCTTTAATTACGAGTTCATTAGCAACCCAACATGGCATCAATGGCCTCTACTGGATTATTGAACAAACTTACACGAGAGGAGAAGATTTGCTGCTAAACTAATATCTGTTTTATTAAAGGAACTATTATTTGCACATACTTTAAGAGTGGTATAGCCCTGTTGAAAAACCCCCAGCATAGGCTACTGTATGTGTCAAACCTACTTTAACACATACTGTTTTCCCCCCTGAACAGTTTAAATCCCCCAAAAATATTATTTGCTTTTAATTTACTTACCCTCAGACAGTCCAACATAGGTGACCTGTTTTGTTTGATCGAGTAGAACATTAATGAAGATTATTAGCTGAAACAATGGTCCTTGGAGATTCATACAATACATGTCAATAGCTATTGGAAAATCAAGAAGAAAAAAAAATACACGAGGGCCACAGACCAAACAAATGAACACCCGTGGCTCCTGGTGATACATTGAGGTCTACTGAAGCACAACAATCGATCTGTGCAAGAAACTGAACATTATTTACAACATTATTATCCAAGATGCACAGCCTCAGCAAACAATGTTTATAACCTCAACCTATCGTTTGTTGTTGTTTTGCCTTTATATGTTTTTGACTCTAACGTTAGTATCGGTAACATACATTACGTTAATAAAAAAGGATCACAGCTAAAAATCTTTTGACCAAAAGTGGCCAACTTGGATGGTCTGAGGATGAGCAAATGTGTATCTTTTCTATTGACAAACCATTGCTGACTGAGAAGTCTATTAAGTGAAAGCGTATGAAATTTTTAACGCAATATATATATATATATATATATATATACATAATACACGTGTGTGGGATGCATTCATTTGTACTGTTTCTGAGCAGTCATGAGTTCTATATTAAAATAAATGTAATCTTATTTACTCCAGTGAGTGACATTAAGGTTGGTAATTCGCTTTCGTCTCACACACGATTGCATTCATCACTTTTGTTAAAGACGGCCATCTAGTGGCCTAGATCGTGTTTGCAAGCTAAAATGACCCCAAATGTAAATCTCTTATGTGAAATTCCTGTATATATCTATATATATTGTGCTACAGAAATTAATGAGCAGTGACAGGGGCATTTTTAAATTAATCTAACCTTGCATTTACATGTATTGTTGTTGTTTAAAACACGTTTTAATATTAAATAAAAAAATAACAAAAATATAATTAAAAATATATTATTGGTCATTTTAATTTTACATCTTTTCTCTGAAATGATAATTCATTCATTCATTTTCTTTTCGGCTTAGTCCCTTTATTAATCTGGGGTCGCCACAGCGGGATGAACCGCCAACTTATCCAGCATATGTTTTACGCAGCGGATGCCCTTCCAGCTGCAACCCATCACTGGGAAACATCCATACACACTCATACACTACGGACAATTTTAGCTTACCCAATTCACCTATACCGCATGTCTTTGGACTTGTGGGGGAAACCGGAGCACCCGGAGGAAACCCACGCGAACACGGGGAGAACATGCAAACTCCACACAGAAATGCCAACTGACCCAGCCGAGGCTCGAACCAGCGACCTTCTTGCTGTGAGGCGAACGTGCTACCCACTGCGCCGCCTGAAATGATAATCTTCTATCTTATTTATATATATATATTCATTCATTTTCTTTTCGGCTTAGTCCCTTTATCAATCTGGGGTCGCCACAGCGGAATGAACCACCAACTTATCCAGCATATGTTTCACGCAGCGGATGCCCTACCAGCTGCAACCCATCACTGGGAAACTTCCATACACACCCATTCAAACACATACACTACAGATAATTTAGCTTACCCAATTCACCTATAGCGCATGTCTTTGGACTTGTGGGGGAAATCGGAGCACCCGGACTAAACCCACGCGAACACGGGGAGAACATGCAAACTCCACACAGAAACGCCAACTGATATATATATATATATATATATATATATATATATATATATATATATAAATAATAGCTTGGGCACCAAGAACTCTAATAAAATAGCACATCACACTGTCAATTCATGGTTTTTAATCCTACTTTACACACAGTATATCAGAAAAACAAGCTTGTCAATTTTCAGTCATTATTTCACAGCAGCCCTTGCAGACAGTGCTCCATATCACTCAGTTCCTGCAGTTCTTCACAGCGAGGGCCGCAGTGGAGAGAGAGCAGCCTTCGGGCTCTGGGAATCACAGAGAGAGACGCAACACCATCCCTTCTGTCAAAAAAAAAGGTGATGCTGGAGTAAGAAGAAAGAGGTGCTGAAATCTCATCAGAAAGAGCTTGACGTGTTAAACTATTACCCGTTAAAATGTAGCTGAGCTAATTTAAAAAGTTGTCGTCCCAGCTCAATGCTGTCCTCTCCAAACTGAGCCTGAATGGCAACAAGACTGCGCTTCAGATGAGATGCAGCCAGACTCCATTCACCTGTTAGGAAAATATTCAGAAAACTTTTATTAAAATTATACGTACGTTTAGGGGTAAAAGCCTGTCAGTGGGACATTTTATGAACCTAAAGGCTCTGGAAATCAGAAAGCGTCAATTTATTTAAAAGTAAACGAAACTTAATGTGCAAATGTTGAGTTTCAACCAGTTATAGAGCTAGTCAAATCAAATATTTGGATTAGATTGTCTCCTTGTCTCTACTTTAAAGTCTGTAGCACTTTATTTTATAGTCCTGTACTGTGCAAGTATAATATACATCATATAAAGTGATTAATAACTAGGTGTTATCCATAAACCTACAGTACCCCTAAAGCCTATCTTAAAATGATGTTACTTAAGCTTATGTCATTTCAAACTCCTGAGACACTTTTGTTAATCTTCCGAACACAAATTAAGATATTTTAGGTGCAATCTGAGAGCTCCCTCATCCTCAGTATTCAAATAATGTACAAGATTTAAATGTAAGAGTTGAGAATTTTATGTTCTGTTTTATTTTTAAAGCTGCACAGTACAATTGTTGAAATAACACCACAATCAAATTTTATTTCAAATATAAATTCAAGCACTTTCAAGGACCAATGTTTGTTTCCAGGCAAGTACTTTCCAGGCCTTAAATCCATAGGTCTGAAATTCAAGTACATTCAAGTACTTTCAAGAAGCATGTGAACCCTGTCACTTGTAAGTCTCTTTGGATAAAAGTGTCTGCTAAATTTGGGTGTACCATCCCTTTATGAAAGAAGTCAGATCAGGCTGTTCTTCTTACCTGTGCTGGCGTACAGCCGAGCCAGAGCATCTGCTAGCTCTCCTTGGAGAGGATGAGTCTCTGTCAGAATACTGTTTGCCTGAGAAAAAGCTGATTGGAGGATGTGTAAGGCTTCATCTGCAAGACATGGACAATATTGTGTATTTATGAATATCTATCTCACCCTAATACAAAAAAATTGTGATTCATATCGAGGCAGTACTTAATCTGTCCTGCTCCATGAGATGAACGGCTTCATCCAAAAGAAGCTGAAAACTCTGAATTCTGTTTTGCACATCGGCACTGCTGATCTGATCAGCACAGGATGACCGAGAGCATGTGTACCCATTCGTACGGGACTGAAATATACATTATAGACATGCAAAACATCAATATAAAAACTCTGAAACTTGTACATCAGAGGTTAGTTCACCCCTGGTCTAAAATATGAGTTGGACCTTTCTGAAAATGCTTACCTGAAGAGGCTTTCCACATTTCACACACTTTAGCCCTGATGCGGTGTTTTCTTTTGCATTCAGGCTTCCTTCTGACCGGTCTCTCTGACAGGCCTGACAGACACAGTGGAAAAAGTACTGCTCCAGCAGCAGGCGTTGACGCTCCTTCACCTCCATTCTGCTACAGTGAGGGCCTGTGAAGAAATAATGACTTTATGAAAGCAAACCTGCATGAGCCTCCAACGAAACTAAAACAGAATTTCCAGGATCACACAATACCATAACAGTGCACAACCTCCTGTCCTGCAGTGAGGTCTTTTGAAGCACGTACAGTGACCGTCACACCAGATCGAGAGGCCTTGGGATGGTCAAAATGACCTTCAGAACAGTCCGACTGACAAAGTGGGTGAGACTGAAATCCTGTGGTGAAGGAGATGCTTGTGTTTGGACTGCAGGAGTGGTTAAGCAAGCTGAGCACAGGGAATATAGCTGAGGCAATACGGATTTCACTGCTGGACTGAACAGCCATGCCACTTTCTTCTGCAAGAAATGAGAAAAAAAAAAAAAAAAAAAACAGTAATCAAATATATTAGCTCTTTCTGCACCATTGATGAGATATTGCGTCCCTGGCATGGACGTGTGTTTACAAAAATCTGTGTTTTAGGTGTATTAAGTGAAGGTAAGCCCTAGCACATGTGCTGAATGAGTTACGGCACTTCTGGGTATCCTGCGAGCAAAATATAAGGCGATCAGAGAAAGTGTAGATCAGATCACATGTAAAAATGAAGAGTTTTACAACTTTGTTTTGGTTTAATCCCTTCTTTATCAGGGCCACAGCGAAATGATTCAACCCTGTCTATCAGCACAAAATTATATGCATGATTTATAGTTTCAGCATCGATATTGCAATGTGCAAATCTGCAATAGTCACATCACAGGATCTGTAATGTCAAGTTAGGATTATAATTAACCAGGAACCACAGTTCAGAGCACATGATTTGTGGAGTTATTGCAATTTTTAATAACTATAATAATGTGAAAGATCTTTATTCAGCCTCTGATTGTAGTTCAAGCAAAGTTAAACCATTTGGACACAAGAAATGGTAAAGTTTGCTGCTTTAACAAAGATTAATTGTGTTTATTTATACAATAAAGACGATACAGTGTTATTGTACATTTCATTATTTAATTTCTGTACCTCAATATTGTTATACTCCAGCGAATCCATAAAGTTCTGTTTATTTCATTTTTATCTTCGTTCTGTTGTTTTCATCTGTGCTTTATTTTATTTTGTATAATTTTGCATATCTTATGCAGATGTACTCCAAAATCATCCCAATCAATGTAAAATTATGAATTGTATAAATCGCAGAAAAACAAAACAATTGCAATGTCAGTTTTTTCAATATTGTGCAGCACACACACACATACATATATATATATATACACACACATACATATATATATGTATATATATGTATGTGAGTGTGTATTATATTCTACATATCTTGAAAATGCACAATATTTTTTCCAGTTGTTTTTTGTCAATTTTTTTGCTGCATTCAAGTGCTAATAGAACATGAACACATGAAGATATAATAAAATGTTTTTTGGTTTAAAAGCAGAAGCTTGGTTCTATGATTTGATATATATATATATATATATATATATATATATATACACACACACATTTTTTTATGGTCATATATTTGGAGCAGAAAAAAAAGCTGGCGAGGAAAGAGTAAACTTTACATTTTTTAAGTTTAAAATGAGAGTCCAGTCGTACCTTTGACCCTAACAGCAGTGATTGCTTGAGCATTGCATCGAAGCTGCATCACGTGTCTCAGAACTGTGGCTCCCAGCATGCTCATCTCAGGCTGCCAGTTTCCTTTAACTCCTTCGTCCTTGAAAGATGTCCACATGTTTGGTGGAGGTCCGTCTTGGAGCTTCCTGTAAATCACCGCCATGGTGATGGCCAATAAGAAGCGTGAAGCAGCTGAGTGTTGTGCCACATGTGGTAAAAGGCTGTAGATGCCCATGTATGAGCTCCCATGAAAACAGTCTGTATGGTCAGAACTTTTTCTACAGTCACCTCCAAGCCTCAGCTGGACTGCGGAATCATTTTTATAAGTGGTCACATGGTCCTGCGTGTTTTTATTCACCATTTGAACTTCATTTAGTCCTGCTTTAAGGACCACTCTTAGTGCTAAATGTCCCAAAACCCCAATGGCAAGCAGATCAGCTCCAACTGGACACTCCCATTGGTGCCACTGATCCCATGCATCTTTCTGACAGCTCTCTCCACAGTACCGAGTGTAACTACACTTTGGACAGGGCACAAAGCTCAGCGATTTTCTTAGGCAGTGGTGACAGTGTTGATCTTCGGTACTAAATGTCCATCCTGCCTTATTGGTTCCTGTATTCAATGTGTTAGTTGGTATGAGGACAGAACAGTAAGCTTCATCCTCCAGCACAACTTCTCCAGCTGGTTTATTCTCCATGACTAATATGTGGCGACCTTTATCCGAGCTGAAATAAACAGATACACCATCTGAATGATGAGTAGTAGAGTTTATAGTTTTCTGGCATGGCGATGTTTGATGATCTGTAGTTGGCATGTTGGGGTTTTCAGCTTTTCTAAGCTGATTCTGGCAGGCGGCTTGTCTAGTTTGTAGTTTGTCCTGCAGGTGGCTTGGGTAACCGGCCTCCAGAGAACGCCTGATGTCCTCAAGACATGCCTAAAATAAGGAAATACTCATTTAAAATGTTTCAGTTGTGTGTTGAATGCTTCGAAAAATATTGATCATTTTGTGTACAGCATGAAACAGACTCTCACTTGGTAGAGGCCCTGGTAAAATAGGGCAGCAGAACGGTTAGCATAGCACAAGGAGAGCTCATCTGTATTCTTGTCAGCATGGCAAACACCCTAAAACATTAAAAAGGGACAAAGAAAATATAGCATGTATAATATAGAATATATCACCAAACCTATGACTATTTGAAATCCAACTTGTAAACAGTGTACCTCAAACAGCATAAATAGTTTTTTCAACTACATTTTACTGACAATATGTATGCAGCATTGCCTCCATCTCATTCGAAAACATGGATTGTTTCTTAGTCTAATATTCATCAAATCTCATACTGATTAAAATATAGTCTCATACAAGTCAGACTTAACTACTTAACTGTAGACTTACTAGACTTACAGGGATAGTTCACCCAAAAATGAACATTTACTTACCCTCAAGTTTAAGAATGCTGAAAACCGTTAACCATTACTTCCATAGCAGGAAAAACAAATACTACGGAAGTTAATGTTAGCAGGTTTCCGGCTTTCTTCAAAATACAGTAGTCAACATTCGAAGTCAATCTAAATGTTTTTAAAAATTGTCCTAGGACAAGAATGGGTGTTGTTCAATAGTTTTAGGACAACTTTGACGAAAGATGATGATCCACTTCAAATGTTGACTACTGTATATTCTTTTGTATCCAACAGAACAAGTAGTCAGACAGGTTTGGAACAAGTTAAATGTGAGTACCCTGCTGAAAAAACCAGCATATGCTGGTAAGGTATGTTTTGATGCTGGTATGCTGGTCTCAATGCTGGTTTTGCTGGTCTCAGTGCTGGTTTTGCTGGTCTCGGTGCTGCTCCTGACCAGCATTGAGACCAGCAAGACCAACATTGAGACCAGCAAAACCAGCATTAAGACCAGCATTAAAACCAGCATTGAGACCAGCAAAACCAGCATTGAAACAAGCAAGACCAGCATACCAGCATCAAAACATACCTTACCAGCATATGCTGTTTTTTTTCAGCAGGGTAAATGACAGAAATTTCAGCTTTAGGTGAACTATCCCGATAACTAAAAGTCTTTTAACACAGTGAGTGCCCTCAAGACCTCACCCCAAACTCACGCCATTGGTTGATAAACTGTTGCTATGACGATAAATTGATGATAGGCGCAATTACAATTAATTAACGTCAGAGCAAAACGTGCAGACGTTGCGAGAACGTTTATGCAGGAATAAGTTAAAGTGATTTTTAACCATGCTTAAATAAATAAGCTGGAAAAAATAACTCCGAAAAACGTACATTATATGAAGCAAATATCCATTCAAATATCCACCTTGGAGTAATGTAGCGCTGCAGCGGTGTAATCCTTGACTTTGAAGCTGAGGTTTCCTTGCTGTCTAAACTCAGAAGCTGTCTCAGGAGACTTTTTCACGGAGAACTTCTCTGAGATTCTGGACAGAGTGTTGAGATCCTCTGGACTGAGACAGGACAAATCCGGAAAAGTAGGTGGCATATTTATTTTTACATAGAAACATGTAACGTTAATGCTACTACTTGCTAAACTGTACACTGGCATTAATGTCACTTTAATTGAACAACTGAAACCATAACTACTAAAAAAGGAGGTTAATATTAATCATGTTATCAAACACCATTTCAATTAATTTATAAACATCTCCACAGAGCAGCAGACCGACCATATTAGTGACAGCCCGTAGTTGAATATGGCATTTATATCAGTCAGAAGGCAGAAACGCTCAGTTTCTTCAGATCTTAGTTCAGCCAATTTCTGCTCGACATGACGAACCCAATCTTGGCAGGGCAGATCCATTAAAAATCGCTCAAAATACCTGTAATCACACTAGCTAAAAGTACGAACTCCTTCAACATTTTGAATTTCACAACAATAAACTTCCGGTTGGAACTTTTATCAATCTACAAAATAAAGGCACTGTTCTCATAATTTAAGACGAGCACAATATTACAAAGCGTTATAGACTGGAATATTTTTGATGTTTTGCTGTCACCACGACGAAGCTGGTAGTTTTAGTACACTTATGGTTTTAGCTGTAACTAGGTTAGAATATTTTAAAATTATATACTTTTATGCAATTTAGTATTTTATTTGTAAAAACGTGTTGAACTCTGGCAAACTGGCTGAAAATGAGTCCTATTTCTAGATGTTTTAAATCCATTTTAAGTTGTTGTCGTTTTTTTATTCTATTTGTTTTATGCATTACATTTGGGATTATTATTATTATTATTATTAATGGGTTATTTAAAATATATAATGTCATTTAAGAATTCATATAAAAGTCTACATTTTTGGGTGGAAAATGGGTCATATTTTTCTTACTCCTTCACTGTAAAAAATCTTGCTGCCTTATTTTCTTTTAGTTTGATTGATGCAAGTTGATTTAACTGACTACAAATATTAAGTTAAACTTTGTATAACTTTAAAAAAAAAGTTGAAACCTGATTAGCTTATTACAATAAGTTAAAGCAACATAAAAATATTTGTTGTTTTGACTTTGTCATTAAAGTTTTTACAATGTAAACTTGTTTTGTATAATATTATTGTTAATATATGATCACATTTTGGTAATGATATTTGATTGATTCATTAACTGGCTTATTTTCGCTTTATTCTTCTACACAGATTCATTATGTCTATTTTGATAGCAGAAATGCATTGAGAATCTCTTGAAATGATGATGCATTAATTTCCCCAGTAGATGGTGACATTGTTCCACGTAACAATCTACATTTTAGACAGGTACTCATTCGTCTCAGGGACACAAATGGCCCCTACACTTGACTCTGATTTAGTTCTTTTATTATCTCTGTTGTTGGTCAAGATCTCCAGGGACTTCATTAGCTTTTCATTAGTATCTCTAGGTGAATATAATGACTGTTTAGAGATAACCTGCATTCACCTTTCACCGGCAGCTCCAATACAATGCATTCACACTAGGAGATTGCAGATTTAAAATGAGATTTTATTTTATAAATGCAGTGTTTAATCAATGTCCCAGAAATGTGTATTAGAAATCTGAATCTCCTTCATAAGGATTTAGAGGATTTGCAAGGTTAATGTGTCTTTTGTTTGGTTTGCTGTGTGAAATTGCACCGAGAAGAAAGAGCAATTTGTTTTTGGATGAAATAAATCTGCATCTGTGAAAGGAGAACTGCCATATTTGCGAGAGTATTAACTTCCAGAATTTACATGTAATGTTTACCCACTAGTAAACATAGCAAAAAAAACGTTCTTCAATATTATTTAATTAATTCATTTTCCTTCGGCTTAGTCCCTTATTTATCATGGGTCGGCACATCGTAATGAACCACTAATTCCAGCATATGTTTTACACAGCGGATGCCCTTTCAGCAGCAACCCAGTACTGGGAAACACCCATACACACTCATACACTATGGCCAATTTAGCTTATTCAATTCACCTATAGCGCATGTCTTTGGACTGTGGGGGAAACCGGAGCGGCCGGAGGAAACCCACGCCAACACGGAAAGAACATGCAAACTCCCCACAGAAATGTGAGGCGACAGTGCTAACCACTGAGCCACCACGCCGACCCAATATTATTTCATACAATATTATTTATTGTGTGAAAAGGTAGAAAATGGCATTTAATTTATACATGTATAATGTCATACAGCACATATTTTCATATATAATAGAAGTTTCAGGTTATTTAGGCCACTTTTTCATATTATTAATCCCAGTGCCTGAGCTTGGTTGTATCTTCAGATTAATCATAATGTTGAATGAAAAAGGATTTCATTGTGTTCATAACTTTAAGAAGCGTTCCCGTGTCTGCATATGAATATTAATGTTGTATTGTGCCTGTAAAGCAGCTGCTTCTGTGAGGTCCTGTGGGACGATTGATGCTTCTCATACATGTGCTTTATTTCTCTATATCTGCTGTTGGGTTTCATACTTGTCTCAACAACTGCTGTTGATGCACCCTGTGATCTAAGACTTGTATGATCTTGTATTTTTGTGACTGTCGTTGTTGTTGCTTGTGGGTGAAATGTTTCAGGAGCATGGAGCATTTTAATATTTTACCATCCACTTTTTTTTATTTTTTTTATTTTTACTATATTTGTCAAATGAAGCTTTTTAATTGGATAAAGTCACTTCAGCTTTCTGAATTGAGTTATGTCCATTCTTCTCCTCCTTATTGTCCATTCAATTATTCTAAACCATTCTTAAGTTGCATAGGTGCATTTTTATGCTAAAAATGATTAAAATATTAATCACAGATGGTCCATGTAACATCTGATGATGATTATTATTATTATTATTATTATTATCATTCAATTATTCAATTTTCCTGGAAAACGTAACATGAAAAAAAACGTAAATGTTTAGTTTTTCTGTTTATTCTATAGCAGGGGTCTCAAACTCAAATTGGCGGCGGCGGCATTTCAGTGACTGACAATTCATAGGAGGGCTGTTTTAACATTCAAGCACAAGAAAAAAGTGGAAACCTGACATAATTGATGCATCTTAGGACAACTGACATGACGTTTATGTTTCAAGCATTACCTGTCACCAGTGATAATGCAAATCAGCACGTTTATCGTGTCACACATCAGCTTCTGGAATATATCTGTGGTTGTTGTGTGTATGGCCGAGCGTTAGACACGCACTCAGTCATTTTTCCACAGAGTATATGCAGTCAAAACTCTAGCTTTTTGTTTCTTGTTGTACATAATGAAAGGGTAGTTTAAATTGCTATGAAAGTACTACAAATAATAGTCATAATAATAATAATAATAATAATAATAATAATAATTAATCTGTCCCAACCAATTGTATTGTCCCAATAGCGTAAAAACAGCAGAAAGCAGTTTGGGTAACTTAAGTGACTTTACTGGCAATTTTTCTTCTCAATAGCTTTCTTCCTTTATTTGTAAAACTACAACAAAGAGGGGAAAAGTACGGACATATTTACTTTAACAAGTTCAATTCAACTAGCAGTACAATTTTACTAATGTACATAGTTTTTATGCAAATCTTAAGCATATGAGGAAAAGCTATTAAATGAGACCATTTGAATTGAATATTAGCAAAATTATCATATTTGTTACACCACCAGCAAAACGTGTAAGCCATGAAGAAGTGTTCGTACAACAAAATACAAGTGGTATAAAACTGATTATAATCAAACGACCCTTGAATATTTACAAAAATATAGCTTTAGTAAAAAGAGAGCGCTTACGGACATATATTTCAATGTTCAAATCAGCCACAGAATTAAAACGCATGCATGTTATTCTCGACCATACACTGAGAGAAAATGAAAGTAAAACTAATCTGAATGGGGTACTTTAAATGTCGACTAGGTGGCGGGCCAAAACTAGGCATGGGCCGGTATAAGATTCTGACGGTATGATAACCTTGGATAAAAATATCACGGTTTCACGGTATTGTGATTACTGCTCTAAAATATATTCTTTTTAAACGTCTGGGTAAAAAACAAAAACTTTTTTCCCCTTTGAACACAATATATTTTATTTTGAGAAAAATGTAAAATATTTTGGAACAGTAAACATGTCAGGCTAAATAATTCAAATGAATTATTGACCTCGGCTGTGTTCATTAGTTTTAAATTCACTAAATTTAAAATCATTAGTCATTTAAATTAATTAATTTAAAACGGCATCTTTGGAGATCTTTTCTGCTGGAGATACTGTTGTCCAAAAAAAAGAAAAAAGAAGAAAAAAAAAAAAATCTTACTTATACCTTAGGAACAGTATAACAGAAAATTTTGGCGGTTTTAAAACCTTGACTTTTCAAAACCACGGTATACCTTGAAAACGGTTATCGTCCCATGCCTAGTGAAAACCACAAATGGCTAGACGCGACTGCACAACAATGATAGTTGTTCAAAAATATATGTTTTGTTGGGCCGAATCTCGTTATATTTTTGACGTCAGTTGCAGGCCGGAGGGAGGAGGCGGTCCGTAAATGGCCGGCAGTTTGAGACCCCTGTTCTATAGGCACCAAAAAAGAAAAGCTCATCTGTTATCCTGTTTTCAAATCAAAATGGGGAGAAAAAAAAAAGTAAAATAAACTGTTTTCTAGTCATGTTGTGTGGGTTTTTTTTTTTTTTTTTTTTTTTTTTTTTTTTTTTAAAAAAAAAAAAAAAAAAGATTTCAGCTTCAATCAACTTCACAATTCAGTTTCCACGTGTGGACGATCATGAGATGCTCCTTTCTGCCGATTGGTCAACCAAATATGTAGTACATTTACATTTTAGTACTTTAGATGCTTTTGTCCAAAGCAACTTACAATTGAGGAGGCATTCAGCGATTCAACAAGAAGAGGCAATACATACAAGAAGAGCTAATTATACAAAGGAACTGTCAATGCTTGTATTGGACATACAAGATTAACCCATGCCTTTTTGCTCAAAGGTAAAGACCCCACTCAATGTTTGTACTGCACAACTCCCCTTACTGTAAAACACATTTTACTGGACTGTCCTTGTAATGATTCCAGAAGGCTTTTTTTTATGAAATGAACTCTCCTAAGGACATTTTTAACAAAGTGACACCAGGAAATATTTTTTGAATTTTTATCATGCATTAACACTAAAAATCTTATTTAATTTATGTATTCATTTGTTTGTTGTTTTTAATTGTATATTTATTATTGAAATGTTCTTACCATAAAAATAGCCTTGGTTGCTGACATGGCATTAAATAAAAAATACATTACATTAATCACTATAAAGAATATATTTTGAAGAAAGCTGAAAATCTGTAACCATTCTAACTTCCATAGTAGGAAAAACAAATATAATGGATGTCAATAGTTCCAGGTTTTGAGCTTTTATTCAATATATCATCTTTTGTGTTCAACAAAAAAGAAAGAAAATCAGACTGGTTTGAAACAAGTGAAGAGCAAGTAAATGATGATGACAGAAATTTCATTTTTGGCTGTAATACTATCCCTTTAAAGGGTCTTATTTATGTCTTTCCATTGATCTCCAGTTTCAGATGATACACTTTGACTTGCATAGTCAACGGCATATTTTGCTTTAGATTCTGTAATCCAAAGACTGGGATATTTCACCCAGTGTTAAGTCACGCATCTCAGGAGGGCTCCTATTGTAGAAAATGGTGAGAAATTAGATTATATAAACGGAGAAGCAAACGATAAAGGATAATTTAAGTTTCTCCAGTCAATTTTCAATAATATTTTTTCAATGCCTGCTGTAATAACTCCAGCGAGCAGATGTGAAAAGCACCCTGTAGAGCATATCAATGTTGTACTATCACGTAATTGAATGGCTTTTAGTTGGTGTATGCACAGAATTAGGGCTTGAACGATCTCATTTTAATCAGAGCCAAGAACCATAATGCATTAAACAGCTGAACAAACATTTTTAGTTGTGCAGAGATGAAAAAAAAATAAAACCCGTCTCTCACTCTTTAACACACAATCATTTCTTTTTTTAAAGCCTTTCGGAACAATTGAGACACCATGGCTCAGATTCTCTGTGTTTTTATTGTGTGTATCTTGTGAGATTTGGGGATAATGAAGTCCTGATCCTTGGTCTGTCCAAATAGACTGTTTGATTTCATTTTCTGGGTTGTGAGGCTCAGTTTGCTCAGTTCAGCTTCATGGTCCACTGAGGTCAGAGGAACATTTGCTTTTTGTCTTTTGTCATCTAGGTACACATGCCTGCGCTGTCATTGTGTGTAGTATTACTAAACCTTTGGAACCTTCATTTAATCCACTGTAAATAAAGAAATCTTATGCTAATATATTGTAAAAAATATCCGTAAATTAAGTTTTCTGTATTTTTGTGATTCATGTTTTTATTTTTCCCCATATATTTATGCTTTGAATTGCATGATGAGGCCTTTTAACCTTGAAAAGTGACTTTTATGAACATGTTTAATTGTTTAAAGTGATATATTTTGTATATTATAATAATAACTGGCAGTAAATTTTCTGTTATTTTACAGACTTGTTTCTCTATTTATTATTTCTTATACATTATATTATTTCAAACTAATAAAATGTCAATAAAAGTCTCCTTGTTAAACTGCAGAGTTGAATTTTCAACATCAAAAGTTGACAGAGAAGAGATCCACATCCCATAATGCAGTTCACAACCGTAAATAAACTGAAAAATACAGAAACCGTTACTTAACAATTTTTTTTTTTTTGTACAGTGTAGATAGTTGGAAACTCACTTTTGCTTGAAAAATAAGCACAATATTGTGAAATATTACAATGCACACTTTGTTGGGGGGTGGCTGATATTTGTTTCAGGATTATTTGATGGGAACATTTATAGATTTTGTGTTTTGTATCTAAATGTATTTACTGTCACTTTAAAAAATCATATTAACACATCTTTGCTAATAATATTAATAATTTATAGTAATTATATTTATAATAACTATAAATAGTTTTAAAAAAAATAATTTATAGTTATCAATTATCATTATTTAAATTATAATTGATAAGTAAAAGTAATTTTATTTAATTTTTTAACCCATAGTGATTCCACACCTTTTATTGGTACTTTTGGTTTAGATTTTGAGCTGATATTTGTTTCAGGATTATTTGATGAATTGAGAACATCATTTATAGATTTTGTGTTCTGTATCTAAATGTATTTACTGTCACTTTAAAAAAAAAAAATCTATTTAACACATCTTTGCAAAATAGTGTTAATTTATAGTATTAATTAATAAGTAAAAGTATAAATTTCTTTTTAAAAACCATAGTAATTCCACACCTTCCATTGGTAGTTTTGATATAAATTAGTTTGATTCCCATAATATGTAGTTTTAGATACTATAGTTTTTAGTAATAGCTTAAATTATTATTTTCTAAAATTATTTTAGTATTTTTGTTGTGCAGCTTGGCATTTGTATTATTAGTTTAGTATATATGGATCTGTTTTTTTTTATTAGTTTTAAACTTTAAAATAATACATCAATTATTTTATAAAAAACAAAAAAAACTTTGTGATTGTTAATCTACTGACATTTGCAGATGAAGACACATGCTGAATCATTCATTCATTTTCCTTCAACTTAGTCCCTTTATTCATCAGGGGTCACCACAGTGGAATGAACCTCCAACTTATCCAGCATATGTTTATATTCATATGTATACAGCGGATGCCCTTCCAGTTGCAACCCAGTACTGGGAAACATCTATACACTCATTCACACACATACTACGGCCAATTCAATTCTGAATCAAAAACTGCCAATTTGACAGTATTTTATTACAAAAATTGCATAACATGTCCTGTTAGATCTATTACAATTTACCAAGGACACTTGCTGATACAAAAAATAAATAAATAAATATGGTGCTTACCTTATTCAGTTGTATATTGGTGCTTAAAAATTCAGATATCTTTTTCATAACCCTGCAAATCCATAGCCTTTATAAAGTGCATCTGATGCTCTTGTTCTGTAAATATGTACAAGGCTCTTTTGAGGGATCATGCATTCAGTTCACCACAGTAATACCATGGCTTTGATTTCCAGAGTATATCTGAATTCACTGAATGCTTTATAACCCCCCCCCCCCCCCCCCCCCCCCCCCTTTTTTTTTTTTTTTTTTTTTTTTT
>CAIGQV010018202.1:6568330-6579695 GCA_903798115.1 Danio jaintianensis
CCCCCCCCCCCCCCCTTTTTTTTTTTTTTTTTTTTTTTTTTTTTTTTAAGAGTGTCTGGAAAATACACAAATGTGCTGTAAATGTAAGCACCGAGCAGCTGCTTATACTGTAGTGTTCCTTTATAGTCCTAGACCGCATTCACTCCTTTAGCAACATTATTCATCCCAGTATCCAGACAAGAATAGAAAACAACTGCTGATTTAGTGTGAGAAGCCTTTCATGCTCTCGTGTCTGATTGCTTTAGCCGTGTGTGTGTTTGTTTGTGTTGTGTGTGTGTGTGTGTAATATCACTGACAGACTCTGGCATTTACCTAGTGCTGACTGTGTGTCACGGTTGTTGATCTATCTGTGTGTGTGTGTCTGTGATGAAGATCAGAGCACATCTGTCTCCTGGAAAAAGCTCTTTTGTATTTCAGTATTAATTTTGGTCGCGTTGGTCGATGTTCAATAAAGCAATTCATTTTTTCGGGGGGAACCAAAGATCAAAATCTATCAAATGCTCTCTCTTTTTAAAATGATTGAAAGTTTACTACACTTTTATGATGAAGCCATTGGAGATGTATGTAGGTATGTATGTTTTTTTTTTTTAATTTTTAAAAAAATTTTTTAAACATGTTCCAATGCTGAAATATTTGTAACATTTATAAATGCTATGAAATATTTAATTAATTGTGTAGAGTAAAATGCAGCTAATACAACATGCAATATAAAATATTTGTTACTTTTTAAAACAAAATTGTAAATGTCAATCTTGCCATGAAAAAAACAACATTTTTACCAAAATAGCAAAACAATTTCTATGTTTAAGCAAGTATTTCACAGTACTTTAAAAATACTCAAAAATGTCTCTGTCAATGTTTTCAAACCATTATATTTGATTTGCCAAAGTCATATGTACCAATTTCACATCTGTCACATCCATAACGTAGCTTTTTCCTCAGAAATACAAAACTATAAAGTAAAATCTGTCATTTTTGTTCTATAGTGAGCCAACTCTTATCCTTTTGATTAGCATTATTTCTTTTGGGTTGTGCTGTTTAATTCACAGAATTTCTACAAAGTGTGTTGTATACTGTAAACTCGTTAACTTTTTTCATCACATCCATAACACGTTTATTTTCCTCATTTAAAAAAAAAAAAAAAAATGCTTACGGATTGATATTTTTCTGATCCCTTAACTCTGTGGTTAGTTGTTTTGTAAAATATAAACAGATGTTTCAATATAATGTTAACCTATACTTTATCTGTGAATTTATGTTTAAAATTTTTACTGCAAATGTCACACCCATAACGCTGGAATTGCTGTTAAATTATTGACTCCAGTGGAGCTTAATTTTATGCAATGTTTTTTTTGTTTTTTTTTCTAAAATACATGTTTAGGGATGGGGGGGGAAGTGTTTTCTGGTTGACCGATGGCATCTTCTTAAAGTTCATTTGAGCTGCAAAGCAAGATTGTTTTGTGCATGTTACAAGTTTTGTGGTTCAGCTGAGAGGATCTTATGTAAGAGAACCCTCAGGTCTCTCAGATATTCACTGTTATCCTTTATTGATAATGTTTTGACAGGGTATTTGTCCTGTCCGTTGAAGAAACAGGAAGTATCTACTGTATGTGAATGAGCTGTCTAGAAATCTTCCCAGAAACAAGATGCAATTGAATTGCGTCTAAAAACCCATAAAAAATATTTTGTTTCTAAAACACCACCTCTCTATATATCTATATGTTTTTTTTTTTTTTTTTAATGTCTGTCGGTTTATGGGCATTTTCACATCTGTGGTTCGGTTCATTTGGTCTGAACCAAGGGCAACAAATGACACATTTTAGCATTTTTCTGCAGTTTTAGTTTCTTTTCACATCACACTTATAGCTCTTAGTTCAGACTGGAATCAGGTGTTAAAATGCCCATAAACCCACAGACATACACAAATAATAAAAAAACAGAAAGACATATAGCTAGGTAGACATTGAAAATATGTTCAATGACAAATCTGGCTAATGAGTGATGTAAATAGTCACATGACTGCATTTTGGTCCTTTTCAATGGGCTACATGCACGGGGACTTTTAATTTTGTATAATGCAGCTCAGGCGCTTTTGGTGAACTCTCATGCCATTATAAACTCACCACGTTTAAGATCTGGTTTGTTTAAAATCAATAATCTTCACTGCCTGACTGATTGAGATATGACATAAAGTGGGTCTCACATCGGACAAGGAGCACTTCATTAAGTTCCATTGTTCCACACCATGACTTTAAAATATAGAAATTTATTTCACAGTATTTTCAATGGAGTTTCTATACTCGCCTGCTGCTCCTGACGGCACTTGCATTTCAAGGGTTCACACTTAGCTGATGATTGATTGTAAAGCTTGTTTGACATGCTGTCCCGGGAGAGAGCCCTGAGCTCATGAGATCCTCGAGCCTGGGGCTCCCTCCCGTTTGCAAGGCGATAGGAGAGTTTGAGCTCAGGTAGATCTCGAGAACTCCCCTGCTGTAGTGCTAGTGAACTAATAGTGTTTGCTCAAAGGAGATGACTATTGCTAGTTCGTGTTTGTGGTGCCGATTTGGATTGGTCTATTGACTTAGGTTGCATGTTTTTGGACGGTGGGAGGAAACCGGGGAACCCGGGGGAAACCCACGTGGCACGGGGAGAACGTGCAAACTCCGCACAGAAACGCCGTCCAGCCCGGCAAGGGCCAGAAACGGTGACGTTCTTGCTGTGAGGCAACAGTGCTAACCACTGGGCCACCGTGTCACCCGTCCTGGAAGGAGGAGGAGTAGGGGTGGAAGGGGGGATTCTTCAAACATGAAGGTAGCTGTTATGTGGAACTTAGGGTATTTATAGTGGCTTGGGAATCGTCTGATTGGTAAATCGTAAATTGGATAATGCGGATCAGGCGCAAGCAATCATAAGCACGTGATCCTCTCGAAATTAGTTAACGAATAAACTTCACTTAAATGCCTTTTCATCTCATTTTACACTTGAACAAATAAATGAACACTTCTATTTAACGCATTATATTTTGCTTAAATTACATTCAAGAGTTCGCACTTTGATAATGCTCGACTATGATAGCAGATTATGCATACTGTCCCGGGAGAGAACCCTGAGCTCTGAGATGGATGAGCCCAAGGTTCCCGCCTGGTCAATGAGCATTAGGAGGGATACGAGATCAGGTGTTTCTCGAGAGCCCCCCCTAGGTTCTAATTAATTCGGTATGTGCTTGTGACTGTTATTACAATTCGTTTATATGCATGTTTTTTAGATTGTGGGAGGAAACCGGAGTACCCGGGGAAAACCCACGCGAACACGGGGAGAACATGCAAACTCCGCTCAGAGAGTACCAACTGGCTCAAATAGCGCTTGAACCTTTGGCTCTCTCGTTGTGGGGCAGCAGTGCCAGCCACTGAGTCACCGTCTCGCCCAATCATCATGAAATTAGAGGAGGAGGAGGAGGAGGAGGAGGAGGAGGAGAGGGGAATGATAGGGGGGGGGGGGGGGGTTCCAAAAATGAAGATAGGGAATGAAATTTAGGCAGGATATTTATAGGGATTCGTAATGATCTGATAGGTTAGCTAATGATTAGCGATAGGTATCAGCTGTAGTCGTTCATATCACGTGCTCCTCTAGAAATTAGTTTGTGAAACTTCACTTATCGGTGCTGCAAAAGGAACATCATGAAATTGAAAATAGTTACATCAACCTTTCACCCGAAGTTTATCGGTGGCTGCAAAACACTTGCCATGCATATAGCCCATTGGTCAAAATTAATGTGCTTGAATATTCCTACATTAACTTCCGAAAGTAAACAAAGAGAGGAGGAAAAGTTGACAGACAACACCGTTTAGTTGTTTAGTTAGTTTGTATGCATCACTGCAGACAAACTATGCATTTCAAGAATCAAGCTTGGATGCAGCTTGAAAATGTTTTAATGTGCTGAAAGGGCATCACAAGTTACTTCAGAAGATTGCCCGTGAGCTACTGTGCAGCTGTTGTTAAAGCACTGTACTTGCCCTCATGCCATAATATAGAGCACAGGTTTAGTCCAAAAATGTGCAATACTTTTTGCTGTTGGGTCTGTTCTTACCACAAACTAGTATTGTCACGATACTGGAATTTCTAACTTTGATATGATTCCTTGAAAAATATCGATATTTGATACCATTTTTGATGCCTATGTCAGAAGCCAAAAAGTACTAAATAGGAGAGTGTAAGAGAGAGCAAAGTCAGTATTGAAACTAACCAACAGCAAGTTTGTATCGTTTTAAGTATTCCAGTGTTGATACTGTATCGATATTTTTGACAACACCACAAACAACAGTGAGATTGCTGCATTCATACCTGCCCAACCAAACCACATTAAATTGGACAGTGACCTGTAATGCGATTTCATCCGAACTAAAGGAAGAGGGTACTTTCACACCCAATGACTGTCTGTATACAGTTGAAGTCAGAATTATTAGCCCCCCTGTATATTTGTTTTCCCCAATTTATGTTTAGTGGAAAGATTTCCATCGCATTTCTAAACATAATAGTTTTAATAACTCATTTTTGTGGTTTGTTCTGTAGACATTAAAAAAAAATATTGCTTAAGGGGGCTAATAATACTGACCTTAAAATGATTTTAAAAAAATTAAAAACTGCTTTTATTTTAGCCGAAATAAAATGAATAAGTTAAAAATAATAAGAAAAAATATTATAGTAAATACTGTGAAAAATTCCTTGCCTTTTTTAAACATTCATTCAACTGTATGTCCATTTATTTATGTCTGTCTCTCTCTATCTGTATGTTTATGTCTGCCTTTCTGTCTATTTATCTCGTCTTATTATTTGCGTGTAATGTGTACGTTGTGTGTAGAAAAAGATCAGAAATATTTGTGATGAAGAAACCGGTTTATGATGTTTTTCAGAGGTTTCCATGCACCTAGACCTTTTATAGAAATTTTTGTTCTTTTTTTGTCATTTGGTCCTTATTGAAACAAATCAAAATGAGTATTTAGTAAATCAAATAATGCTTACATGTATAATGATTGCTTAATGCATTGTTTTTATGTACTCGAGAATGTTTACAGCATGTGGCATGTGCATTCTGTGTTTGCTAGATAAGGCGTGTGTGTTGTGAGTCCTGGATCAGGTCAGTGTTATTGATGATATGTCATCTCTGATGTAATTACCTCAGCACTCTGGGCTCATTAGCTTCGTCCGCCTCACACTCTCTGTTTGTGTTTCTCATTTACTGTAATGAGATGGATATGAAGTGTCTCCCTCTCCACAAACCCTTTTACTCTGCTTTCTGCCCCTCTCCCTCTCTTTCTCTGTCCTTTTGTCTCACGGCTTCTCCGTTGGTTTATTGTCGCATCTGCGCTGTTTTGATAAGGCAGGTTTGCATTGTGCTGGAACGAGGCTTTCTGGTGCTGTCCACGTGACTGTCAGACTCAAATATTCACCTCGCTTGCAAATTCACACTTACACGCAGTTTGTTAATTAAACCTATCATCTCCTCACTGCAGTCCTCGGCACCTTGTGTTTGTTAGTCACAACACTCATTTCAATACTGTAGGAAGGAAAAGCTGTGAAACAATTCAGACACTTAATATCACAAAGCACAGACATGGTAAACAATGTTTTTGTTTTTCGTTTTTTTTTTTCCTGTAAATGCTGTTTGTATTGATCTTTTCTTTCTCTTTATTGTCCCGCAGTCTGTTCTGTTAAACACCACAGAAATCAAGATGGAAGAGCAATGTTATTGTGTGTGCGTGTGTGTGTACTTGCAAAAAAAAACACCAAATGAACAAAATAAGTGACCAGCAATGATTTTAACCTTCAGATAATTTATTGGTCAAAATGGTCACGAAGTAGTAAGTGTAAAGGACCTTGCTTTGATTTTCACGGGACTTTACTAGTCTCTCACATGACATCACTAGTCTCTAGTGCTGGGTTCACACTAATTTTCAGAATTAAGTATTTGCGTGATTAAGTTCAATACATAATCAATGCAAACAGACAGAAGTTGAATTATCGTTGTGCAGCATTAATGACATAGGCCGCGAATGTGTGGAATTTGCGTGAAGTGAAAAACATCACATGAGTAAACTAGAGAGAGTGACTCTGTTCTCAGTGTTTTGTGTGAACCAGCATAACTGCTGCGTCACTAGTCTCTGAAACTGCTCTACTGCTCTTGTTCCCCTCTTCTTCAGTCTCCTTTACAGGTAATTAAGCACATGTTGCTGAAACAGCTTCTTATAAACATTTGCATTCACTCCATTGCCAGGTTACTGAATAAGAAGCTCATTCACTGCTGCAGAAAACATCAACCGTGACACTTCACCTCCACCTTTCACTGGCTTCTGCCCACACTTTCAGTCTTCACCAGTTTGACAATGAACAATGTTTCCCATTGGACCAAAATAAATGAAACCTCCTTTCATCACTAAAGTGAACTTTGGACCAGTTCTCTGTCCACAGAACATACTGTACTCCTCAGCAAAGGTTAGTTTAGTCTTTTGATTCTTTCTGCTGATGAAAGTTTGGTCACTGCAGGGCTTTCAATCCCATTTTTCTTAGGCCATGTCCACACATTCACAGATATTTTTATAAACCGATTTTAACTCCTTTGTTATAAAAAATCTCCATCTTTGTGAAAACAAAAAACATACAGTGATGCACTGTCAAGGGCATGCCTAATCAACAGGCAGTTAGAATGAAGCAGTGTTGGCCAATCAGAAAGGAGAAAACCATGTGCAAACCAATGTCATGAAGTAAAAACTTCGCACTACCACACTGTTACCACAGTTCATGCAATTCTTCACCCTGGCCAGAGTTTTTTTTTTTTTTTTTTTTTTTTTTAAGGGTTTGTGTCATTCACCTAACACTGCGTTTTCGTGTGGATGAATGACCAAACGTCTAGGAAAAAAAATAAAATGCTGTTTTGAAAAATCCCATGTTTGTGCGGACAGGCTCTTAAACTTTGACACACTGGGTGTGGATACAGATCTTTGCGCTGTTCAGAGCTAAACTAGACATCAATTCCAGCTACAGTGGTGAACCAATTGGCCACTGAGATTCTCCACATTGTTCTGGCTTTGTCTTACATGGACAACCAGCCTTTTCGAGGTTGAGTGATATTTTGACACTGTAAAGATGCAGTAATCTAGAAATCACAGATCAACAGCAGCTTTTAAACAGCAGCTTCACTTGCTGTGACTGCAAGATGGAGATCTTTTCTAAAGTGACAAAATTGACAGCAGGTTGTTCAGGTGAAGGCCAAAGAAATCCTTTCAAAGTCAGTGAAACTGAAAAGTTTGTTTGTCAATAAATAGTTTGTTTTAAGCATTTACCACCAAATGCAAAATAACACCTGTAACTAAGGAACCTGAAAGTGTTCTCTAATTTTGATCAGTGGTCTTTTACATATGTTTTATACTGTGCTTCAGAATATGCAGTTGAAATCAGAACTATTAGCCCTCGTGTTTTTTTATTTTTTTATATATTTCCCAAATGATGTTTAACAGAGCTAGGAATTTTTCACAGTATTTCTTATAATATTTTTGCTTCTGGAGAGTCTTATTTTTGGTTATTTCTGCTAGAATAAAAGCAGTTAAGAGATCAAGGTCAATATTATTAGCCCCCTTTTTATATATATATAAATATATATATATATTGGTTTGTTCTGTAGCCATTGTTATACAATTACTTGCCTAATTACCCTAACTTGCCTAATTAACCTAGTTAAGCCTTTTTAAATGTCACCTTTAGGCTAAATAGTATCTTGAAAAACATCTAGTAAAATATTATGTACTGTCATTGTGGCAAAGATAAAAGAAATCAGTTATTAGAAATTGGTTATTAAAACTATTATGTTTAGAAATGTGTTGAAATCTTCTCTCTGTTAAACATGAAACCTGCCATAAAGTTTCTAAATGAATAAATGTCTGGTTTTGTTCAATATTGTTTCAAGTGGTCTTGAAACAACTTCGTCGTGACTTTAGAATTCGAAAGGTCAGACGTGCTTTTCATGTAATATGCCATGCAATAGTGTTGATACAACTTCTATTTACCCAGGAACATAGTTTTCGTCCTATTTTCCAGTTATCTACACCATACCCAAGAGCTAAGTAAGATAAATCAACAATAATGCGCAGAAAGGAGAGCAACAAAGACAGTGTGTGTGACAGGAAAAAGTGTGTGTGGAATTAGGCCACCTAAGCAAGCAAAGCCAAGCAGAGCAGCGAGTGAATATAAATGATGGAGACAGAGACATGGCCAAGGCCGTGAGCGCGATGAGCCTTATAAATCATCATTAGAGCCAGAGCCCAGAGACCCGAGGAGACGACCCACCAAACTCATGCAAAACGCAACTGTCACATATGAGCTAGTATGACACCGGTCATTTGTCATGCGTCAGAAAACACACGCGGCGGTAAACAAGCCACGCCACCTGCTGTTCTTAGCAGCTAGCATGCGGAGATAAAGGTAGACAACTCGCAGGAGAGCCGTTTTACAACCCACACAGCTTGATCTCCATTTGAGGATGTCACACATAAAATACTAGCAGCCAAATAAAGTCACTCTCTCTATATTGGATAAACACGCAGCAGGGAGAAAATGCCAAAGGGAAAAGTGGGAATGGGTTCAGGAAATGTTATTAGCTGGATTTGAGCTCATGTGCGGTATCCACATGAGAATACTGTAATGTTAGTTTGTGGTTGCAAAAAAGTTATTGTCGAAAACATCTCTTGGTAACAAAAAAAAAAAAAAAAAAACTGCACTGTTAATTTCCTCTGTCCTCAATTTCACTTTTTGTAATGGCGTCTAGCATGGACGTAGCTTGCGGCAGACCCTGCAACCTGTCAGATATTTGGATTCATTTCTTGATACAACATTTTT
Source organism: Danio jaintianensis (assembly GCA_903798115.1). NCBI lineage: Eukaryota > Metazoa > Chordata > Actinopteri > Cypriniformes > Danionidae > Danio > Danio jaintianensis. Next base: position 6,577,217 of record CAIGQV010018202.1, read on the forward strand.
TGGCATTGTATTATTTAGTACATGAGCAGTAATACAGTGGGGAAAAAAATACTGTAACATTACTGTATACATGTTGGACAACATGCAATTCTAAGATTAAATCATCTGTAATTTGACGTCCGCATGAACCGGAAGTTGCTGAGACTTTTATTTCAGTATGTTGATGTATGGGTGGCACGGTGGCACAGTGGGTAGCGCTGTTGCCTCACAGCAAGAAGGTCACTGGTTCGAGCCTCGGCTGGGTCAGTTGGCATTTCTGTGTGGAGTTTGCATGTTCTCCCTGTGTTGGCGTGGGTTTCCTCCGGGTGCTCCGGTTTCCCCCACAAGTCCAAAGACATGCGCTATAGGTGAATTGGGTAAGCTAAATTGTCCGTAGTGTATGGGAGTGAATGGGTGTTTCTCAGTGATGGATTGCAGCTATAAGAGCATCCGCTGCGTAAAAACATATGCTGGATAAATTGGCGGTTCATTCCGCTGTGGCGACCCAAGCAAAATAATAATGTTAAATAAAAATGGCAGAAGCAAATAGTTCAAATTTGATGGATTACCTAAATTACATAGCAAAATTACTTTGTCATAGTTTTCTGTTGTTCACCTGTGAGAAATAGAAGCCATTTCTAATATATCATTTCGAGGTGTTGGTTAGGACAAAAACTCCTTTTAACATGGAAAATATTCCTTCTATTGTGTGCCGTTGCTTTTTATTTAGAACACGGTTTAAATCACTCGCTTCTGTCCTCAATCTGGCAACCTGCGCTTGCGTTTGTTTTGATCCAGGAGTGCAATACCTAGTTCAACCACTGGGTGTCAAACTTGCATACTGCACCTTTAAGGTGTACCAAGGAAAAATGAAACCCAAATGAATTGTGATGCATTTTATTTATTTATTAATTTATTTATTCTTTGGGTCTGGCCTTCCTAGCACAAATGTCAAGCTACATATATGGCCTCTAGCACATAGTTCTCTGAGTTAAATAATGACATTTTTCATGGTGGACTGTATTCCTCTATATTTATACCTTAAGTAGCAGAGAATATTTAGAGTGTATAAATTTCTGCTATAGAATTCCTGTTCTCCTCTTCTGCTGCAGTAGACTGCTAAGACCTTGCAGGTGATGTGAAATGAAAACTACTTTTTGATAACCGTCTGACGCTAATTGATGTGTAAACCAAATCATAATTGATGGATGCGAGAAGCATCGAGGGTAATAAAAATGTAAATAGCTAAAAACATTATTTGTGTGAGGGGAAAAAAAAACATATTTGCTCGCTCGTGAAATGACTGAATCTGTGAGTTTGCGCATAAGAATGAGATCCTTAAATGTCCTTTTCTCTGCCGAAATGAAAGAAATGCAAATAAAAACAGAGAAAAGATGTCTGAGAAAAGTTGAAACGGAGGAGTACCATGATGCCACGTTTGCCTCAGTTTCTCTCTAAACGAAGTCTTACTTAACACTTCTAATGCATGGAGAGAAAAAAAAAACTCTCGGCCGGTTATATAAATGTAATTATTTTGAATGTTTGTCTGGTGTTGGGGATATTTTGCCAGGACCACCCGCTGCTGTTCTTTACATCACATAATGATGCTTGAGGGGACGTGCGTACAGCTAATGAGGGTCTCGCTAATGAGAATGTGACGTTAAGAATGTTCGTTTCTCATTGTCTTACTGTTTCTGCGATAAGGAGTTTAGTAAATAAGTGGACCTCATAAGTCATCCTCATGCAGTAAAGTTACTTTTACTAGTGTTTGAAAACATAGGGATAAAAACAGTAGAGGTTGCATTAACTTGACTTCACTTTACAGGAACAGCCTGCAGCATAATTGCCTTTTAAGATTAACATTTAATTGTGTGTGTCTGGTAATTATTGTGAGTAAATGTAAAAAATGTTTTGGTCTAATTAATTCCTCTTTTCCATTGCAGACTTTGAGAACTTTAAGTGCCCTACTCTCCAACATATTTGCATGTCTCCATCATTCATGCTTTCATTTACTGGATAAAATGTTCACTTTTAATATGATTTCCCTTTTAAATAAGTGAGTTTTATAGTATCACAATATCTTAATTAAATAAACGGGGGGGGGGGTTCTATTCAATAAACTGTTATTAATTATTTTACTTTTAATTTACAAATCCTGTACCCAAGACTTCTAACATATTTTTTTTCTAACTTGTTTTAATATCATTTTGAGTTTGTAATTATTTTGTAAGCTTTTCATTTGTCTTCAATTAATCTTTTCTCCTTGTTTGTGTCTTGTAATATTCCTTGAAAGTCACTGTGAAATCAGATTAGACCATTTTTGCCTCGTATATTGCAATATTGATATTTTTTTATATTATTATTATTATTATTATTATTTATTTCAGCTCGGTTACTCTTATGAGATTGACCAATAGCAAACCACAACCACCTAGTTAATTCCAACAGATAAAATCAAGTCCCAGCATATATATATATATATATATATATATATATATAT
>CAIGQV010018202.1:6609532-6633639 GCA_903798115.1 Danio jaintianensis
TTTTTCATCTTTTTCATATTCTTCATCTTTGTCATTTCTTTTGTCTTTTTTATATTCATGTTCTTCTTCGTCTTATTCTTATTCTTATTATTCTTATTCTTATGTATTTTAAGGTTGTTTCTCCATGTGATTTTCTTCGAAGAATGCCATTTACAAATTTGAGAGGATTTTGATATTGTACATTTAGATTACATGTAAGGTCTCAGCCATTGTCATGAAAGACTTTCTGCCCATGTCATTTTATTATTATTTTTTTTACTGGGAATGAAAACTTTTAAAGCTCAATACTGTATCTCAGAATGCAGACGTAGCTTTATAATTCCCTTTAAAAAATGTCTTCTATTATATTGACTGCTATCCTTGACGATTTCACAGCGAGGTGTGCAACATATGGGCTCAAGCCTTAATTGTGCTTCATTTGCTGATTTAAACTTGGCTAGTGTTCAGTCGAGTTGAAAGTAATAGGCACAAATTTATCCACTCAAAGGGCTTTCTGTGTAATGATCTGTTTAATTGACAGAAACGTCCATTTTCGATGCCATTAATTTTATAGAACGTTTAGAAGAAAAAAAAAAAAAACTACCCCCAAAAAGCTGAATTGAAAGGCACACACAAGTGAACTCATAAAGCTGATATAACAGGCATAGTAAATAGACTTATGGGAAATTAGCGTGTGTGTGTTTGTGTGTGTGGGATGATGATAACAGAAAGCTTTATGAATTCTCTTCACGCTGACATGTTTATTGTGCTTATTTCCCTCTAAACGCCTGAATCAGCACTAACTCCACTGGCTTTGTTTCTCATTTGCACAGTGAATCAGAGCACGGATTTGGAAATTGAGTGTCAGAAACTGTAGCCGGTAATTATATTTTACAGCTTGCATTGCTGAATTGTTTTTCTAAACCCCATTTGTCATTTTGATCACTTATATCTGAGTTTTAGTAAAGGCTGGATAAATTCCATGCTCTGTGGAAAGTGAACACCTGTAAATGTTATGGTAAAGTGACAGAACTGTATAGAAACATATTGTTTGTGTGAACTTAAAAATTCATGTCAATTAAGGGTGATACACTGGCTTTGTTTTCATCTGAATATGTTTAATATAGCATAATTTGTGAATAAATCACGTCATTTTTGCTGGGAATCAGGCAAAATGGATTGCAATAGTCCACTTACAGAAGTCTTACCAAGTCTTAAATTTCAAAATCTTAATTTTAGGCCTTAAAAAGTCTCTTTTTGACAGTCCATCTCAAAACTTTTAACAAGTTACATTTTTAACTCTATTGACCATTATGTTTTAGTTATATTCCTCACAATAACATTTCTTTTGAAGTTTTCATGTATTTATAGCTACCTGTGAGGACACTGACCTGTACTGACGATTGTTCATACATTTGGTTTATTATAGTTTTTGAAACACAATAATGTATTTTCTATTTTTTTTTTTAAAAGAGAAAAAAGTATGTTTGTTTTGACATTATTTAAAATATGTGGCTAAGAAATTATAAAATTTGATTATTATATATATATATATATATATATATATTTATTTATTTAGATGAGGGTGGTAAAAGTCGTTTCCATTGGCCCAGCCAGGCCATCAGAAAAAAGCATTCTTAGCATTTTAGCCCAGTATATGTATACATTTCATTCATAATGGTCTTGAAAAGGTCTTAAACTTGACTTTATGAAACCTGCAGAAACCTTGCATTAATTTTGTCCATAGGGCATATGTTTTTTTAATGTTATGTCATTTGTGCAGAACAACTACAATTTACCCATGATGCTTTATATGTAATTTCACCAACCAGAGAGCATTTTAATAAGTTGTTGTTGTTGTTGTTGTTGTTATTATTATTATTATTATTATTATTATTATTATTATTCATTCATTCATTTTCTTTTCGGCTTAGTCCCTTTATTAATCTGGGGTCGCCACAGCGGAATGAACCGCCAACTTATCCAGAATATGTTTTACGCAGCGGATGCCCTTCCAGCTGCAACCCATCACTGGGAAACATCCATACACACTCATTCACACACTTACACTACGGACAATTTAGCTTACCCAATTCACCTATACCACATGTTTTTGGACTTGTGGGGGAAACCGGAGCACCCGGAGGAAACCCACGCGAACACGGGGGGAATATGCACACAGAAACACCAACTGACCCAGCCGAGGCTCGAACCAGCGACCTTCTTGCTGTGAGGCGAACGTGCTACCCACTGTGCCACCATGCAGCCTATTATTATTATTATTATTATCATCATTTTTTATTTTAAATTAAATATATTTATTGTTTTTCAATTATTTAATTTTATTTTTAAAATGTATTTGTTGCATCATAATCACTTTTTATTTTAATTGTTGTTGTTTATTATTATTATTATTATTATTATTATTATTATAATAATAATAATACTCTAAGTTTATTTATTGTATAATTCAATTATGTATTTTATACAATTATTTGTTGCATCATAATCCCTTTTTAAATTTTATTATTATTATTATATGTTTTTATTTTAAATTAAGTGTATTTATTGTATATTTCAATTATGTATTCTTATTTTATAAAATTATTTGTTGCATTATTTGTTATTTGTTTTATTTTTATTATTTTAGCTTAATTGAATGGGTTTAAACTGATTCCCAGATTGATTTGCATCATCATTCTGCAATTATACATTTCTATTTTTTATTTTATTTCAATTTATTTTGTTTAATTTTCTTCACATTTATTTTTATTTTTTTAAGTTCAAATGGATTCTGATTTGATTGCGTAATTGATATGATCACTCTAAAATTTTATTTTTTGCCGTTTTATTTCTTAAAGATTCAATGTTATTTAAAGATTTGGTTTCATTATCACAAAGTATTTTATTTCATTTTATTCTTTTTTAAATTAAGTTCAAATGGATTACAAAAATGTTTGCAACTTTTATATGATCACTTTAAAATGTGTATTTTTTCTTTTATTTTTTTTAATACATTTATTTTTCATTCATTCATTCACTTTTGAATTTAGTGAAATATTTTTTTGTTGCCAAAACTCTCAATACATTTTTGGTATTGTGTATTTATTTATTTTTATTTTTATTTTCTAAATTTTTTTTATGAGTGACAAGGACAACAATGCCACAGAAACTGGGCCTGCATTGACCATTTAAGCAGCAAAGTTGAAATGACAAGTCAAGTGCAATAAAGCACAGCTCTGGCCAAACATCACATCCTCTTTTTGCACACAGTAGTGATTTAAAAGTGCTTTGTTTCTGCCCCTCTCATGTGCTTTGTGTGGCAGCTTTATTGCTCCACTGAATTTATATCCTAACAGTGGATTTAATACGAGTCTCCACTTCATCTGTGAACTTAAGCGAAAGTGTGTGTGTGTGCGTGGGTGTGTAGATGCTGTCAGTGAAGCCTGCAGAGGGACACAAGGAGCAAGAGACTCTTTGTGGCTTTTCAGGCCCATGAAGACACAGAGAAGCCCCCCGCTGCTCTCAAAGCCTTCTGAATGCTTCAGTGAATATTTGTAAAACTTACATTTGCGCTCTGAAGCAAACTTCACAAAGCTGTCAGAGAGGGTCAGTCTGCTGAGATCTGATGGTGGTTCTGTCTTCAGCGGTCTTGCGTGAAGGCCATATAAACAAGGAGTAAATATGTTTACTTCAAGTCCCCGTGAAATTAAAATACAGATGTTTAGTTGTTAGTGTCAATATGTTAGTCTTAATCTGGTCAACATTTTGAGATGGATCAAAATCTTTCATCAAAGTTGTCCTAAAATTATTGAACAACACCCGTTCTTGTCATTTTGAAAACCATTTTTGATCCACTTCTAATGTTTACTATATAAGCTAGTGTGCTACAAAATTCGCATTTAGAAGATATAAACATTCAAAAGCTTGTAGTTTGTTACTTCATTTCTACATTAAATGGGTCAATAATTTTTCATACTTCAGTTTCTCATCAAATCTTCTGACCAATCAAATGCTCTCTAGTCTGACATGCCCCGCCCCATTTAAGAAGCTTCTCATTTGTTTTAATTTGAAGCGCTTGATCTCAACCACTCTCACTGGCAGAGCTGTGATGAAAATGAAATGTTATTGGCTGTAAAAGGGGAGAAGCTAATTTGTCCCGCCCTGTCTTCATGCATAAAAACTTTACATTTCAAAGCACTTCATGGGACCTTTAGAGGTACAGGGATTTATTTTTAATTTAGAAATGAAGAAGAAAATGGTATAAAATTTTGTTTACAAACAACAGTCAATACAATAAATACTGTGATCTTGTTTTAAGCCCATAATATCTATCTTTCTATTCGTATGCATTTTCAGCGATCCAATCAAAGTGGTCACTCTAGATCAGGGGTGCCCAAACTCGGTCCTGGAGGGCATAGTTTAAACTGCATAGTTTAGCTCAAACTTCCTTCAACACACCTCCCTGGAAGTTTTTGTATACCTAGAAAGAGCTTGTTTAGGTGTTTAATTGGGGTTGGACCCCCACCCCAAAATGAATCTAATTTTTTTTTTTTTTTTTTTTTTTCTCAATATTTAATTTAGACTCCAGTCTTAAAATGTAACAAAGTTTTTTTGGGGGGAAAAAAACAAAAAAGCATGCTCAATTTATTGAGTTTATTCTCAACAGTTGTCCAGTTAGTATCGGATTGTTGAAAATGCATAATACCAGGCGTAAACAGGATGGGTGAACATTTTTATTTTCTACCTTGAGGTTAATTTTATACACTGTACATTTGTTTTATTTTTTTGGAAAAACAATTCAATATTCGGTTCATTCTGCTATGGCGACCCCTGGTAAATAAGGGACCAAGCCGAAGGAGAATGAATGAATTAATTTCTTCAATATGTTTAAAGGGGTGGTCCACGGTGGCTTTTTTAAGGTTTGTGTTTATGGGGTGCAAAACAATGTGTGTTCGTGATTCATTTGTAAAAAATCACGTTATTTGTTCATATATCTTACCTTCATTTTATACAGCTACTGAGCTAACATGGAAACGACCATCATATTTCCTGGTTCCTCCTATAAGACCCGCCTTCAAAGGGCTCTGATTAGTCAGCTAACCTAATGTGTTGTGATTGGAGGATCGGCTTCACGTCACCATGAAACGTCATGCCTCTCCTGCATGCTGTCTGTCAGACTGTAAATAATGTCAGTGAAGCCGTATCAGTTTGAGCCTAAGTCAGACACAGAAAATGAAGAGGACACAGCTGAACCCATGCAAACGCGACTCTTGCAAGATGTTTCTAAATGTATGTTGTTTTTTTTTGTTCGTTGGTAAGAGGAGGAATGTGGTCAAGCAATCAGCATTTCATTTCAGCATCTCATAGTAGTGTATATAGGAAATGATACATTATAAGATGGCTGTAAAGTCTCCGTTTCTAATAGATAGCAGGTAAAACGGTCTACTTTGGTTTTTCGTTCACTTTCTGAGGTTTAACCACGTCATAAAAATGCAATCGTAATGACATTGTACTGTATAGTAAGCTAGGACAAATTAAAACGCACATCAGGTATTTATAAAGAGCATGTTTATGCTGAATAAATAAATGAAAATATAATGAAAGCACAGACAAACCTATTCTGAAAACAACGCACTTTTGTAAATAAAGAAATAATTTCCCATTTCCCTTTCTCTATTGTATATTGAGATATATAATGAGGTGTATTTGAAGTGAAGTGAAGTGAAGTGAAGTGTGGCCAAGTATGGTGTCCCATACTTGGAATTTGTGCTCTGCATTTAACCCATCCAAGTGCACACACACAGTTAGTGAACACACACATACCGTGAACACACACCCGGAGCAGTGGGCAGCCATGCTGCGGCGCCCGGGGAGCAGTTGGGGGGAACGGTGCCTTGCTCAAGGGACTCACCTCAGTCGTGGTATTGAGGGTGGTGGAGAGTGCTGGTCATTCACTCCCCCCACCCCCAATTCCCGCTGGTACCGAGTATCGAACCAGCAACCTTCGGATCACGAGTCCAACACTCTAACCACCAGGCCACGACTGCCCCTTAACAGAAACACCCAACGTGGGTGTTTCTGTTAACATCCGTTGCAGAAAACATACGTTGCAGAAACATACGTTGCAGAAAAATGAATAAATTATATGATGTGGTATTTTCTTTATTCTGAGTAAAACGGTTCACGAAATTACCGTAATAGTATGTGTGCTCAACAATGCATTGCTGCCGTCTTGACTGTTTTTCTGAAGTGCTGCTGGCTTGACCGCAGTGTTGTACATCTCTTTTTCTTGTTTTACATTTAGTAAAACAAGTAGGAGAGGGGGTGGTGGCGACGCCTCAGGGAGACTTTGGATGTCTGTACATAATATAATCCATTATTTCAAATGTAAAACTCACGGAATGCTGACACATACAGATACATTGCGGTCGCTGTTGACGATTGTGGATGTTTACAGGGGTAAAACGGATACATATGTTTGTAGCTAAATCATACCTGCCAATCTCCCGTTTTTCCAGAGAGTCTCTCATATTTCACACCCATCTCCTGCCACCCTCCCGTCTTGTTATTTCTCCCGGAAAACTTCCGTAATTTCATCCCCACGCCAGGTCATCAATTTTGGTATAGCGTCTGATCGCCACCGGCCGAAAACATGGTAAAGTTATTAACATCACATACACCCGCAGCCCATCCACCCCCCCGGTTCTCAACTTTGTTACTCAGAGACCACCACACCAAACCAAACTCCCCACACACCCCGTTCTCTGGAAATTCGGGCACAAATGTTGGCAAACCGCGTTTCTCGTTGTTTATATCCTTGTTTACGTCCTTACTACAACATAGCCTATAGTGAACGCTAGAAACTATGCATGTAAGATATAAATTTTAACAAAAAGAAGTACTTACAGGTTGTGGCTCACAATCCACAGCTTCTTCTTTTATCATAGGTACTGCTTCTTCTTTGAGGAGAAGTTTTTGGCTGAACCCAGCACTTAACTGCGACCAATTGTGGAAGCTGTCCTTTGTAAAATGCTTTGCACAGAGAGCTATATCTTTTTTATAATATTCTGGAACATAATTAAAAATGGGGCTGCACGGTGGTGCAGTGGGTAGCACATTCGCCTCACAGCAAGAAGGTCGCTGGTTCGAGGCTCGGCTGGGTCAGTTGGCATTTCTGTGTGGAGTTTGCATGTTCTCCCCGTGTTCGCGTGGGTTTCCTGCGGGTGCTCTGGTTTCCCCCACAAGTCCAAAAACATGTGGTATAGGTGAATTGGGTAAGCTAAATTGTCCGTAGTGTATGAGTGTGTATGGATGTTTCCCAGTGATGGGTAGCAGCTGGAAGGGCATCCGCTGAGTAAAACATATGCTGGATAAGTTGGCGGTTCATTCCGCTGTGGCGACCCCAGATTAATAAAGGGACTAAGCCAAAAAGAAAATGAATGAATGAATGAATGAATGAATGAATGAATGAATAATTAAAAATGAATTTTAACCACTTCTCTCTTTGTGTCACGTCCCTTGGAAGAACAAGATCCATGGAAATAGCAGCGTTTGGATGGCATTTTCCTTACACTACCAATGCGTTTGTGGCCACGCCCCTTTGCTGCGCGAGGTGTATGCGCAGTGAATGCGCATAACCTGGAACGTTTGTGATCTCATTAGCCCGGATGTATTTTTTTGTAGTCCTCAAATTCGTTCGCTGCAGGCTTTGGTAAGCTAACTCTGTAAAAGCCAATGTCTCCCTTTGCATTAAACTTTGAGCATCTTACATTCAGAGATGTTGTTTATGTCCACACAGCAACATTACACATCAACTGAAGTTTAAAATATGATATCGTAGTGGACCACCCCTTTAATATCATGTTTCTTTGTAAGAATTTGTGAAATTCACCAGCTGTATCTCATAAAATTGTTATTCTCCTAAATTGTCACACTTTGCTACAGAGTTAAGCAAAAAAAAAGGTTTTAATCTCCCCCATTAAGCATGATTATTCATTTAGTATGCAATAGTGTGATTCATTGATCAAAATATAATGAATCTGATATTGTGATAATGTTAAATCCTTCATTTTAATCTGTTCTTAATCTTTGATCTGTATTTGAGGATTATCTTGCTTCTAGTTACTAGCATCTAATATTGGGCTCATTCTGAATATTTTTTTTTAATACATTTATTTATTTATTTTTAACCTTTTCACAGTTTTCCTAACTGTGATGTTTCAGTGGTAGTGATTGACTTTGAGTCTACTTCCCGGTGCTCAGTGAAGCATATCTGACGAGTCACACCTTTGAATGACACACTGAATCACATGACTTGGGTATGACATGAAAGCATTTGCGTTTGTGTGAGGACGATTGTATAGAAGTGGACATTCACCCACAGCCTCTGGCCACTGTCAGTTATTACTAGTAGACCAAGGATTGACAGAGATACATTTACTGCGAAATAGATACTGCAGTGCGCAGGTCTTGAGGGCCACTCTTTGACAGTTCTCCTACTTTTTTGTGATACACAGCATACATTTAGGCAACAATTTGTATTATTATTGACTCCTTTTTTTTTTTTTTTTTGTTGCATAGGTATATTTTTGGCAGTGAGCAAAAATACGTTGGTTCAAAATTATCTTTTTTTTTTTTTATGCCAAAAATCATTCGAATATTAAAGATGTTCTACGAAGATATTTTATAAATTTCTTACTGTAAAAATATCAAAGCAATTTTTTTTTATTTAGTAACATGCATTAAGAACTTCATTTAACACTGATTTTTCCCAGAATTTTTTTGAAACCTCAGATTCAGGATTACAAATCACTGACAAATATTCTTCTACCTAACAAAGCCATACACCTATGGCTTTTTATTCAGCTTTTATGTAATGTATGCATCTTAATTTCAAATAATTCACACTTATAAATACTTTGTGGTCCAATGTCACAAATCTATTTTACACTAGGTTCAAAAAATAGTTACACTCAGGACTTTTGTGTTCCCATGGGACCCCATTAAAACAAAATTGATTCATCCCAGAGCCACTTAAATACAAATGTATGACTTTTTGCTTTTCTTAGATTAGGCTTACATTTTTAAGGTGTAAAGGATGGTCAACAGTGTAATTACAGAATTAAAGAAATTAATTATAGATGCAATTACGTGCAGGTATTTAATCAGTCACAAACACAATGTAAATATGTGTATTTACACAATAAGTACATTGTAACAAATTATTAATTTCAGCGCAAGTTCATATTGAGGTACATATAAGTACACGTTAAAGCCACCTAATATAAACGTATTAAAAAAAAAAAATCAGACGTGAAAATAAATGTGCTTTTTTAAGATGCATAGAATGCATATTAAATGCAGGTAACATTTCTACTTGTTTCAAATCTCATTTGTGACAGTAAAAAAAAAAAAAAGACACATCTGTGTAAAAATGAAAGCATACTTATTCTGTACTTTTCAAATATATAATAGAATAAATTATCAAACTAACTTATATTTTAATTTATTAAAATGCTTCCAAATTTGAATAAATAAAAAAAGAAATTGTAAATTTTTATTTTATTTGTATTTTTTATTTCAGCTTTAGAGCATTGCAAGCCCAATGATTTAAAATGATGTCTATATAATTGTACATGTATTCGTATTAATTTTTATTATTATTATTTTTAATTTGTGTGTGTGGGGGTCTGTTTTCTTTTTTTAATGTGACACTGCAAAAAAAATCTTGAGGGCTACACTTCGACATGCACCACGCAGAGTTGACGGACATTCGATGCATTAGGAAAAAATACTAAATAATAAAAGATGCGAGGGAATATCCTTGAAGAAATGAGTAAAGTGAGTGTATCATCTCTGAGCCATCAGCTTGTGTCCTGAAGGCTGTTCTGCATTGATGCCCTCTGCTGCCGGCTGTTCTGTTAAACGCCGGCGCCGCCCTCTACCAGCCATGATGAGTCACAGTTCGGCTCTGTCTGAAACGCTCAGAATGAATCTGGCTCAGACGATGAAGCCGCGCAAAGAGGATTAGCTTTTCTCAAGGGTCCGGCCCTGCTTCCCAGAGATTGAGGCCTTTACATATTCCAGCATGATTTCATGTAGATTTTATGTGGATCTTTTTTTTTTTTTGTGAAAAGAAGTTGATGGCCTTAGGTTTTGGCCTTGCTTGTCAGAAAGAAATTATTTTGTGTATGTGGCTGTCAACATCATTTCTCTCTCTCTCTCTCTCTCTCTCTCTCTCTCTCTCTCTCTCTCTGTCTCTCTGTCTCTCTGTCTTTCTCTCTGTCTCTGTCTCTGTGTGTGTGTGAACCTAAGATATCCTAAAATCAGGAATTGGTCTTAAATTTTCTTTCTACTTGACTTTTTTAAAGTAGTGATGTTTTAATAAGTTATATTAAGAAATCTTGATATACAATTTATGTATTCGATTTATAAATCTACATGAATTATTCAATACATTCGCAAAAAAAAAAATCTAGTTATGTCTTTTATCTTGTCTTTTGAAAATTATTTCTCCCACCTTACAAATGCTGCCAAGCTGTCTGTTATAAATCCTGGTCATTGACTGTAGTAGGGTTGTCACGATACTGGAATTCGATACCAATCGTTACCGAAGTTTTAAAAACGTCCATTTCCCACGAACATTTAAGCGTTGTGAAGCACGTTCTTAAACAGTGCTGATTTGCCATTGTGTTCACGTGCTCAACAGAAATGACTCCCTGCTGTTTACTGTGAAACGCTCCAGTGTCCCTGTATCTGCGATTACAGTCACGTCGATCAGCCGGTTTGTCTGTAAGCTGACATACGAGCGATCTGTTGATGAGTCGCAGCTTTAAAACGCTCCAGTGTCCCTGTATCTGTGGTTACACGCAGTAAACAGCGATAAGTTTGGTGAACCGACGACCTTCACGGCCAATCACTGTCATTTCTGTTGAGCACGTGAAGACAACGGCAAATCAGCGCTGTTTAAGAACGTGCTCAACAGCGCTCAAATGTTTTTAAAATTTCAGTATCGATTGGTATCGAATTCCAGTATCGCGACAACCCTAGACTTTAGATGAAAAAGTGTATTGTATATCACTTTAAGTGTTAGTTATATTCTGAGAGCTTCTGTGTACAGGTTTTTGGTGCACTGAGTAATATCGCAGTCTCAATTTAATATAGAAGAAGGTTGCTTGTCACTGACCCACACTTTTAATTCTTTAACACACTAAGCTTGGATCATTTTGAAATTTCACCTGGTCTTGATGGAATGTATAGCTGGGTATCATCTGCATAACAGTGGAAACTTAATCCTTTAGTCTTTAGTTAAGTTAATGTTCTGCAGGGAAATGCATATTGAAAAATGCAGAGGGCCTAAAACAGATCCTTGCAGTACTCCCAATGTTACCATTTATTTAAGTGGATGGTAACAGTCTGACAGGTTTGAACATCCAGTTGATATAATTGTTTTTCTTTCTTTTGTTATTATTTTGGCTGTTAATACAAACTGCATTTTATGCCACCCTCCATTTCCTTTTATACATATGTTTCACTACTGGGTAGTAAAAAAAAAAAGCATTTCCTCTTAGGACTGTCAGGACAAAAATGTCTCCATTGAATTATTATATTATAATATAATGATAAAAATGGCAATATATTATAAGTAGAATGTAATGTATGTCTGTGTCTATATGTATAGTATTTTGGCAGATTTGTACAGTATGTGTGCGAATGGCAATAAAAAAAAAGTCACACACTTTGGTATTGGTGGTTTATGAGTAATCAATTATAATAATGTTTTTTTCTGACTACTGACAGATCCAAGGCCACAATAGTGATAGAATTATATAAACTGTAATTTGAAGGGTTAAAATCCTTACAATGAAATTGGTAGTTCATCAGGACTGATGGTAAAGACATCTGTCAGTTAAAATCAGCATACGGCTGAAATGGAAATCTTTCATGACATTACACCCGTCTTTACTGTCACTTTTAATCAATGAAACGTGTCCCTAATGTGTCAATAACATGACATTTAACCCCACACTCTTGAATGCTACTGCCGCATTGTGCCTACTATAATTTAAATAATGTGTTTTCATTAATTGAAAAGTGTAATAGTTATTTTGGGTATCAGAGATATGTCAGAGCGCTGTCATAGGCGTCTACCGCTCCTGCTGTGTCTGCGTCACCGAACGCTCCTCAGGTTTCCAGTGGCGCCATGCAAATGTGCTCTTACACCTAAATGTGAGGAGACTGATGGGTTTTGCGCTTGACACTGTTTGAGATTGAAGGCTGTCACGCTCACCATCTCTGCCTTCAGGCCTTCACGAGCAGGAACTTTTTGTTCTTTTTCGCACTCTCTCGGTTTGTTCTTCTTCTCTGCTCTCTATATGCAAATCTGCATGCTTGTAAAGTTACATATGCATAAAATAACATCTGGAGAAAGGTGCCGGTGCACAGATCCTCAGACTCTTGTTGCTTTCCAGAGTCGATGTCTGATTCTGTGCTCAACCAGAGGCTTTTTAACCCAAATATGTAATAGAAGTGTGTGAATGCGTGATGTATCACTACTTTTGTTTAGCATCTGATATCAGAATTGGAAATTTAGTTTTACAATACTCATGTTTAATATTTAGAAATGTGAATCATTTGCCAAGTGAGTATAATTTAAGGCGACGTTTTTCTAAATCTTTAGTGATCAATTTTGTGCTTATTTGGACTACGATGCACTGACATTTAAATCAGTAAATTATATTGAATAAATTACATTAAATTTGTCATTTAACTGAATTAATGTAGAAATATCTATCAATCAACTTTATTACAGACTCAAAGTCCAATTCAAAAAGAAAAGAGAAAAAATAAATAAGCAAAAAAAATTCCATAGCATATAAAAAAACCAGAACAATTTACAAAATACAGCAATACCAATGTCTCCACAGCTCTGATTGATTGTGTACTGCTGGGGTCTGTTCTTTTGTATGTGGATTACTCAATTAGCTGGATTTGCTTATTGACGATTTGACACGATCCAGGATCGTTTTGTTCTTCAAAACTCATCCAAGAGTTGTTGTCATAGCAACAGTTCTGGTTGCTCAAACCTAAGGAGCAGCCTTATTTCATATAAACAGGAATAGGTATTTCAAGCAAAGGTAATACTGAAAGTAAGTAGCAAATGCTGATATATATTTTTTTATTTATTTATTTTTTTCTTCTTACAGTAGTCATTATATACACTTGGGAAAATAGTTAAAAAAAAAAAAAAAACAAGTTTAAGTTTAAAGTGAAAAATATATAAAGGAATAATAATTTATGTAGTCATGCACATGTTTTTAAAAAACAGCTAATATGCCGGTTATTTGATGCTTCGCAAAAGTTGCAGACACCTTTATAAATGAAAGAATGAGTTCTCATCCTAAAATCATTATAATTTATAAATCAAATGTATTGTGGTCAATTAAACAAACCTTAAATTGTACACAAGGCAGTTGCTAAACTTTTTAATGAAGTTTGTTTTAGTATGTTGCATTTTTGACTTTGTCACAATTATGCTTTTTTTTTTTTTGCTCAGATTTCTTAATGTATATCTTACAATTCTGCTTTTTTTTCTTCACAATTTTGAATTAAATTTTTAGATTATAAGATTATAGTCTTAGATTATACTTTTTTTTTCTAGTTTTTTTATTTATTTATTTTTTATAAAGAGTTTATTGCTCAACATTTGAAAATAAAGCTTTCAATTCCGAGAAACAAGTCTAAATTGTATCATATCAAAGTCCATTCAAGGCAAGTCATTTCACTCGACGGCCATCTTTGAAACTCCTCTCGGGCAGTAAGTTTGGGCATTCTGTCTGAATGGGGAAACATTAAATTCTCCAAAACTGTTTGCCAAGCTTACAATTACATTACATATTTGGAACCACCAATAAAATTAAATAACTGTCTAATAAGTTTCATTTCTAAATGTTCGAATCAAACAGTCAGCATTTTTATTTTATTTTTTTTCAGGTTGTCCAAGCTAATGCGCAGTCGAAAGGAACAAGATCACGACACCAACCTCATTTATGGCCGTGTGACACATGATCATCCTCTGGATAATGTTTTGTCAGATCGTGCTGGTCTTCAGAAGTAATTCACAACTTGGTCTGAATGGCGAATCTCCTCCAGAAATGACAGCGACTCTGTTTACAAGTTTGTGGGCGTTTTAAGTAATTGCTGTCATGTGCATTTGACAGGATGGACTGTACCTCGCGTTCGTTTCATACAGATTACAAAACCAAAAACCTGTTGTGTTCATTTAAAAGTACAGCTTTCAAGCTTTATTTGGATTTATTTCTTTTGTCTGTAAAGCAAGTATTCGCTGAGATTCCAGTGTGTTTGTTGACCACAAAAAAAGTAAAGTCGTAAAGCACACGTCTGGTCCGAGCTTCTTCCTCGGAGAAACGTCAGTCTATAGCGATCGATGATTGGCTCCCGTACTAGTAGGCGGAGCTTCATTCGCCATATTGACCGTTACAGATTTCCCCATTCAAAACTATACGAGTGACATGTCTTGTGTATTTTAGTTTTTGATCATACTTGCTTGTCTTGTTTCGTATCCCATGGCAGAAACAGATTTTCATATGAAACTGAGAAAACAAACAAGAATAATAATTCCTGCTGGTGTACTTTTATACAACAAAAAAATCTACAAACAACCTAGAGGCCTTAATCGAGCACTTGTTTAACTTATATCTTGCCAACATGAATTCAGCAGAATTGTGTAGCCAGAAGTTGTGTAAATCCAGTCAATCGGATTGAAAGCAGTAATTTTTAGTTAGCACTTGTTGTTTTAGTGCGCAGTGAGCATCAGGCGGTCTGTGAACGGACCGTGGGTGGACTGTGGGCGACCCGCCTGAGGCTCAAATTAGAGACGCTGTACCGCAGATCCTGCCAGAGAATCCGCATCTTTGAGTTTTTTAGCTGACGTCTAAAAAGAACAAGCTCTACCGTTCTGAAATCTCACCTCAGCGCAAACCTACAGCTGAATGTGCTCAAAGACGTCACACAATGTCACACAATCAGTCACTGCTGAAATCTTCACAAATAGAAATCTATCACATTGTATGTAATGTAACACTTCCTTTTGCCAAAAAAAAACTTGCAAAACAATATATTATCTAAAGGGGTGGTTCAAGGATTCAATCTCTCTCTAAGCTCCGCCTCTCTGAGAGCTTGTTCTGCTGTGATGATGACATCCTGGCTAAGTCTGTTTTGATTGGTCTGCTCCTTACACACTGAAAAAATAATGATTTCTGCTAAATTGTTGCAAACAATTTATATGGGTTGAATTTAAACAAACCAATTAAGTTGAACATTACTAAATTTAATTTGTTTGTTTAAGTTCAGCCCGAATAAATTGTGTACAACCGCTTGCCTTAAAAAATTTGAGTAAATCCAAGGAATCATCTTTGAATAATTTTTTCAGTGAGGGTGTGTTCCAAACCCCAGCACTCAGCCTTAAATTCAGATTTAATAATTTCTCATAAGGTTTTCATCCCAACATGAGGCAAATAGGAAAAAAAAGACGAAATGTGAATTAGGTGCATTTCTATCAAGTTTTTAGAGCAGCTGACTGTAGTATTGGTAACCTAGTAACCAACAGTAAACCGCAATGGAGCTGATTGGTCACATGCATTGGTGACACGTGCAGCTGATTGGTCACAATAAACATCAGAGTTTATTCTGCAAATGTGTTTCAAAACCATCATTTTTTTTAATTTGCCGTTTACATCAATTTCCGTAGATTTCTGCAGATTTTTAGCCCATCATTGAGTGTATTTATTTACTTGTGTAAATGTGTACATTTATATTTGTTCAGTTTTTATATTCATTTCAATAATATTGACTAATAATGTTCATTTGATTTATTTACAATAGAGTTTGTAAAGTAATATTTTCTGTCTTTTAGTAGGTATATATTATATGAGAGACTTGCTTTAACCAAATAAGTGGAGCTAATTGCATTTGCATTGTAAACATTAAATAAAAGTTAAAAAGGTATTTTTTATTTCATATATTAAGTTTATAGTTACGATACTCCCAAAATCATTCTAAGACAACAGATTTTTTTTTACAAAATTCTGTGCAGAAATAGCAAAAAATGTCCGCAGATTCTGTCTGGCTCTACTCATGGGATACTTGTGCATTGACAGAGTAATGGGAACCCAGCAGTGATACGAACAGTAACAAGGGTGTCATTTTTGCTGTATAAATGAAAGAATGAGTTCTCATCCTAAAATCTCTTTAGTTTAAAGCATTTAGTGAATTTATTATTATTATTATTTTTTCTTTTCAGCTAATGTGGCATTTGAGTAAAACCAGCTCTGTACAATGGCAGTGGAAAAGCATGTCCAGTATGACAGCAGTCCGTCTCTGGTAAGCACTTGTCTGTGTATGTACCTTATATTGTCCTACAAATCATAAAAAACACACACACACACACACACTTTTCTGTTCCTTTCATCTCTCAATGTTTCTTAACACTCCATTTCCACTTCATTATTTAGAAACCTAAAATGACTTCTTTTATGTTATTTTTGAAGGCACTTCCAAACTTTTCTGATCGTTTTGTGTGTGTGTGCGTGCAACCCATCTCTGGGTAAATCTGTCGTAACAAGGCAGTGTATATGCATTCAACCAGTGCAGATGCATAAAAGAACAAATAAGAAAGAATGAAGCTAGAATGAATAAGAACGTAAAGTAAAATAACTCAAGGAATCTTTTTTTGTATTATTATTTTTTTTTCATGCAGCAAAGATTTGGTTGCAAAATGTAATTGAACATCAGGGAAATATTTGTAACTTTTTTCTGTTAAAACAAAAGTTGCTCTGTCATAGACTACGTAAAGTGATAGTTCACCCAAAAATGAAAATTCTGTTATCATTTTACCTTTGAAACAGTGAGTAATGCAAAAACCTCTAAGTGTCGTCTGAAATCTTCTTCTAAATTTAGCATTTTTCTCAGCCTCCTATGTTTATATTCAATTATTTCACTTTAAAGGCAATGAAAAGAACATATTATCTGCCATAAAAGTGGATTTACTGAAAATACACACATAAGTGTGAACAATAATTCAGAGGGCATTTACATTTTTTTTTTTCATCTTCAAATATTCATTTTTGGGTGAACTATCCCTTTAATTTACCAAATAAAGTTTTATTACAACTCATTTCATTTTTCAAATCAAACTGCTTGACTGAGCTTGACTGCATGTTTTGACTATTGTATGTTGTTTTGACTTTTATCTGTAGGCAAAAGGCAGTTTTACTTCAAAGCATTACAAAGGATGTTGTTGTGAAAAATAAGAGGTTGTGAGGTATTCTTACATTTTTGCTGTAAAGACATCACCGTTATTTTTACTTCTTTGTTATGACATAAGTGGCTCTAATGTTATCAGTTCTCAGCTAATTAGGATAGTTTCTCCTTTCATCCATGCTTTTGAGAAACGGTTTGGACTCTCGGCTAATGAGCTCGTCTTAATCATACATTCCATTGTACATGGACATGAGCAGAATGCTTTAAATATTTCATATTTTCAGTCGAGTGGTGTTATTCACCTCAAAGTCTTTCATTTAAAAATGAATGCTGTTTTTTTTTTTTTTTTTTTTTTAAACGCTAAAAGTTTCTGTAGCTTCACATAAGACTGTGTTGTTTGAAAATAGTAGTAATTTCTGTATTTTTGCAGAAGTGAAAAGTGGGTTAGAGATGTAGAATTAACTGCAATCTTTGCGCGTATGCTTAACGTGATAGAAAATCTGTCATCGTTTATTCATTTTCTACTTGTTCCAAACACGTCTGAGTTTCTTACTTATGTTAAACATAAAAAGGATAGTTTGAAGGATGTTGGAAAAAACAGCCATTGAGTCTTATAGTATTTTTTTGTTCCTTCTATGAATGTCTGTGGCTGTTTTTCCCCATTCATTCATTCATTCATTCGGCTTAGTCTCAGTTTCAGATAGAATAGCCAACTATTCTAGCATTTGTTAACATGTTTTACACAGCGGATGCCCTTCCAGCTGCAACCCAGTATTGGGAAACATCCATACACACTCATTCACACACACTCATACACTACGGACAATTTTAGTTCATCCAATTCACCTATAGTGCATGTCTTTGGACTGTGGGGAAACCGGAGCACCTGGAGGAAACCCACGTGAACACGGGGAGAACATGCAAACACAGAAATGCCAACTGGCCCAGCCGGGACTCAAACCAGCGACCTTCTTGCTGTGAGGCGAAAGTGCTAACCACTGAGCCACCGTGCCACCCTTTTCCCCAACATTCTTCAGAATATCTTGTTTTGTGTTCAACAGAAGTAAGAAAATCATAAACATTTAGAACCACTTAAGTGTGAGTAAATTTTCATTTTTGGGTGAACTGTGCCTTTAAGGTAGATTCACAGACTCTTGTGTCATCTTTTAGAGACACATCCAGTTTTTCTTCTTCTTTTTTTTTTCTCCTTCCTGTGAAGACAGAATGTCACACATATTTGGTAAAAGAATATGGATGTGTTCTGTATCTTGCATACTTTTTTATTTATAGATTTATCTTTTGGACTGAGAAATGGTGCAAATTACAGGTGGGTTTGGAAGTTTAGGATCTTCTGGTTTCATTCATTTTAATTGAAGTGCTTTTTCAAATTCCAAGATTTTTGTCTGCTGTTTGTGAATAAAACTTCACTTTGCTTTCAATATTATGATACAATTTTCTAATGAAGTGCTTAATAACATGCAAGTTACTTCATTATTAAAGGCCACAATTAACAAGAGCCCAAACTACTAAATTCAGTTACTGTTTGTACTATTTTATAAGTGTTGATATTGTATCTAAAAGCAAAGCTATTGAATTAGGTCATTTGTGCCCTGTTGTAAATTGATAGGGTTTTAGATTTTTGGTCACACTTTGTTAATATGGACAATTGTACCTTAAAATAAAGCATTAACTATGACTTTTAGCTCAAACTCCTAATTTGCTGCTTATTAATATTTAAAGTAGTACAGTAGTTGGGGTTAGGATTAGGGATTCAGAATATCATCATGCAGATGTACTTTATACGTACCAATAAATAACCAATATTTTAATAATAGGTAGGTAACAAGCCACTAGTTAATAGTGAGAATTAGTATTTAAGGGACTTCAATTTTGGCCTTTTTACAAGTCTCTCCCAGAATGTGTCAGCTCAAAATACCCATCGTATCATATTTTTTTTATGCACTGTTGAAAAAGGCAATTTGGGGTTCAGAAGGAATTGTAGCTGTTTTGTGCCTGTAAATGAAAATGAGCTGGTTCTCCCTGCCCACTCTTATGAAATTGTGCTTCAGAGAAGGATAACCACGGTGATGGCATGGATTTTCTGATGGATGTCCGCTGTGACGTTAATTGTGACAAGCATCAACAATGGTCAGATGTCAGGATAAACACAGCAAAATGACAGACAGCAAGAAACCTAAGATACTGTACAAAATAAAGCTTTTTGATTTAAAGTCCACAAACAGGGACTCATGTTGTATGATTGAAGCGTCCTTGTTCATAGTTGTACATTATGCAGCTGTGCTGATTCCAGTGGTTTTGAATTACGTACCTCTGAAAGTATAGTTCAAATTGCTATAAAAAGTGCAGTTTGATCACAGAGTGTTGGAACAGATCTTTTAATCCCAGTTTCTTTGCAAATTCTGTCTTGTGGACATGATTATACGCGTTACTACTAAGAAATGGTATACACGCCTGACAATCAATATCGGTGGGCAGGGAAAACCACTTAAATTTTATTTATTACAATAATTGGCTGATCTCTCATAAGTTAATTAAAAAACATTAATAAATACTATATATTGTAAGTTAATGTTATTATTATGTGCACCATTCCTAAATCTAAACTGAATAAAGAAGTATACAATTCTCTTTTTGTGTTCCTCAGAAATGATGAAATCATATGGAGTTAATGATTGAATGCTCTCAACTTAATTTAGTGGTGGTCTTTGCAGAACAGCGGTTAAATCAGACAGTTTTAGTTTTTCTGCCAGTTTAATAGTATATCATCAGCACTCGCATCCACCTGCTCTGGGCTACGTCAGATCTTGGTCGAGATTCAAAACGAAAAACAATCTGGAAAGCGCTGAGCCTTTGGGCAGGTTCTGACACAGACATGGGGTCCAGGAGGCTCCGGAACAGATGGAATATTGCTGATTACTCTTCTATTTCTGATATTCATATCGCCTCCGAAAACTTTTCCGAATCTTTGAGCAGGGCCCTAATCAGTATGGTAATACCGCTAGCAGTGATATATGAATAGTAATAAGGACGCTGATATGGGCCATTCTTCACCCTTTCTGCTAACAAATGAATGTGGCCAGCTGGATGACTTATGCAAATACTGGATGGCTGCTTTAAGTGGTATAAAACTGCTTAGATTGTCTCATGAGTGATAGACTGGTGTTTAAATTTGTGTATTTCTCTACTAATATAGTAACAAATCATTACAAATAAAATATGTTTGGAAATCAGCGCAACTAGTGTAGTTGACTCTTATGAACTGATTCTTCTTAATGAATCATAAATGCATACAGTAGCTCAAGCAATATAGTCTGACTCTTTTTTTAGTGAATCAAAAACAAACAGCACAACCAAAGTTCAAATTATGAACAAATGACTCTTATGAACTGATTCTTTTAAGCCTTTGTATGTTTTTGATGCACCAAATTTCACAGTGCAACCAATATAGTCCAATTGATGCAAAAATACTTTATCAAATCAAAAACAGACAGCAGAACCTGTACTGTAATCTTATTGCCGAATAAATAACTCTCTTATAAACTGGTTCTTCTTAATAAATCAAAAACTCATTGCTTCACCAATGCAGTCTGACTGACTCACAAATGACTCTGAGCAGATTACCCTGATTGATCATCAAATGACTCTTATGAACTGGTTCTTTTTTTTAGTGAATCAAAAACGCACAGCACAGCCCAAGTGGTTCAAATGATGAACACATGACTCTAATGAATTGCTTATTTTAAGCCATTTAGAACATAGAGCAAACCAGATTATGTCCAACTGATAAAAAAAAAAAACTCTTCGGCACCTTTTTTTTTCTTTTTTAGTGGATTTTTAATGAACTGGTTCTTTTGGTGAATAATAAAAAAAACAAAAACACTGTAGAACCAATGTAGTCTGATCAACAAGCAAATGACTCTTATGAACAACTGGTTATTTTTTTTGTTTTGTGAATCAAAAACACTCAGCACAACCAAAGTGGTTCAAATGATGAACAAATGACCCTTATGAACAGGTTTCTTTTTTTTGTTTTTTTGTTGTTGTTTTTTTTAGTGAATCAAAACACACAGAACAAGCAAAGTAGTTCAAATGATGCACAAATGACTCTTATGAACTGGTTCTTTTAAGCCATTTAGAAACATAGGGCAAACCAGATTATGTCCAACTGATTCAAAAAAACCTTTAGGCACCTTTTTATTTTTATTTATTATTATTTTTTTTTTTGTGAATCAACAACAGTGCAACCAAAACAGTCTGACTGTATAGAATAAATAACTGTTATGAACTGGTTCTTTTGGTGAATAAAAAAAAAACACTGTAGGACCACTGTAGTCTGATCAACAAACAAATGACTCTTATTAACAACTGGTTATTTTTTTAGTGAATCAAAACACACAGAACAACCAAAGTAGTTCAAATGATGCACAAATGACTCTTATGAACATTTAGAAACAAAGCAACCAGATTAGTCAGACGAATTCACAAATAACTCTAAGGAACTTTTTTTTTTTTCTTTCTTTTTTTTTTAGTGAATCAACAACAGTGCAACCAATGTAGTCTGACTGTATAGAATAAATAACTCTTGTGAACTAGTTCTTTTTTTGGTGAATCGAACACACAACACAACCAAAATAGTTTAAATGATGAATATATCACTCTTCTGAACTGGTTCTTTTTTAGTGAATCAAAAACAAACAGCACAACCAAAGTTCAAATTATGAACAAATGACTCTTATGAACTGATTATTTTAAGCCATTTAGAAACAAATAGCAAACCAGATTAGTCAGATGGATTCACAAATAACTCTTAGGAACTGGTTCAGTAGCAAAGCAAAAGCTTGGACTGCATCTGAAATTGCATACTTATCCAAGCTAAGTACCTTCTCATACGGTGTGTGTTGTTTTGGTGGTTTGATGTTTGTCTCGACTCATTAAGGATTCAGTTATGGGTATATGAACAGTCTGAAAAGTGTAATATGAAGACTAGCTGAACTAAGCTTGTAGTGAATGTGGATAAATGTACTTCATGTGGCTTATTTAAAATACCAAACCTTATATAAGATTTTATGCATGATGATAGGTTTTTTCTTTTAATTCAAACAATTCTCACAAGTAAACAGTAAAACAATTTCAAGGTAGAATAATCAATTTCAGACCAAATGGTACACAGTGGTCCAACCGTCCTTTCATTCTGCCATTTTAATGTGATGTAAGGCATTATCCATGGAGACTTTCTGTTTTAGCTGCCAATGGGAAGATTTGTGAGGATTATATTTATGCCTTTTTGCCAATTTAAGGAATATTAGTGCCCTACTAACAAGAATGACTATGATAATCGCATATCTATAAATATAAATGAAATGAGCACAGCGATTTGATCATTTTTTTGGGCTTTCTGTTAATATGTGGTCTCTGCTGTGTGTTGGTACAAAATTAGTCCATCCAAACAAAACTATTTTAGTCTTTAAGAAGCGTCTCTGAAAATGAATAAGAACTGAGCGAAATGCAGAGAGCAGTGAAGTGTGAACACAAAAGATGTGCACATTTTTAGACTTCTGGAGGACATTCTGTCTGGGTTACTTTTTGTGTTACAGTCTCAAATTATCCACTGTCATTTTCAAATGGAAAGTATGGAATCATTATAACATGTCATATTTCATATTGTTAGAATGAACTATTAGATGATAACTGATTAAACTTTAATGTAAAGAGCTTGGTGTAGTGCATTAGCTAATATTAACAACGAGCAATATATTTTTGAAGTACTTCATCTGTGTTGACGTTAGTTAATAAGTTAAAATATAATTGTGCATTGTGTTTTGTGTTTTCTAAATGCTGAAATTAAATGAACTAGGAAAAAATAAATCCTCTATCTCATTGTTCGTTTATACTTGAACTAACACAGTTGGGACAGAGTAGTAAGTAAGCTAGACAGACTGATGAATGGATGGATGGATGGATGGATGGGCAAATGGATTGGGCAATGGATGGATTAATTATTTAATAGATGGATGGGCAAATGGATTGATTAATTGATGGGAAGATGGATGGATGGAAGGATAGGAAAATGGATGGATGGATGGATGGATGAATAGATAGGTGGACAGACTAATGAATGTAGACAGATGATGAATGGATGCACAGACAAAGACTGATTGATAAGTTGGTGGATGGATGGACAGATAGATGATGGAAAGATGGATGGATGGAAAGATAAAGATGTATGGTTGGGTTCATGGATTGGTTCAAGGGTAGATGGATGGATGGATGGATGGATGGATGGACAAATAGCTGGATGGGTAGATAGATGTATAGATGGATGGATAGATTAATTGATGGATAAATGGATTGGCAGAAAATGGATGGATTAATTGATGGATGGATAGATAGGAAAATACATTGATGGGCGATGGATGAAGAGATAGGTGGACAGACTAATGAATATAGACAGATGATGAATGGATGCACAGACAAAGACTGTTTGATTGATAAGTTGGTGGGTGGGTGGACAGATAGATGATGAAAAGATGGATGGATGGAAAGAAAGATGTATGGTTGGGTTCATGGATGGGTTCAAGGATGGATGGATGGATGGATGGACAAATAGATGGATGGGTAGATAGATGTATAGATGGATGAATGGGCAAATGGATGGATGGATGGATGGATGGGAAAATGGATGGATGGATGGGAAAATGGATGGATTAATTGATGGATGGATAGGAAAATAGATTGATGGGCCATGGATGAATAGATGGGTGGACAGAATAATGAATATAGACAGATGATGAATGGATGCACAGACAAAGACTGATTGATAAGTT
>CAIGQV010018202.1:6633649-6645539 GCA_903798115.1 Danio jaintianensis
AGATGATGAATGGATGCACAGACAAAGACTGATTGATAAGTTGGTGGTAAGTGATCGCATCAAGCTCCATTTCAGCACAACTGACTTACTGAGAGGCTAGAAGAGATACAGTCTCTCATTTCAACTTTCTTCCTTTGTTCTCTCTCTCTCTCTCTCTCTCTCTCTGGGTCTCTGAGTTAAACACTGCTTTGACTTGACAGCGCATTGGATTTAGAAGTACTAAGAGAGGATCACATCGAAACTTCTGGAGTCACATGTTCAGATGTGGAGTCATTGAGCTTGTGTCAGTGGAAGGAGTTCTGGGAATTCAGTAAGAGCTCCTTCTCGCTGAGGCTTTTTAGGCGACACTTTCGACTTCTCAGCATGGCTCTGCTCTCATGAACATGAAAGACTGTACTGCGCTCTGCTACTGAGAAAGCCGTTAGATCAGTGACACTCAACTGATATTGTTTAACTATGATAAACCCACAAGATGGTTTCATCACACAGAGGTTGAGCTTCCGTGGCTTCAGAGACTCCATTGAGAATTATTCAGTCCATTCAGTGACTCACTTGACATCACTAGTCAGCTTTGTCCTAATCTAGTTTCATAATATACCAAGGGATGATTGGTAGTGACTTGCTGTTCTTCTTTTGTAGAATGGCAGCTTAAAGACACCTTTCATATGAAGAATGAAGTCACATGAAATGCTCAGGTGTGAGTTTTTCACAGACTTCAACAGAGTGTAAAAATCTTGATGGTTCTGTGGGTCTCGTCTATCAAATCTGATCTTTAATTTGTATTCTCTATTGGATTCAATAGAGAATGGGCCATTCACTGGGCCATTCTACAGCTTGGTTTTCTTTCTCTGAAAGCATTTATGAGTTTCTTTGGCTGTGTTTTGGATCATTGTCTTGCTGAAATGTCCAGCCTGGTTTCGTATTCATCATCCCGATAATGTAGATGTTGGACTGAAGCTGCTAATGTTCACTTACAATGACGAAGGGCAGAGGGTTGCAGAAGAACTACTGAGAGATTTCAGGCTTTCACTGCCTTTCTGCACCTCCCTTTCTTCATGTGTTCAATACTTTTTTTCCCTGCGTCATTTCATTTTATTACACAACTTTATTTGTAAACTAATTCGATTTGTTTTCCTTTTCATATATGTATTTCTTTGCTTATCAACAACATCTGGTGAATAACAACAGCACCTTTAGAAATATGTTTGAGAAAAATGATGATATGTTCAATACTTATTTTCCCCACTGTAAATACAATGATTTTTTTATTTTTTTTATTTGCTTATTTATTTATTTACTCATTTATTTAATCTCATTTTAATACTTTAAAAATAATACCTTTTATTTAAAATGTAATAAATATTTTTAAAGTAGTTTTTAGCACAAAGACGCAAAGAGAAAACCATTGAAATACAGTATACAACTGAAAGTTTAAATGAAATTCATTCTCATTTCTAGTAGGAACTGTGTAGATATTTAAATGTTTCTTTTGTGATATTTCTTTCTTGTGGGAAAACTCTTGTTAAAACATTTTACTCAAAGGTGTATCTCAGAACAGCTGGTGTTTTGCAGTATTGCATTATGGGGATGATGCTGCTCACCTTAGGGCTTGTAACCAGATGGTTTCCGGTTTGATTTCCACAAAGAATGAGCCATAAGCCACTGCCATTATCCAAGGCATTTGATCCTAGTTGAAGGATGCTCCTTATATGGCAATACTGTATAAAAATGTTTTGCTGATTTGCTGCATTACACTCAAGGGTCTAAAAAGTGTACTCAAGTGAAAGTACAGAGCGAAAATTTCACTTGATTTTATTATTCACTTGATTATCTGGTTACAATATGCTTGTGTAAAAGTAAAATATAGCTTTAAATTGTACTCACAAAGTAAAAAAGTACACTAGCAAAAATAAAAACTAAAGAGGACATTGTTTCATCATATTAAATCATGCTCTAATGAAAATTTTGATAAATCTCAAAGTAATTTGTCAGACAAAAGTTTGGTTAAAAATGGGAAACAGAAAATGCAGCGCAAAAGTAAAAAAACTATAAATTGTCTAATGCAACCGAGTGGAAGCCAAAAAAAATAGTCCTAAAAGACAATGTTTTTATGGTAAATTGGGGAAGAAATTTCTTCAGTTTATAGATTAAATAAAAATATACATTCGGTTTAATTCAAAGCAGACTCATTTTGTTTCTGCTGTTCCACAGGGATCCGTTTTGGGACCTCTTCTGTTTATTTAAATTAAACCTATTGGCACACTTTTTAGGATATTTGTTGTTGATTTTCATTATCATGGTAATGACACCCAACTTTATCAGTCTTCTAAACCTTATCAACATTCCTTCGTTCTACACTTCTTCAGTGCTTTGCAGAATTAACTTGGTTTTCAATTAAGTTTCTTAATCTCAATCTAAATCGCTCAAAAACATACAAGGAGACTCAGTTAAGAGGGTGGTGCTAAAGATATGTGACTGCTTTGGTTGATGTAATCTGTACATCTTCATTGGCAATGTAGTTTATCTGCATAAATTATTCTATTAAACTTGATCATTTTAAAAAAAGGTTAAAATAATGCAAACGGTTTGCAGAATTTATAATTGATTAACAACCTCAAAACTCACAACAGGTCTGTCTTTTTATGTTATTTGTTAAAAATCAATTTCCCTATGGTGAATATTATGTATTTATGTATGTATTTTATTTTTACTTCTAGAACTCTACTGATGCATTCTATTGCTCAGACAATCCAATTGCCCCACCCACAAATGCATGCTATTGGGGAAATGTTTGACCTGGCTATTGTAACCATTGACATTAGATAATTGCTCCATTCCTTTGTCAAATCAGATTAAATGTTTGGCTGTCACCTTTGTTCAAACCTTGTCCTCATTTATTTTATGGGCTTCCTTCCAAATCATTACATAAATTACAGTTGTATAACAAGCTGAAACCATGCTGTGTAAAAACAAACTTCACTGTTAAGCACATGAAGAAGAGTGTAGGGAGTAAAATACACCATTTTTAAAAGTAAAAGTGCAAGTGAATTAGAATTATAAGATAGTTCACCCAAAAATTTAAATTGTCATAATTTACTCACCCTTTGCTTGTTTCAAACCGTTATGAGTGTCTTTATTATTTATTATTATTGAACACAATTTTTTTTTTTTGAAGAAAACAACCTGTAACCATTGACTATATTTGTTTTTTTCTACTATGGAAGTCAATGGATACAGTATTTCAGCTTATATCAAAATATCTTGTTTTGTGTTCAACAGAATAAAGCCACTTTTTATAAAGGTTTAAAACCACTTGAGGGTGAAAATTTTCACAAAATCACATTTTTTTGTGAACTATCCCTTTAAGTTCAGTAATTAAGTCAAATTATTTTAAACCTGATCACACTTTGTCGTTGCCCATGCGCTACCATGCCCTGCCTGTAGGAGGTGCTGCTTTCTCCCCCTTCCATTTTTCATTCTCTTCAGTTTTTCCCTCCGTCAAGCCCCGTCAGGTGTCCTTGGACTCAGAAGGAAACTGTTGAATTAGTAAATAACCAGGATAAAAGGATTATAGAAAGTAAGAGCTTTAGGAGAACCGGCGACATTAGATTTATGATTGATCTGGGAGGCAGGGACAGATGGAGGCCGAAAGGGATTGAGAAGGTAGACAGAAGAAACAAAAGAGCTTTCATTTCTCTTCACATACCTTTTTTTTTTGGTCCTAATCTGCCTCCTTTGGCTCTCAGACTCATTTTTTTGAAGTGTCATCATCTCATCATCGCTCCAGGACTCCATGAGGGGCACTAGTTCACCACGCCGTCCTCCTGCACTTTATTATTCTTATATTTAATATGCTTGTATTCAATTAAACACACATTGTGATGCCTTAACAAGATAGAGTTTATAGTGAACAAGGAATGCAAATCTGTGGTGAAAAAAAGAATCTTTTTTATATATATGATGAGAAAAAGAATCATTAGTAGAAGTAAATGATTGCTTATAAAGAGAGCAATTTTTGTTGCTCATCCAGTTTTTTCAATAGGGATTTTTCTTTTTTTCTATTTCTTTGTTAAAGAAATAGTTCATCCAGAAATGAAAATTCTGTCATCGTTTACTCACCCTTCACTTGTTCAAAACCTATTTAAGTTTGATCACAAAAGAAGTTATTTTGAAGTCGATGGGTCCCATCAACCATCATTCTTCAAAATATCTTCTTTTGTGTTGAACATAAGAAAGAAACTCAAAGTTTTCAAATCACACGAGGGAGAGTAAATGATTAGGCAATTTAAATTTTTGTGTGAACTGTCCCTTTAAAATATTATAGGTCATAACCAAACCAACCAGATATGAAGAAAATCACAATATTACAAACTTTGATTTGAGGCATAGAAGTATTTGGAAATTAGACTAAAATGGTACAGGACTGTGAACATAAATGTTCTAAAGTAGAGAAAAAAACTACAATCCCATCAACCATTGCGAATGACAGGGTCAAGTTAAAATGTCTTTTAAAGTTGTTGAAATCTATAGAACCAACATATTTCATGTTTATATACCTATATATTGTAAATAAATATTTAAATATACATAAGGAGACTCAATTAAGTCATTTGTTTTTCAACGAGGTTGGCGGCGCTAAAGATATGTAGCATAATTCTTTGATTGGCGTAAATCTGTACAGTATCATGGGTAACGTAGTTTATCTGCACAAGTTCTGCTATTAAACATGATTGTTTTAAAAATACATTTGTTTGTTTGTTTTTACTAGAATTTACAACCTTTAAGATCAACTCACAACAGGTCTGTCTTTTTTTCAGTTATTTTTAAAAATACATTTCTCTATGGAGAATACAAATGGAGTTTTTACTTCTAGAACCCGACTGATACACTCTATTGGTCAGACAATCCAATAGCTCCGCCCACAAATGCATGCCAGTTCATTTAGCTGTTGTCTAGTTGTTTGAGATATTAAAAAACCGAGCATTGTTTTGAAAGCAAATGTTGTTGACACTGCAAAATTTGGGGGTGTTCAACTTGGGATGTGAATGCAATTAATAATTGTTTTACTTGAATTATTTATATTTAATATTTAAATATTAAATTAGGAATTAAGTCGACCCACAAGGGAATACTAGTGTAGATACTGGCTACGAATAACATATTTTTTACTATTTCTGAAGTGTTTACACTAAAATAAATAGTTCTACTCAGCAAGGCTGCATTAAATATCAAAATATATTCCCTGTCTGTTAAATAAATTTTTGTGCAATACTATTACGTTTATAATTAAAGGCAGAAAAAGGGATTCTATTGCTTTCAGATTATGTACTGCTCTGGAGATGGAATGTCAGGTTGTGTTTCCCCAATGCGTTTTGCACATCTAGAAAATGTTGAAGGTCATCAAGGTATTCCAAGCTTGTAGACAATTTGCAAACTGTGCACAGTGTATGAACTGCAGAAATGTTACACGCATGAACTACCTTTCCAGTCAATACATAAAGTTTGCTGACTTCCAATTGCATCTCTATTTTTCTCATTAAAATATCTGAAGTTTCATCAATATTTACCAGGAGAATAAACCCAACATCTAAGGTCAGTTGTGTATGCTTTAAAAGGAGTTCAAGACTCCATTACAGGCTCCAGACTTCTGATATTTCATACAGTTCAAGGTATGTGTGTACTGTAATCTTACATAAGTCCTTTTGTAAATGACAAAACAGAACTCAATTTTATCCCTACTCTCAGATCAGTGGCCAAGAGGAAAAAGAAGAATTTTTCCTCACAAGATCCATTTACAATCATCCTGAGCTTCTCTGTCAGTTATTTTTGTCCTGTGTGTATGTCTTTTTTTTTTTTGTTATACATCATAATACATGTCTTTTTTATACCTGGAAGAGAAGCTAAATGCAATGAAAGCATTTCAGATTTTGCATTGAGAATTCTTGTAGCAAAAACTTTTGATATATATTTTTTTTCCATAGTGAGAGTTTTTAACAATAACTGGTAAAAGTTTAAATACTCACCTTTTGTCAGTTTTGAGGTTATTAATTGATTGTGTGAACTCATAATGTATTTTATAAACAATCATATTCAATAGTGGAATTTGTGAAAACTACATTACCCAAGATGCTGTGCAGCAAATTCCACCAATCGGAGAGCCACAGCAAGCAAAAAGCACACCAGAATATCTCTTTAACTCTTTTTAGTTGGTCTCAAAATGCTTACATTTCTTTGTGTACATAAGTTTTATCTTTACAAATTTACTTGAGTAAAAAAACCCACATCTTTAAATGTACTCCCTTTTCCCCTCATTTTACAGTCTTTGTTCAATTTCATATACATTTTGTTGTTGTTGTGATGGGTTGGTTTATGACACTTTAAGAAAGACTTTTTAAGAACTAG
Source organism: Danio jaintianensis (assembly GCA_903798115.1). Classification (NCBI taxonomy): domain Eukaryota; kingdom Metazoa; phylum Chordata; class Actinopteri; order Cypriniformes; family Danionidae; genus Danio; species Danio jaintianensis. Next base: position 6,640,052 of record CAIGQV010018202.1, read on the forward strand.
GAAAATGAATGAACTAAAAAAAATTGGGCGAGCACCATTGCAGCCATTAGCATTAGGGCTGAACAATATTGGAAAAAATCTAACATTGCGATTTTAAATTTTTTTTTTATTCTGAGATTATATATTGTGATATATATTGTGAGGGCTGCACAATATATCATTTCAGCATCAATATCACAATGTGATCATTCGCAATAGTCACATCGCGAACATACGCAATGTTAAGTCTGGACTATAATTTATCATTTTGCAAGTGGTTTTTGAGGCCTGTGACTGTGTGAGGGTGTTAAAAGCATTCAGGCCTAAGAAATTGTACTGTTTGTAACTTTGACAAATGAATAACTATTGAGTTGTTAATAAAATACAGCTGAACCTTACGAAAACTGAACTTCTCGTCATCTCCGCCAACCTTAAGATCCGTCACAACCTCTCTGTTCAACTGGGATCATCGACCATTGCCCCCTCCAGAACAGCCAAAAACTTGGGAGTAATAATCGATGACCAGCTAACCTTTACGGATTATATTGCCAACACTGCCAGGTCCTGCAGATTCCTTCTCTACAACATTAGGAAGATCAGACCTTTTCTCTCAGAGCATGCTGCACAAATCCTGGTACAAGCTCTGGTCCTGTCCAGGCTGGATTACTGCAATGCTTTACTCGCTGGACTCCCGGCCTGCACTATCAAACCTCTACAGATGATACAGAATGCAGCGGCAAGAGTGGTCTTCAAGGAACCGAAAAGAGTGCATGTAACACCCCTCTTTGTCAAGTTACATTGGCTCCCTATAGCCGCCCACATCGAATTCAAAGCTCTGCTCATATCCTACAAGACCACCACAGGTTTAGCACCCACCTACCTTCACTCACTAATACAGACATATTTACCCTCCAGATCTCTGCGCTCTGCAAACAAGCGTCGTCGGGTAAGAAATCACTTTCCCGCACTTTCTCAGAATCGGTCCCACGATGGTGGAACGATCTGCCTCCTACAACGCGTATGGCAGACTCTGTGTCCATCTTTAAAAATCGCCTTAAAACTCATCTCTTCCGTCTACACCTGACCCACTAATAAAAAAAATATATATATATAAAACCTTGACTGCACTTAGCTCGTATATTGTGTTTTACCTACTCAAGACTAGTCCGATTTCACTTATGTATGCTTTGTTTCCTCTTGTACTGATTGCTTCTTTTGTGAACCTCAATTGTAAGTCGCTTTGGATAAAAGCGTCAGCTAAATGACTAAATGTAAATGTAAAATGAAGACTATGCACTATTATTTTACATTTGATTATTATTCAATTACTGTACACCTGAATACAATTCGACTCATCGAAAAAAAACAACAACCAATCAAACGTTGTTTATTTAATTGATATCTTTTTCTTTATTGTATTTATCTATGTTTGTAGATTGTTTCTTATATTTTATGCGTATGTAGTCCATTATCCCAATCAATTTAAAATGATAAATTCTTTCCAAATCGTATTTATATCGCAGAATAAAAAAAAAATCGCAATGTTAGATTTTTCCAATATCGTGCAGCCCTAATATGAAAACAATTTCACCTTGAATATCTATTTGGAAAGAATTGATCATTTTAGACTGATTGGGATGATTCTGTAGGGCAGTGCATCTGCATAAAATATAAGAAACAGTCTACAAGCATAGATAAATTCTGTAAAGAAAAATATAAATTAACTATTGTTTTCCAAGGACTCAAACTGTATTCAGCTATACAGTAATTGAATAATCAAATGTAAAATACTACTGCATAGTCTTCGTTGTATAAACAAGTCAATAAAATCTATTGTTATTAAAGTAAAAAATGGCTCAATTTCTTTTGTCTGAATGTTTTTTTTTTTTTTTTTAAATCCTCAGTCACAGGACTCAAAAAAACATGTTATGATCAATTATAATACAGACTCAACATTGCAGATCCTGCGATGACTTTTGAGAATGATCACGTTGCGATATCGAGTGTTGCCAGATATAGCTGACTTTTTCCAGCCCAAAAGCTGTCCAAAACCTGCCCAAACGCACAAAAAAACGCCCAAAATATTGGATTAATATTTGATTTAATTTTAATTTATTTAAATCGAAATTAACCTAGTTACGTTAACTGTCATATTTTTTTAACCATACAGCAACCAACACCAGCAGTCACAGAACCACAACATAACCGGATCACATCGAAACACTGCACCCCCCCTCACCCACACACTGCACTTATTGTTGTGTAGATTACACTACCTATTAGAGCATAGATGCCCAAACTAGGGCCCGCGGGCCAATGTTGGCCCATGGTAACCTTTGATTTGGCTCGCCATCCAATCTGAGAAGAGAGGGAGCATGATGGGGATGGTTTAGAGATTGTAATTTTAAATTTATTGTAACCTTTTATTTGTTTGTTTTATTGTTAAGCCACAAAAAAGCTAACTGAAATTAAACATTTCAATTTAAATAGTGTCAATTAATCAGATTTTGTTTAAATGTACATACTGTCATCCGATGAATAGAGGACTTTGGTGAGCAAATCGAGGCAAAGGCAGATTCTCTTTGACTAGTGTATTCAGCATTGAACTCCACTGTCTTATAAATGTGATTGTTTTTTTTTTATTGCAATAGTTATAATTAAAAAAATTATACTGCATTAGGTAATATCATTCACAGTAATGCTTCTGTTTGTTTTTAAATATTAGGAAATAAATTAGGAAATTACCCATGGCAACTTTAATGTAAAACAGTTTGGTATATTTTTCTTCGGCCCACGGCTATCAATGATATTTGGTTTTTGGCCCTTCATGCGAAAACGTTTGGGCACCCCTGTATTAGAGCATGTTTTACTTTCGAAATGGGCTATAAATTCGTCCCATTTGGCATTTTAAATTCTTTTGAGCATAATTAGGTGCTGTGGGTTTCCTCCGGGTGCTCCGGTTTCCAAGTCCAAAGACATGTGGTATAGATGAATTGGGTAAGCTAAATTGTCCGTAGTGTATGTGTGTGAATGAGTGTGTATGGATGTTTCTCAGTGATGGGTTTCAGCTGGAAGGGCTTCCGCTGCGTAAAACATATGCTGGATAAGTTGATGGTTCATTCCGCTGTGGTGACCCCAGATTAATAAAGGGACTAAGCCGAAAAGAAAATGAATGAATGAATAATTAGGTGCTGCTTGTCAATCAGACAACGCTTCTATGTTTGTTCTTGCTGTCAATTGCGGAAAAAATGATTGATAAAAGTGTCATGATAAACAGCTGTGAGTTTAACTGCACGCGAAGGGGAGTCAGATTTGTCTGGGGGGGGTCAGATTTTTTTATACAACTTTCCTTCACCGCGTCTTGCGGGTGGGCCCACGCAGTTTGCGCTATGCACTGGTCACTACTAACTCAATGGAGTAGGAGCACACAGTTATGTTTTGTTAAATAAGTTGCATATAAAATTTACGTTTCAAAACTGCCCAAATTTTGTCAACCCGCCTATGCCATTTTTTTTACCCGCACAATCAAATTCAAAACCGCCCAATCTGGCAACTTTGGATATCAATGCTGAAATGATATATTGTGCAGCCCTAATTAGCATTAACCCATTTTCTTCCCCAATCACTTTTTTTGTTTTGTTTCAGATCAACAACTGTCTTACCACAGCAACAGTTTGAATGGGCTTTACAGTCTATCTGTTACAGAATTCCCCGCCAGGGTTCAATAAAATATGTCTGTCAACCGAAAGATGTCCTGCAAATCCCTGAAGAAATTGTGCTTGAAATATATATTCGTTCAATTATCTCCACTATGTGTGTGTGTGTGGGAGAGAGAAAGAGAGAAAATGTAAAATACAAGCAATTCAGAAAGTGCTGTATCTTGTCTCCAGAATTTAAATCGAGCATGGGAATTATTATGAAGTGTTTCTGCCGTGACTTAATTTAGTCCAGAAAATCAAAAGCTCTGTCTAGTCTGATCATTCCCCTGGTTAAACATCATCCCATTTCTACTTTAATCACGCACTTTCAAAGCAGAAGCCAAAAAACCGTAAGTGGTGAGACAACATTTCTCTTTAATGTTCTTTAGAAACAGAGTCTGGTGGTGTTTCATAACAGACAGAAAGTCATGAAAAAGGAAGAAAGATGAACGACAGACCGAGGGAGACGAGAAAGGTGGTCAGCAACGGTGCACTTGTATGTTCAAAATTGCAGTTTTGACGTCAAATGTACAAAGCAAAAAGTACATGAATACAAAAGAACTCCCCGACAATGCTGAACACGTACAGTCTTTTCTCAAACAAAGAAATGTTCATGATGGACATGTTTTAATCTTCTCAGTTCAAGAGTTTCTGATGGGGACTAACTCCACCTGTCCAGAAGAGGGCTCTGTGATTGCTTTTTTTTTTTTACCTCTTAGCTTTAGCATCCCAGTAAAGACGTGTGTGTGTGTGTTTGTTTGATGGCTCAACAGGGTTAGAGACGGTGAGTGACAGAGATGTTTTTTCTATGGCTTGAAAAGATTAATCTGGATTGCAAAGATCATTACCTCAGAGCTTTCTGAATGGAGCTGTTCAGTTTGTGCTTCTAAAACCTGAAGGAATATTGACACACGTTCCCTTTGGAGTTTTACACTGTAAAAAAGTATTTAGTCAGTAAGTCATTGCAACATATGTTTTTTGTAACTTATTAAACTAAGTTAATCACATTTCCAACTTAATAATTTCAAGTTTATAAGCTGTTTTAAAGGGATAGTTAAACCCCAAAATAAAAATTGTCGACATTTACTCACCCTTCACTTTTATAAATTTTCAGTTTCTTGCTTCTGGAAACACAAAAGAAGATATTTTGAAGAATGCTGGTTGCTAGCACCCATTGACTTCCATTGTATTTTTTTTTCCTACAATGAAAGTCAATGGGTGCCAGCATTCTTCAAAATATCTTCTTTTGTGTAAAACATGAAAGAAACTCATAAACGTTTAAATCCACATGATGGAGAGTACTGTAAATGCTGTAAATTCATTTTTTTTCGTGTGAACTAACCCTTTAAGTCAGTTTAATGTAATTTAATGTAATGTTAATTTGATTCAACTTTTTTAAAAAAAGTAAGGCAGCTATGTATTTTATTTTTATTTTTTTTTACAGTGTAATGGGTTTTTAGAAAGGTGTTTTTTTTTTTTTTTTACTTGGGAGTAAAATAATGCTTGTGGTTGACATTATTTGCATTTAAAGTTGCTGTAGCTACATAAAAACTATGGAACTGTTTGACCTGTTTAACATGCAAACTCTGCAGATGTCAGTCCATGTCTTGAGGCATTTTACATTAATGTAAAAGTCTAAGGACTTTGAATAGGGACCAATCAAAAGCTTGTTTTTTAATGTCCGATAAGATTTACTTTACATCACAGCCAAGTAAAGCTGCACTTGATGGCTTATGTATATGGGTCAAAGATGAAAAGCGGTTTTCAATCATCAAGTGTAAAACAGCTTAAATATATATATATATATATAT